>CM076577.1:844593950-845127114 GCA_034641835.2 Pinus albicaulis | reverse complement strand
CATTCAAAGCTCCTATCTGTTACTTGGCTTAGAACCCAAAATGCACATCCTTGCTAACAGCATCTCGGACCATAAGCCTATAAAGCTTGAGCTCCTAGCCCATCTAGATCTGGGTCCTATTCCTTTTAGATTTATCCCCCTCTGGGTCAAGGAACCAGACTTCATGCAAATAGTCAAGGATTGTTGGAGTCAGCCTATCAATGGATCTCCTTTCTATATCTGGGAGGAAAAACTTAGAAGGGTAAAAGGCGATCTAAAACGATGGGTCAAAACCATGTCCAACCCAGCTACTGAAAGAAAAGCCATTAAAGTCTCTCTTGCCTCTCATCAAACTCATATGGAGCACGCTATAGTCACAGAGGAGTTGTTAGTCCAAGAGGCTCTTCTGCAACATCTCTTTCATAAGGCTTGCCTAGCTGAAGAAGAATACTGGAGATTAAAATCTCGAAATCTCTGGCTCAAAGCAGGGGACAGGAATTCTGCTTTTTTCCATAAACAAGCCCAGCCCAGGAAATGCTTCAACACCATTTCTGAGATTAAGGAGGATAACGTCACCTACAAGGATTTTGAAGACATCAAAAAAGCAGCCTCTTCTCACTTTCAAAACTTGTATAGCGAGGATAAGGACCCGGACCAATACTCTGATCTACTAGATATTATTCCTTCTGTAATTTCTCCTCGTATGAATGAGATCCTTGAGGCCAAAGTCACCAAAGACGAAGTCAAAAAGGCCCTTTTTGATATGGATCCGGATAAGGCGCCTGGGCCGGATGGCTTTTCTGCCAGATTTCTTCAAGTTTGTTGGCCGATTATTGAAAGGGATCTGCTCAAAATGGTTCAAAAGTCTCAAAATACTCAGAAAATAGGAGGCAGCACAAACTCCGCTTTCCTAGCCCTCATTCCAAAGGAAAAAGGCGCCAACAATTTCAGTAGATTCTGCCCGATTTCCTTATGCAATACTGGGTACAAGTTAATCACTAAAGTAATTGCAAATAGACTGAAGCTCATTCTTCCTAAAATAATTCCGGAGAATCAAGGAGGCTTCATTCAAGGAAGGTAGATCGTGGACAACTTTACCCTTGTTCAAGAGGCAATTCACTCAAGTCTTCTTCGAAAAGAACAAGGCATGGTGGTTAAACTTGATTTAGCAAATGCTTTTGATCGAGTAAATCATAGCTTTCTTTTAAAAGTCACGAGCAAGTTTGGTTTTGGAGCAAATTTCATCAAATGGATCCGGGCATGCATCTCGGAGCCATGGATTGCTCCTCTTGTAAATGGTAGAGCCACTGATTTCTTCAAAGCCTCAAGAGGGCTAAGACAGGGGTGTCCTCTTTCCCCTCTGCTTTTTGTCATCCAAGCCTCTGTCCTCAGCTTCTTGTTAGACAAAAAGATGCAAGATCAAGATATCAATGGACTGTGTATTGCAAGAGGGATCAAAAACATAAACCACGCCCTATTTGCGGATGACACTCTGTTTTTGGGAGCTGCCTCTCTCTCCTCTGCCTCTAAATTTAAAGCAGTTTTGGATGATTTCAGTGAAGCCTCAGGCAGTGTTGCAAATAAGAACAAATGTCATATATTCATCTGGAATACTTCGCCCAGATTGCTCTCCGCTATTTCTAGATGTTTGGGGTTTGCAGCCTCCTCCACTTGGACCTCCTTCAAATATTTTGGCCTTCCTGTTTTTCATAAGAGATCTACATGCAAAGACTGGCTCCCTCAGCTTGAAAAATTCAAGACTAGGATCCAAGCCTGGGGCTTCTCCTGGCTCAACACTATTAGCAAATCTGTCCTTATTAAATCTGTGCTCACCAGCCTTCCTCTATTTCAATTTGCTGTGCTTCTCGCTCTGGCAAGCATATTAAAAAAAATGGAAGTGTTCATACGGAGGTTTTTTTGGAAGGGAGGCAGACAAAATGAAAACAATATTCCTCTTATCAGCTGGGAAACCATCTCCAAGCCACTATGGGAGGGTGGTTTGAATTTCAAAAATCTCTGTCAGCAAAACGTGGCCATGGCAGCTAAGATTATTTGGAGGATCATTGCGCCCAAGCCTGGCTGGGCCCAATTGGCTCTCTGGAAAAAGTATTTCAGAGGTCCTCGTTCTTCCTGTTTAGACAATGTAATCCATTTGCCTAATTCGTCTTTTCTCAAACTGTATGCTAAAGCTGCTCCCTTAATCAATGCGCACTCCTATTGGATACCAGGAAATGGCAAAAAAATCAATATCTGGACTGATAAAATCATGAATAAGGACCCAATTGAAGACAGAGCCTCCATTAGAGTGCTGCGATGCTGGATGGATAGAGAGGGGTTGCGTTCGTTGTGGGATCTTTCTCTGTGGAGCGGTTATGTCTGGGTAGGTTGGAAACGCATCTGACCAACAAATGGTCCACGTTGCTTGACCTCCTTCATGGCTTGGCACCTACGCGCATGAGGAAAAGAGATACGAAAGGTTGGGGGCCGAATGCCAAAGGTTATGCTGTCTCCATGGGATATGCCAAGCTGAAAGAGAGGCCATACGTCCCCCCTAACCCTGCACCTTGGCAGGGGGTCTGGCGTTTTCCTTCATGGCCCAAAGTCGACTTCTTTGCTTGGCTTCTCTGCCATGGAAAGATCCTAACATATGACAACCTGCAGAGAAAAGGGTTATATGGTCCCTCCATATGCTCTTTGTGTAACGAAAATGCAAAGACAGTAGTCCATTTAATCCTTGAATGCATTTTCTCTAAGCAGATTTGGTTCTCCTTTATTCACAATTTGGATCCTAAATTTTTGCTTCCTTGTTCCACTGCTGATCTCTTTTCTAATTGGGCAAAACGATATCCTGGCCCTCCTCCTAAAAATCAGATAATCAAATCTGCATGGGTTGTCCTTCCAAAGGTTATTTGTTGGCAGATCTAGCTAGAACGAAATAGAAGAATTTTCAGAAATATTAAACAGAACCACAAGGTCTTAGAAATCAAGATAAAATGTCATTTAAAGGAGTGCTTGACTGATATAAAAGATGATTCCAATCTTAGCCAACAGGAGATTTCTTGGGGATCATCCCTTAACTTGCAATTTCAATCAGCAGTTAGAAACGTCCCTCCTCTCAAAGACTGGCAAATAAGGAAATCTGAACCTTATTTTCAAGACTGGCTCAAATCGCACTCAAGGCACTCTCGCTTTTTTGATGGGGCAGCAAAGGGCAATCCGGGCAAAGCTGGTGCAGGAGGTGTTGTTGTAAGTCCAATTGGGGAAAAAATTCATACCTTTGCTTGGGGGCTTGGACTTTCATCCAGCATTCAAGCTTAGGCTTTGGCCCTCTTTCAAGGCCTCAAGATCCTCAAAGATTTAAATATAAGAGAAGCTAATGTCATAGGTGATTCCCAGATCATTATAAACGCAATGGTTTCCAACTCCCCAGCCTTGGATCTCAAACTAGCAAGGCTGATATCTAGAATTAAGGGTTTGGAAAACGCCTTTCAGAAGTTGAATTACTATAATGTGCTGAGAACTCATAACAAAGAGGCGGACATTGAAGCCAACAAAGCTGCCCTCCTCTCTGCCGGGGTCAAGATGAAAGACGAAGAAGAATCATGGGAACCCATCCCATAAACTGATTGCTGTCATGTTTTACTGCTTGCTCTTAAATAAATTTGCTTGTATCTTCAAGTTGGGGAAAATCTCTGAAATCGATTTTATAGATTTATTATCATGGAAGAAGTCTGCAAGCTCTGGCTGCATTCTCATTCTTAGCAGTGAGATGTAACAGGATTTAGACAACCTCAATGTAATCAAATTTTCGGCATTCAGGCCAAGATGAATATAAATATTCCATAACCGTTTCTGTCAAAAAAAAAAAATATTTATAATAATATAATATTTTTTGTAAGTTTTGTATGAGTACATTTTTATCATGTTCAATAAAATTGAATCAATTATTTTATATTAAGGAATATTTTAATAAAACACTCGATCATTATCTATCTAAAACTCATAATTTTTTATAATAATATAATAAATTACACCAAATTATTATTATTAAGTAAATCTAAAAATTAATTTTTATTATATATAGAAAAATACATATGAAAAAATATTATACTCAATATACACCATTAAACCTTGCAATTTAAAACTCAGAATTGAATTATAAAAACAAAGTCTAAACCATTGAAGAATAACACATCATACTTTATGTCAAACTTTGGGAAATATATATATTAGTGGGAAGTATGAAACTAATGGAAAGGGAAAAAATCAACCATCATACAATAAATATATACTACAAGTTTAAATCTCAATATTGACCAGCTAGGCATGAAATGTGTCACTGATTACTTAGAAGAAATAGAAAATGGAAATTGAAGTTTAAAATAAATTACAAGTTTAAATCTCAATATTGACCAACTAGCATGAAATGTGTCATTGATTACTTAGGAGAAACAGAAAATGGAAATTGAAGTTTAAAATAAATTACAAGTTTAAATCTCAATATTGACCAACTAGCATGAAATGTGTCATTGATTACTTAGAAGAGATAGAAAATGGAAATTGAAGTTTCAAAATAAATTATTAAATATGGAAGAGATGTATGTCAAAGTTTAAAAATGAGAACATTGGACATGGGATAAGATCTTACAAAACATAATTTAAGATTTTAAGAATATGAAAAGGATGTTTTTTGAGATTTGCATGGAAGATTATATTACAATAAGAAAGTAGAAGGGATATAGTGTGAGAGAGGAGTATATTTTTGAAATAAATTAGTATAGATTTATCTTAATTATAAATTTATTAAGAATTTAGAGGAATTAAGTCTTATTATGTGCAAATATTTTTTTTAAATGTAAAATTTGAAAAAAAATTACACATCAAGAGATTTAATAATTTATATCGTTTGATAAATTTGATAGATCTATAGTGGTTTTCTGTCTTTATCTATATAGACCATGTGTATTTTTTCATTGTTTAAATTGTATTTTTGAATAATTTATTATTATAATATTTTATATTAAAAATTGAATGAGTTAAGAAGTAACTAAATTATTTTACCTTTAATTACTTTTCCTTTGGAACATTGAAATATTTTACTAAGGTAAAGATTCTCTCACACACACACACACATATACACACATGAAAGAGCTTAGTTCAAACAATTTATTTAAGTTCTACATTGAAATATTTATAAGATAAATTGAAATTTTTTGTTTTTGTTTTTGTTTTTTTGTTTTTTAATTATTTTTTCTTTGTAAAGTTATATAAAATTATATTTTTTCACATAGACATTGAAATATTTTATTTATTAGTCCAAGAGTGAAAGTGAAATATCAACAAACTAAATGAGCACAATGAGAATGCTACTATTAATGTTTTATAATACTTTTGATTAAAACTAACCAAATATGTATGATCATTTATGTTTTTACTGTAACTGAAATTTTTTTTCATCTAAAGTATTTTTTAAAAGACGTGTGCCAACTCCAAATTGAGCGTCCATGGAATTAGACATCCCCTCATACTGGATTGTAGAATGAGTCTCTCATCTCAACAAGGATATGGTTTTCAAGGTAATGAGTATCTCTCTTTTAGCCATGGTGGGGCATCTCTACTGATGATGACCATGTAAGTTAGGACTTTAGTCCCTCTAGGTTTTGAATCTAATTCCTCTCTGGGTGAACAATGTAATAATATGTAATATAGTATCAACCTACCAAAAAAAAAAGAATATATCTCTTTTCAATATAAAAAATTTCTAAATATTAGATTAAGTAGAAAGTTGTTATTATAATTAGTATACATCTATTTTAATTTTGGAGTTACTATTGGAAGTAATGCTTCCAGGAATTCCAAGTTTTCGTGAGTTATAATCGTGTGAGTTCCTAGGTTAATGGTTGTACTATCTATTTTTAGTAATCTAAATCCACCATTCTCGGATCTAGAAGTATCATGTATTCCTATATATGTAATGTCTATGAGATCAATAAAATCAAAGTGTGATTTGTGTTGTGAAATTTCTTTATCTTCTCATCTCTCATTTTCTCTAACATGGTATTAGAGTAGGTACTGGCTTGATTCCCTTACAGGAAGGCCACAAAGATGGGAGAGAGACTTGAGTGTTATTGATCCTTTGTAAATAAATTAGTATAGGAGATTGTGGTGTGTGAAGTGTTTGTCCGAAAAAAGGAAAAAAATTCTTGTGCAGATCTGTGGATTTGTGTGTTTAGTTTTCTAGATCGGTAATTCTTCATAAATTGCTTAGGTGTTGCATGGAATTAATTGGTTTGGCCATATCATGATAGCCCAAGTGTTTGTTTCATATGTTGAATTTTAGGAGCATAATATCCTCTGGGGCCCATCTGTTTTCACATCACCAAGAGCAATGGTTGCCCCAAAATTAATATTGCTTGTGCTCTGCCTTCTTTCTTCAACCATTGCTTATGGAGATTCAACCGATTATGAGGGTACCTGTGTTTATACAATGTACATTAGGACGGGAAGCATATGGAAGGAGGGAAAAAACTCCAACATTAGTCTCACTCTCATGGATCCTCTCGACAGAGAGGTGTTCATTGCAAATTTGGAGGTGTGGGGCAGCCTCATGGGGCCTAGCTACGACTATTTCGAGAGGGGAAACCTCAACATATTAAGCAGACGTGGCCCCTGTCTTGCATCCCACCTCTGAAGGATGGTGTTAGCATCTTATGGCATGGGGCCTCACCATGAATGGTACTACAACTACGTGGAGGTGACCTAAATAGACTCTCACATATTTTGCAACCAGGAGCTCTTGACATTCAAGTAGTGGCTCGCCACCAACATTGTGCCCTATGATCTTACCACCGTGAGTGATCAGTGCTCATAAGATCACCCCACTATCTCCCAGCTCTGAAATCTGTGTGTACAACCTCTCGTTTTGATCCAAATCTTTTACTTCAGGAATGCATACATAATTTCATTTAAAAGAGCATGTAACCAGGTAACATAAACACATGAAAGAAGCGAAAAAAAAAGAAACAATGAGGTAAAAGGCACAAGACAATTTTATAACAAAGCTCACCCAATGTGGGCTACGTCTCCGGGCCCTACTCAATGTGTGGAGGCATGTTTCATTAAATGGCAGCATAAATAAATTATAAGCAATTACAATATGACACCTTATACCTTCAATTCCGGGGATGGCCTGAAAATGTAGACCTATGCTAGAGAAATGGGTTGCACGGTTGTATTCCTAGCCAAAAATCGTGAAAAGTGACTATAAATTTGACCCCTTTCTGACACTGGCACTTTTGTACCCACAAGGAATCTTCCCATCATTAAAAAGATACCCCTGCGTTAGGGTTCCGCTCTTGGAACCCGATGTCAGGGTTCTTTACTCCTGGTTCCGCTCACCATTCAACTAATCGGATCTCCTCTCTCCTCCTCCGCTGGCCAAAATTAAAGTTATATATGTATTTTTGGTAGAAGATCTTTCAACCAAGGGTCGTTGGCCCATTGGATGGCGACATATAATTACAACGTTTTGTTTGGGAGGTTATGGGGTCCAACCCCGCGGGAACCATGTTTGGAATCACTATTTGGTGTGTTGTTTTATTTGTTGTGTGTGTGTGTGTGTGGGTTGGTGGGGTTTGACCACCCTCCAACCATTTGGCTACAATTTTGATATTATATGGTTGATGGGTGGCAGGGTTGGTGGCACGCCACCTATTTGTTTTAATATTTTTTTGTACATATACCAAAAAAATTGGTTAAAAAACATGTCGACCAAATTTGGGGTCACCCGGTCAAATTAAAGAGGTAAAAAATTATCCCTTTCTAATGGTTGGAATCCATGTGCCGATAAATGCCAAATTTTTTCCTCGTTAGTGGCTACCACTAGGCCTAGTTTGACCAAAACTTTGAATGGCCATAAATTTCACATAGGAACTCGGTTTTAGGTGTCGTTCATGTCGTTGCAAAGCTTGCAATGAGATATTTGATCTTACCCTAATTCCAATTCAATTCAGAGACTTTTATTTTTGAGCTTTTCTAAAGCCACTTCTAAATTCTGAGCGTTTCTGAAACCACCTGGATCATTCCTCCCCACTAATGAGATTTTGGGCCACCAAAAGCTTTATCCAATGAGCCTTACATGGATGCATTCCCTTGAAACCAATACGAAGGTACTCCACGTCTCCCCATTGTGAATTCCTAGTCTTCCTCTAAAGAATTATATCCTCAGGTAGCTTGTCCAAGTATTCAGGTGAAAATTCATCCATTATAGAAACCTAGCCATCCTCTTCGGTGTCCATGATCAAAGGAGGCTCATAAAGCTTCAAGTTTTCAACGTTCATCACTAAGTACATTCACATGTATACTGGAAAATCAAGATGAAAATCATTGTCCCCAATATTTTCTAATATGTTGAATGAGCCATATAGGATTGGTCTCAACTTCTTTCCTTTCCTTTTCATCCTATATTTTCTGATTTGGGGCTACACCATGTCTCCAACCTGGAATTGGTGATCAGTCGGTGGTTGTCATGCCGAGCTTTGTATCGAGCTTGACTTTTCTCCAACTACTCCTGCACTACTCAGTGAAGGATTTTGTTAAAATATTGTGGATAAATAAATTTCTGTTGGATATATTGTCTGTGGCTCTATAAAAGTGACTAGATTTATGATAGTTATTTATAGTTGTCTGAAAGTGAATGTTTCTGTTAATAGTCTTGCGAAGAAGGGTGTTGTAGTCTCTTCCTCTGTACAAGGGAACATATTGAAACTCTGGTCAATTTCTGTTAAGTGTTTGAATGTTATCAAGGTTCAGTGTAATTATGCCATGCATGGTGCAGAGTTAATTTTGTTGGAAGTAGGAACCAAGGACACATTTCTTAGTTATCCTTGGTTCATTTATTCAGGAAATCTGGTTAACACCTTGTATGCTAGCATAGTTTTGTTATGCCTCTAGTTGTGTTGAAGTTTGCAACAAGAAACAGTGAAATTGGCATCTAGAAACAACATGATAGCAACTACACCAGGGAAAATTTTAAGGATGGAAAATTATTTTGAGGTTTAAAAAATTGGCAAATCTCACTAGTCCCTAATATGCAAACTATAAGATGTTTATTGACGTATTTGTAACATTATTCAAATTTATAATAATATTATATATATTTTCTATATAATGTTGATGATTTTCAAGGTAAAATAATTTTATATTGTAAAATTTGGGTGAATCATTTTTATAAAAAAATGGAAATTGGCGAATCTTTTTTTTTGGAAAAACCATGGAAAATTAGCCCACCTGCGAATATTAGCCCCTAAAAATTTTCCATGACCTACACTAGTGTGGGACCACAGGTTGTGTAGTGATGGGTCCTAGAGATACATTAATGTGAAATTCAATTTATTTAATAAATTGGATATGTGTCAAATTTAATTATCCCTTAATTAAATTGGACAATAAAATGTAATCTTATCTCATTATCACTTGTAATAGTTAATTGAGTGTGATAAACTCAATTAGCTCATGAATTTAGAGTTGAGGGTAGTTGGTGAGGCATGCAGAGTGATTCTACGTGTTTAAAAGTTCACGTTGTAGTTAAGTGCATGACTTTAATGCATGAATAATCAGTTAACTCAGTTAGGTGAGTTAAAGTCAATTGGACTAGTTGTAACTATTTGTTGCACTAGTGAGAGATCAAGTGAATCAAATCATATTTAATTCACAATCAGTGATTTTTCATGCAACTGATGATTTACTATTAATAGCTGCATGCATGTCAGTTCTACTGGATACCCAGTCGAGACAAAGGTTAAAGGGAAGTTAACTATCAATTGTGATATTAGCAGGCTGCCCAAATGCACTTAAAACACCACAGGATTCCCATGATACTTAGCGTAGTTGAGGAAGGCTGAAATTCCTAAATAATAGGGATTGCATTCATCAGGGATTGCGTGATCAAGGTAGGCTGAAAAGAGGCTGATAATTGGCTAAGTGTTGGCCCGATTTTGTTTGGATTGGTGTGAGACGATTAGCAGATTGCAGGAGACTCTTATGAGAAGAGTGCATTGTATTTGTTTCATGATTCCTTGTGGAATATATAATAGAATATAGAGGGGTTTTGAGCAATAATATTTCCCCAAGAAATTATCCGTGTTGGGGTTTAATTGATTCTTCTTTGCTTCATGTGATTGGCGATTGCGTTTAAATTTCCGCAATTGATTTGTAGAAGTGATCCAGTATCTAGATTTAGTACATTGTTAGATCATATTGAATACATGGTATAAATATTGTTTGTATAATTTCTACATGGTATAAGAGCACAAGAAATCACAATAGTGGAGGAGGAGTTGAGTTTGCGACTGAATTGAATTTGAATTTGCAGAAGACTTTCTTGGTGCTACAGGTGATTCAAGACCGAAATGACTTTCAATGGCTTGAGATTGGAGTATGCACTTGAGGGAAGCTCTAACCATATTTCTTGGAATGACAAGATGGAGGCAGTACTAGAAGACAATGGCTTGAAGGAATTCATTGACAATGATGTTCCCAAACCCACTATGACAGATGCTGCAAATCTTGATGCATGGAAAAAGAAAGTGGCAAAGGCGAGGAGGATCTTACTAGAGGGATTACGAGACGACATTGTCTCAAGTCTCCATGGAAAATCCACACCATATGCAATGTGGAAATATTTGACAGATATATTTCAGAGCAGCAATGATCATAGGAAATTAGCACTGAAAGATAAACTCAGGAAGGTCAAAATGGATACAAACGACACTATTCTGGTATACTTAACAAAGTTTGTCCAATGTCATGATGAGCTTGGGAGTGTAGGAATTACTGCCACTGATGATACTTTGGTGAGCCTAGCTCTTTGAGGACTTCCCAAGAGTTGGCATAGTTATCAAGACTCTGTCAATGGGAGGGAGAAGCTGCCAGATTGGGAACGAATTTGGTCGGATTTGGTGCAAGAGGAGTTCAGATGGAATACCAGAGATGGATCTTTGTCTAAGAATGATGATTAAGAATATTGTGTTTTTTTTGCCAAGGCAAAGAAGGGGAAAGGAAAGAAATTCCATTCCAAATCTGAGACCGGTGAAGAAGACAAGGAGTGCGACATGTCCAGAGTGAAGTGTTTTCACTGTCATGAGCATGGAAATTATGCCACTAATTGTCCACAAAATAATAAGAACAAGAAGGCTTCAGGGTCTGCAGCTGGTGAGGCTTTGGCCTCACAATTTGAGCTTGAATTCTCACTGATCACATGCATGGTGTCAAGTGTGATGGGATCAGGGTGGTACTTGGATAGTGGTGCATCTTTCCACATGAAGGGAAACAAAGAAATTTTCAGTAGCTTGGGTGAGAAGGACCTCCAGATGCGTATCGAAATGGGTGAAGACAGAAGGTATAACACTACTGGGATTGGTACAGTTACTTTCCAGAGATAGTCAGGTAAACCATTTTTATTAAAAGATGTAATGCATGTACCAAGCTTGAAGAAAAATTTAGTTTCAGTTGCAATGTTGGAGGATAGAGGCTATGTTGTTGTTTTCAGGGAAGGAAAATTTTTTCTTTGACACAAAGCAATAGGAGAAGCTAAGAAGATTGGGATTCATGTGAAGAATCTCTATAAACTTAATGTAGATGTGATTTCTACAGAGCTTCCAAAGGGAACTCTTGCGCAGATAGACACACGCAAGGGATGTACTATGGGGAAGTGTGAGAAAGCCATGAAATTGTGTCTTGAGAGGGAGCTTGGTTTGCATGCAGATGAGGAACTATTGGTTCCAAAGAATGAGCCTTAAGATGTGGAGCAACCAGATGCGGAGGATCATGGAGTGGCAAAAACCACTCAAGAAGAGAATTTTTGAACCAAATGGGCAGAGGGAGTGCATGCAGCTATACCTCCAGGTGTGAGGTGGGGCGATGTGAAAAAATAAACCGAAGAAAAAATTTAAGTAGGGTCCTACAGATGGTGCGTCTCATGGATTAAACCTAGCTACGAGGAGCCCACAGTACAGTAGTAGCAGGATCATTTAGATTGATGCAGTCAGATGTCAGGAGGACATAAACCAGAGTGACATGTGTCAGATACTGGAGCGCAGATCAGAGTTGGCAGTAGTGCAGAGTGCATGGATGCATATGTCAACAACGCAGAGATTCCAATAGACATGTGCAGTAGCTAGAAACAGTCAGAAGACTATGATGACAGATGCATTATACCGATTTAGTTGTTTGGAGGCTATTCAGTTTCAGAAGTGTTGCATGCAAATTTGCATGTGCGAAAAAACTAGAGAAGTGTTGCATGCAGGAGTTGAATGTGCGAGAATTAACACTAGAGAAGTGTTGCATGTCGCATGCAAGGACATTCCTTTCTTGCTGAGAGGGAGTGTTGAAGTTTGCAATAAGAAATAGTGAAATTGGAATCCAGAAACAACATGACAACACCTACACTAGTGTGGGACCACAAGTCATGTAGTGATGGGTCCTAGCAATACATTATTGTGAAATTCAATTTATTTAACAAATTGGATATGTGCCAAATTTAATTATCCATTAATTAAATTGGACAATAAAATGTAATCTTATCTCATAATCACTTGTAATAGTTAACTAAGCGTGATAAACTCAGTTAGCTCATGAATTTCGAGTTGAGGGTAGTTGGTGAGGCATGCAGAGTGATTCTATGTGTTTTAGAGTTCAAGTTGCAGTTAAGTGCATGAGTAATCATTTAACTCAGTTAGGTGAGTTAAAGTCAGTTGGACTACTTGTAATTGTTTGTTGCACTAGTAAGAGATCAAGTGAATTAAATCATATTTAGTTCACAATCAATGATCTGCCGTGCAACTGATGATTTAAGATTAATAGCTGCATGCATGTCAGTTCTAGTGGAGACCCAGTTGAGACAAAGGTTAAAGGGAAGTTAACTATCAATTGTGATATTAACAGGCTGCCTAGATGCAGTTAAAACACCACAGGTTGCCTATGATACTTAGCGTAGTTTAGGAAGGCTGAAATTCCTAAAGAATACGGATTGCATTCATCAAGGATTGCGTGAGCAAGACATTCTGAAGACAGGCTGAGAATTGGTTAAGTGTTGGCCTGATTTAGTTTGGATCAGTGTGAGACGATTAGCATATTGCAGGAGATGCTTGTGAGAAGAGTGCATTGTAATTGTTTCATGATTCCTTGTGGAATATGCAATAGAAGATAGAGGGGTTTTGAGCTATAATATTTCCCCGGTATATTATCTGTGTTGTGGTTTGATTGATTTTTCTTTGCTTCATGTGATTACCGATTGTGTTTAAATTTCTGCAATTGATTTGTAGAAGTGATTCCATGTCTAGCTTTAGTACATTGTTAGATCAAATTGAATCTATGATATACATATTGCTTGTATAATTTCTACAAGTTGAGTGCAAATAACACTACCCATCATAAGAATAATAAGGAATTTTGGTCCCCAAGCGACGAATATTGGAAAGAGAAACCAACGGATCTGACCAACACACTTAAGAAGGATTTCAATGGTAGACAAGTTCCTTTTGGATACAAAATCAAGATTGGTAATATTACAGGGACCTTACTAGACATGTACCATGTTTACAATGTCACCGTTTGAGGGCAGTTAGCATATCTAGAAAACAAAAGGGTATAGAAAGTTATCTACATGTCATCACCTTTGTTTTAAGCCTAGTATAATCAAGGTTCCACCTCAATGATCTAGAGCTAGAAGAGGTGCAACATATTACCAGGAGAGGGCCCAAAGGGGGAAATCTCACAGACACCAGAATGCATAGGATCTTGTTTCTCGCTACATGGATTTGACCCCTTATCTAATTCAGGAGGAAATAACTAGAGCAAACAATGAACCTCCATCACACATATCCTCACTCTCCGAGACAAAAGTACTAGTTGAATGGGCTAACTGGATCCCTAACACAAGGTAGACCAGAGGGTGCTTCAACCAGTATATGAAGACAAATGAACTATATTGACAACTAAACTTTATTCTAGGGAGAACTCTTCTAGATATACAAGAGCACATGGAGGATATACTCCACTCATTAGATCGCATGTGCAACCACTTGAATCACATGGATTGCAAACTGGATGAAATTGAGTAACACCTCGCTTACCTCCCATGGGAAAATCTGCTCAAGATAAAGGCAAAGCACCTATTCATATTTTTGTTTCAGCAGACCATTCATTTTAACCCTTTATTTCCATGTTTTGGTCCTTTTTGTTGCATGTATTCACAAGAAATTTATCTCATCTCATATCTCTAGATATAATGTTTGTATATTGTCTTTTCTCTGTTTATGGACATCTTTATCCTCTCATAGAAGGATTATTTTTTGGTTATTGTCAAGTCTCCCTAGTGAGAGACTACCAGGGAATAGTTGCTTCTAGATGTAATTACCTATTATTCCAGCTAATAGAATATCCAGCTTACAAAAGAAAGCAATATCAACTTTATACGCACACATTGAAATATTTTTTTATGGATGACATTGGTCTTTTTTTGTTATTCATGTTTTTTAAATATCACTTTCCAAGGCCACACCAACCCTTATGCATGGTTGGACTGAACTAGTGACCTTTACACCACAAAGTGTCTTAACAAAACACCCTTATCTATGCCCTATGGACAAATAAAAAAGGTATAAAATTAATAAAATAAGTATAACAAATTTTTTTAATAGAAAATTTATTTAAAGAGTAAAATGTAAAACGTTTTTCACTATTGAGTAAGGTTCAATTATGATAAGGGTGTGTGATTCACAATATTCAACCACTCAAACTAACCAAAATTTGTCACTCTCTAATTCTTAAAACATAAAAAAAACTTCTTAATACTTTATCAACCCCACACTAAAATATCAAAATATTTTATCATACTTTATTTTTTCAAAATTATATTCAATTACAATTATCTATTTTAAAATAATATGTATTTTATAAAAATTACTCAAAATCTAAATTATCTTATAATAATATATTATTTAAATAATACATTTTACTACTCATTTAATACTTTGTAATTTTATTAAACATTAACCATTGCAAGTTGCATATATTACAAATTCATAAATAAAAATTCCCATATACAAATTCGTTAAAATTTCAATTCTTATTCATTTAAACATCAACACATTACCCATTTCAACTATTGTAGAAAATCTCCACCAACTATCTCAATACATGATCACAATGACCAAAATTCTATTCCTTGACACATATTGGGATGTCATGGAACTTTTTCAGTTTTCTAGAAGATCAAAAAGAGCACGTTTTCGGACACACAACATCATTTTGATGGCGATGTGTGAGCAGACTAGTAAGGTAATAGACTCCCACGAAACCACAACTAATCTACTCCACAATTAATGACATCTCAACTTAAAAGGAAGGAACACCTTATCACAAATTTGCTTTCCTTCTTTTGTTTATGCCACTACTATACTTTGCTTTCCTTCCTTTTTTTTTTAAGTTCAAACTCGGACACACTTGTGGTTGAACCTTCGTATCCTTATTCACACACTAAATCCCCATTTTCTTCCATAAAAAATCATAATAGGCATATACATTGAAATAAATTAAAATAATAATGATTAATATTATTGAATTAATAAGCATATAAAAACTTAATACTCACCATAAACTTATAATAAAACAATAAAACAAGGTTCGGTTCTTAATTCAGAAAACTCAATTGGTTATCCCATGTTATAAAGTATTGTGAAAGCTATAAGATTCAAAGTTTGAATCCTCCTTGTGAGTGCAAAAAAAAAAGTTTTTAATTATATAGATTCACCTCCATTCTACCGTGGAGATTGTTAACTTGTAAATAAGATTTGTTGCAATATCATGGCCAATACTATGAATTAAGAATACCACATGCCAGAAAATTGTAACTTATGTAACATTCACAATATTTTATATAGATTTTATTTTATTTTATTTTATAACATTTTCTTAATTAAATTTGAAAGTTAAAAGGGCGTGACTACTTTTTCAGATAAATCTCAACCCTCTAACCTAGCCACTAAAAATGCTCTATGAATATTTCATAAAGATTAAATGAAGGTTTTAAAAAAATTAGAAATAAGAATACAAATAATATTATTAAAAACTAGCATAGATCCACTTAACTCGGGGTTTATGAGCACCCATAGAGGAATCACATTTCTAGAGATACAAATCTTTTTTTAAGTTTTGCACTCAAAAAGAGATTTGCATCTTAAGAGATTTGATCCCTCTAAATTTTTAGCAAATCCATAGTTAAGATAAATCTATGCTGATATTTTTTAAATGAAGATTGTAATGTGTCATTTGGAAACTTTATAATTTATAAAAATTCATTTGGATAATTTTATTTTTATATATTTAAAAATAAAATTTATTTCTTTTATAATATTAAACATTTTTTAACAAATAATTTCATTTTTTTACAATATTTAAAATTAATTATGCATTAAGACACATGTACTCTTTTTAAAGTATAAATATTGTTTAGAGTGTTTGATTAAAACTTTGTACCTCAAGGAATTTGATCCCTTTTCTTACTTGATTGATGAGGAATTGATATCCACCACGCGGAATTAAGATAGACCTGCATTGTCTAATAATTTTAGATTATTATGTGTGTGTGGATAAATATGATACTTTCAATTTATAAGCATCCTCGATAATTTAGAGAGTATAATCAACTCAGCCACTATGAAATTACATGAGGAATAAGTTGAATAACTTAAAAAGATAATAAAAAGCACCATTTCATATGGATTATGTAAGAAATTATGTTCAAATCAAATACCATTAAACTTTTAACTGAAGATGTTGTTTCCTTATAATATTAATAATTGTTTTCTCTAATATTAATCATTATGACTTCAGGGAGTTTTAGGAACACAGTCATAAAACCAACAAAATATGGTTAGCATAAAGAATACTTAGACAAACACGAGAAATACCAAGCAATTAGAACTATTGTATCTAAGGGTGCATTTGGGAATCTAGGTGCACTTGGGAATGAGAGTTGTCTTTAGTGTGATTTTTTGGAGATTCCTGCTGGAATCTGCAGAAAAAATTGAGGTAAAATCTTAATTTGTGTTACTTAAACTGATTTTTTTTACTGCATATGTATAGATTCAGCACCCTGAAAATCTTTTAGGGCACTTTAATTGTGCAGGGTTACCCATCAATCTTATGATTTTAATAAATTCTTACCGAATTTTAAAGAAATTTGACCCAAAAAAAATACCAGAAAAATTTACACTAAAACAACTAGTTGAAAAGCTAGAGAAAAAAAAAAAAACCTTAAAAGTCAAACAACACTTAAAAATCAAAATGCTCAAAACGGGTTGAAAACAAGACCATGTCAAAGAGATTGAGGAGTTGATTCCAACGTAATTTGAATCATGTAAGTTGAGAATCTAAGAGACTTGTCCGGGATTATATAAAATTTAAATAAAAAAAAAATTAATTAAATAAATAAATAAAAAAGTCAGAGTGCTCCAAACTGGTTAAAAACAATGGCAAGAGATTAACGAGTCGATTCCAGTGCAATTTGAATTGCATCGAATGGCCAAAAATACTCTGTAGGACTGCCATGTGGCACTGTAAGAAGTTGATGTGGCAACGTCGCATCGAATGGCCAAAATGGACTCTGTAGAGCTGCAATGTGGCACTGTAAGAAGTTGATGTGGCAAAGTCCGTGCAGAGATAAGTTGACATGTAGCAGTAACTTGGGTTATGAGTACAACATGCACCTCAGAACGTGGTAGAAGGTTCTACAGCCAACGACAATTTTTGATATACACAGTTGGAACCGGAAAGGTTTGACCCCTAGGGGTTGAAGTACAACTACCCAGCCATTGAGCCACGCATTATCTTTGTACAAAATGGGTATGCAAAATATTATATTTAAATGTTTGTTGCAACGTTTTTTGAAATTATTAGTTTTTTTAGTGCGACTTTTTGAAGGCTTTTTTGGTGGATTTTTCTGGTCTAATTTCTCTAAATTTAGGCAGGAATTGATTGAAAACATAAGTACATAAGTTTGATGGATAACCTTGCACAATTGAAGTGCCTAGGGATTTTTAAGGTGCTGAATCTATATATATTTAAAAAACCAGTTTAAATAACAGAAATCAAGATTTTACCTCAATTTTTTTCACAGATTTTGACACACCAAACTCCAAAAAAACACACTAAACTTCAAAAATTCACACTAAAAACAACTCCTTTTCAAAAAGACAAGAGATCTGCGGGTTTGACCCCGCGACTTCCTGCAACCTCCAATGGGAAACGTGGGTGGTTTCAGTCAAAACGCCAATATAAAAACTATGTAAACGAGTGTCCCACAGTGTGAAAGCGTGAATGGGCTCCCTCATAACAAAGAGGACACGTATACCAAACCAGTTCAAAGCAGGGGCACGAGAGGTCGTCGAGTTTCCCAACTTTTGTCCAACGTGCCACAGGCTATATAGTTTGATTGGACCCTGGTTGTTATAAAGTAGAAATAACGCCATGGTTATATTTGTTTGGATACATTAACTTTAAAATGGAGTTGTCTAACGAGCCGGAGGAATTGCCCGGACGGTCAAAATTGGCCGGAATCTGGGCCAAACAAATTTAAAAAATCTTGCAGAAACAGTATTTGAATCCTGATTTTGACATTGGAAATGGATTCAGCACCATCAAAAACCTGCAGGACACCCAAAATATTAAACTTTGATAGTTATAACATGGATTTAGAAAAATTCCTGCCGGATTTTCTGAAAATCTTATCGGAATTTTCATGATTTTCAGGGCAATTCCTCTGGCTAGTTAGACTACGGCCTTTAAAATGAGCGACAACATACATTTGCGGTAGATAAAAGCATAACAGCCTCGAGGGTTCGACCCCGAGCTAAGTATGACCAATGCTTTATATATATATATATATATATATATATATATATATTTCTCTCCAGTTAACTAGAAAGTGTAGATCAGTGAAGTTATCTCTCTTATTTATTTTGTCTTTTTAGTTATGTCATATCAAAAATGGTCTAGAAATGGTGAATTACAAAAAGGTCGTTGGATATCCATTGTTGTGAATATTGTATTTTTATGATTATGAATATTATATCATTTCATATTTAATATAAGAAATTTATTAATTAACTGTTAAACATTTATGGGGAGGTTTTTTCCTCTAACTTGTTTTGTTGAGTATGTTTATTGCAAATTACGAATCTTCTCTTCACTCAATACCTTGACACAAGTTAAAAAATTAATCAATTTAGAATTTAAAATCCAAAAAAGAGAGGTGTTGATACAAAATATAATTTATTAATTTCTTAAATTTAACCTTCTACAATCTAAACTACAACATGAAGCAAATCGCCTTCTACACATCTTTGAAAAATAAATAATTATTTGATCATCTTGCATCTAGTAATTAGATTTTTGGTTCAAGAAATATATCAGTAGCGCACTAACTTTGTAAGAGATTCAAAATGGATTGAATTGCTTATAAAATAAAATAACAAAGAATCCATTGTAGATTTGACACTTATGAAGATACGAGAAGAATAAAATAGATTTTTGGAACCATTTCTCATTAAGGTCATTTTTTAATGGTTTGCTAGTTATCTAGGATGACAAAAAATTGTAACCTAGTTTGGCTCTCTTCGATGACAAATGCCATTGTACCCTTGCTATGTGTGTGTGTGAGAGAGAGAGAGAGAGAGAGAGATCATTTCACCTATATGCCCAATTGATCTACAAAGATAGAGAAAGTGTTAAATCCCATAAGAGAGAGAGAGAGAGAGAGAGAGAGAGAGAGAGATCATTTCACCTATATGCCCAATTGATCTACAAAGATAGAGAAAGTGTTAACTCCCATAAAAATAAATTATTGGTGATTAAGATTGGATCATTATATTGCTTTTCATCCATGTTGATGCTTTAAGTGTGGAAAAAGTGGAGGAATTCGCTGATAGGACTATTTTTACAAGCAAGACCTAGTTTGGAAAATTGTGGTATGAAACCTTTCTAAAGTATTTTGAGGCATAATTTGGGGGTAAAACTTTACATCTTTAGTGAAATACCTTTTCTTCATATTATACACACAAAGACCTTTCTAGCGACTTAAGAATCACCTCAATCATAGTCCATATGAAAAAGTTATGCCACTTTGAAGTTGACCTTCATGTTTTGGCAACTGTAATTCGAGAGGATGCCACATCAACCCCCATTATTCATGGAAAAGGGCATAACCATGTAATTATGATGAACAAGAATCTATAAGAGTCTATTTTGTAACTCTGGTTAAGAGTTGAGGTAGTCAAATCTAATTACTGTAGGCTATCGAGTTGTGTTATAATCAAGCCACTGGGAGGAAAACGTGTTCCATTATTTTCGAGTTCATTTGATCCATAAATGAACAAACTAGCCGAGAGGGATACAAAGAGATCACATAGAGAGGATTTGTGCACTATAGTTGTCCACAGGCCACATGCCATACTTCTTCGTACTCACAATCATTTACTATTTAGAAAAAGAGAGAAGAGTGGCCTCACCTTCCAGTTGGGTTTTATCTCAAAACAATTTCCTAGGCTATATCTTGTGTCAAATGTGTTTGTGAGTTTTTATTTCACTATTTTCTATTTCGACATAAATTCTAATTCACATGCATATGAAATTAACAATAATTTATAGATATCAAAATCTAAAGAGAAATAAACCCTAATAGTGTAGATTTCATATTTCTAAAAATACTTTTATTAGATATGTTGTGACAAACTATCCAGTGGAATATCAATGACAATTTAAGGATCAAATGGACTCTCAAAGATGCCAAAAATATAATAAAAAAGTGCAACACAATCTTTGTGTTGAAAACCCATTACCAACGAGTTGGAATCAATGCACAATAGCATCGAATATTGACTAGAGTTTCTTGCAAATTGGGATAGCTCTAGACATCCATGTATTTGTGAAATAAAAGAGAAAATGATGGAGCCCAGCCCTCAAACCCAAATCTGCGTTCACAGTATGTAAAGGAACCTTACACAGGTCTCGAAATTAATATTATATGATGGGTTTAATCATACATTACAACATTACAATGTGGATTGATATTGGTTTAAAATATACGTTCAACTTTACAATGTGGATTTGATATGAACCATCGTTCTCGAGTTTTTCGTAGTCCATATGATATGGTAGCAGTCGGTTTGATTTGAAATTTATTGGAGCTTGATTAACCCATCCTGTTGATTGTTTTGAATTGACATCTGTCATAACTCCTCGATCTTTGCCCTTCCCACGCGGCAACAAACCCTATCCTTGTCAACTAACACTCATTTTTCACTTCACTTGTTCCTCTGTGAGGGTTTCGCTCTGCATGTCACTGTGAGGGTTTTGTTCTGTATTTGCTCTACCAAACTCGTCCTTCGTTCAGCTATTTCGATCTGTAACTATGGCAACTCGTGGCCAAATTCTTTCAACGATGCTTAGCAAAATTTTGCAACTAGTAATCCTTTGTTTTCTATGCTTACTTGTCTCCGCCGTTTATTGTTTGGTCCAACGTTTGTTGTGTGCTTCGCCTCTATTCTAACGATGTTTGTAACTTATTATTTCTGTTTCTACAGGTCGAATCCTCTGTGGGTTTCTTTTGGTGCTTGTCTCAGTTCAGCTTGGCTCTGAAAGGTAATTTTATCCTTCTATGCTTCAGTTCTCTTCGCGTCTTTATTCGGCTCTAACATTTTGGCTCCTTGTGAGCAGGCCCTGGCGGGTTTCGACTAAAATCTTCACTTCAGCTATGTTTCTTCACCGAGGTAAAAAATCTTTACAAATTTCTCGTTCTCTCTTGCTTAAATGTCAACGCTGTGTATGCAATTTCATTTGGCACTTATTGTCTTTGTTGCTCTGCAGATAACTACAGGTTCCGACCGCTCCAAAATCTCTGGTTCGAACATTTATCGACCCCCAATCTTAAATGGGTAGGGTCGCTTCCTTCTATTTGTCTCTGAGATTATAATTTGTCCTATGAAAGAACAGGGTTTGGCCCCTTGTCTTCTTGTTGCAGAACTGTAGAATTTCTTCAATTTGTCGAAGTCTTCCTCTGTATGAAAAGAATAGGGTTTAAGAAACATTCTCAGTCCTTTCGTGTATTTGTCGATGGATTTGTATTTTGTTAGAATTATTGTAGGTTTTTGGGTTTCGAAACCCCAACCCTGTAACTTGTTTTATAATCTTGAAATATAATTAAAATTCGTTTTACAGTCCCACAAGACTTTTTCAACAGAGACACTTGTATTTGAGAAAAAATAGAAAATCTTGTTTATGAAATTCTGCTTATCTGGAAAATGTTTATTATACCTGGGAATGAATGTATGTTCGACGTACGTGATTGCTTGTGGAAATATTTCGTTTGTATGAAACTGCTCGAGTTCTTTATATTCAATTCGTCGGTTACTGTTATATGCTTCAACGCCTGTATTGTAAGAGCTTCAGTCTGCGAATTTGTTCACTCATTCTCAACGCTTGTGCGTTATTGCCTCCTCTCGTTCTTGTTACAGTCTTGAAATAAATGGTTATTGTTACATGCAATAAAATATCAATTAGGCAGTAAAGTAATTTGAAATAGTAATTGGCTGCAATATTCTTTTGTGATTCATATGGTTCTTGAAACAAAACTCTGTTTCTATTTTGTTATTTCTCTCTCTCTGATGGAAAAAATCGAACCTTACAGAATGTTTCTTCTTTTCTTATGTATCATTGTAGGCAATAGTTTTCAGTTGAAACTGTCAACCGTTTAATTACAACTACATTCTTGATTGTGTTCTTTTAATGTAAGAACGAATTTCTAAATTAAAAGAAAAAATTTTAAATAAACCTACAAAACTTAATTAACTTCTTAATCCTAATGACAATTTCCTAAGATAAAATTAAAAGTCACAGGTTCAATGACCTGTCAGAAATCGAATGTAACAGTGAGACAAAAACCTGCCCTTTTTTTCTACCCTAAGTTGGACGCTCCTGCATCAGACTCCTGGGGTAACAAAAATTCATGGCTCCATTCCATGAGATATTCAATAGAATAGCCTGCCTTCTGTATTTGCGCTATGTTAAGCCACGAACTCTCCTCAATGGGACAGTTCTTCCACTTGACAAGGTATCGTAAATACTTCTTCCTGCGAGTGCGCTTGGCTACATGTGTGTCGAGAATGCTTTCGATCTCAAGGGGTTGCGCCATAGGCATTTGCCTCATCCAAGAACCACTATCAAATTGGGTGTTCCGTTCTGGCCATTCTCCCCGTCGTCTTCAGGACTGGTAGTATATGGAAACAGATCTGCCACATTAAAAATGGACAATATGCCTATCCCTGGTGGCAACTGTAATTCATATGCATTGGCGGAGAATTTTCAAAGAATTTTACAGGGACCAATCTTTTTAAACTTCAACTTGTTATATTCTCCCTTAGGAAAACGTTCCTTGCATAAATGTGCAAGAACTTCGTCCCCTACATTAAACTGAACTTCCCGCCTCTTCAAATCTGCTTGCTGCTTGTACTTTTGACTACTGTCCTGCAATTTTGTCTTCACCTGCTCATGTAAATCACTCATTGCTTGGGTGAAATCTTCCCCATCAACACTTCTTCTTTCAAGCTTTCACAATCCCGCAGTTCATGCACTCCGCGAGGATGCATGCCATACAGAACCTGAAAAGGACCGTAGCCTGTGCTACGATTCGGCGAATCATTATAAACAAATTTTGCTTGAGCAAGTACACGATCCCACATCCATGAATTTTCACCAATCAAACTTCGTAGCAGGTTTCCCAAACTCCTATTCACTACTTCCATTTTCCCATCAGTCTGTGGGTGATAGGCAGAGCTGAAACTCAACTGAGTGTCCAACTTCTTCCACAGGGTATGCCAAAAATGTCCTGTGAACTTCACATCCCTGTCAGAAATAATGGACCTTGGCAAGCCATGCAATTTGACGATCTCTGTGAAAAACAAGTGTGCTACGTGAGTGGCATCACTGGTTTTTCGGCAAGGAATAAAATGTGCCATTTTAGAGAACCTGTCTACTACCACCATCACTGAGTCAAAACCTCGCTGCGGTCTAGGCAGACCCAAGACAAAGTCCAAACTGACTGAGTCCCATGGTCTACCTGGAATGGGCAGTGGCGTGGAAAGTCTTGTATTCTGGCTGTGTCCCTTCGCCAACTGGCACATTTTACATCTGCTCACATATCTCTGCACGTCCCGTTGCATCTTTGGCCAGTAATAGAAATGTCTAATCTATGATAAAGTCTTGTCTATGCCGAAATGTTCGACTATACCTCTACTGTGCTTTTTCCGAATAATGTTCTCTCTCATTTAACATTCGGGAATGCATAACTGTCCTCCTCTAAATAACAATCCTTCCTGCAAATTATAGTCCAACCATGGACTGTTGTTCCTTAGCAAAGGATTTTGACAGGCTTCATAAGCCTCTTTAAAATCTGCATCTATTTGATATAAGTCTTTCAAATGCTCAAAACCCAGCACTTGTATCGTACTCTCCTGTAAGAGCAAAGCTCTTCTACTCAACACATCTGCCACCTTGTTGGCCTGTCCACTAATGTGTTTCAACACAAATGTAAAACTCTGCAAATACTCAACCCATTTTGCATGCTTATGGTTCAACTTATGCTACTGCATAATATACCATAATGCAAAATTATCAAAAAATTAAACAAATTCATTACCTAATAAATAATGTCTCCAATGCTTCAGCGCTTGGACGACAACATAAAATTATTTATCATAGGATGAGTACTTTTGCCTACTTTCATTTAACTTCTCACTGAAGTAAGTGACCGGCCTGTCCTCCTGGCTAAGTACTACCCTAATGACTGTACCACTAGCATCACAACGAACTTGAAAAAGTTTGTTAAAATCAGGCAACCTCAAAATCAGTTTTTTAGTGATCTTCTTCTTAAAAGTCTGAAAAATTCTCTCTACTGCTTCTGTCCAACAGAAAGGCTGATTTTCCTTTTTGATTGTATCCAACATAGGTGCACAGATTCCACTGAAATCTCTGATAAATTTCTGGTAAAAACTTGCCAACCCATGAAAACTTCGAACCTCAAACAGATTCTTTGGGGATGGCCAGCTAACTATAGCTGCAACTTTTTCTGGGTCCATCTTCAGCTCATTCTCTGCAATCACAAAACCCAAATAAACCAATTCTTTCTGAAAAAAAGTACATTTTTTCAGAATTATCAGTAGCTTGTTCTGCTGCAATTTCTCCAATACACTTCGAACATGTTGAAAGTGTTCTTCCTTCGTCTTACTGAAAATCAAAATATCATCTAGATAAACAATCACAAATTTCCCAATGAACTCTTTCAGCACTTCGTTCATTAGACGCATAAATTTACTAGGGGCATTACTCAAACCGAATGGAATTACCAGCCACTCATACATCCCTTCATTTGTCTTGAAAGTTGTTTTCCACTCATCCCCTTCTTGAATTCAAATATGGTGGTAACCACACTTCAGATCGATCTTTGAGAAGTACGCTGCTCCACTCAAGCAGTCCATCATGTCATCCATTCGTGGCAATGGGAACTTGTATCTAATAATAATTTTATTGATAGCTCTCGAATTTGTACACATCCGCCATTCTCCACCCTTCTTAGGAGCTAAAACTGTTGGAACTGCATAGGGGATTATACTTTCCCTTATCAGCCCTTTGTCTAGCAGTTCCTGTACCTGCTTCCTAATCTCTTTATTGTCCTTAGGACTCATTCGGTATACTGCCTTGTTTGGTAAACTAGCTCCTGGTATAAAATCGATATGATGATTGATACTTCTCTTAGGAGACAACTCATCTGGTAAATCATCCACTATAATGTCACCAAAATCTTGCAACATATCTTGGATTTCCTCTGGTAAATCTGTAATTTTTGTATGCAATATTAATTTTTTTGGCCTCCTTACAACAACAAACTTAATTTCATTATCCTTGATATGTTTTAAGAATTATTTTCCTCCCACCAACAACGCTTTGACTCCACTGGTCTCTGTTGTCTCTTCTTCCTTGATGGGTACAAGCGTATGCTTAATCCCATCCTTGACAAACTTGTAACAGTTTGTCTTCCCATTGTGTACCACTTTCCTGTCATACTGCCAAGGTCTCCCTAACAGTATATGACACACGTCCATAGGCATAATATCACAAATAATTTTATCCTTATACCTGCCAATATGGACCTCCACCTCACACTGCTCATCAACTTGTAGTTGATGTCCTTTCTGTAACCACGATACCTTGTAAGGAGTGGGGTGTTTCAGCCTCTTCAGCCCCAACTTATCCACATTTCTGTGGCTACCAAATTGTCTATACTTCCATTGTCAATTATCAGTTTGCAGCATTTACCATGTGATTTGCAAACTGTCTGGAATAAGGCTTTTCTTTGATCTGGCTCAACCACCTCTTTTGCTGGTTTCAACAACAATTTATTCAGCACCAAAGCCTCCCCTGTTTTGGGTGCATTCTCTACCTCTTGGGGTGGTGCTTCAACTTCCTCCATCTGGGCAACATAGGTTCCTCTACCTCCTACTGGTTCACCTTCAGGACAGTCATAAGACTTGTGCCCCCACTTATGGCACCTATAACACTGGATAGCAGCTCCTTTGCCTCTGCCATTACCTCTTCCATGCTGGTATGGTCTTCCCCCTCTAGTTTTATTGTCTCTTTTTGCTATTTCTGGAGTCTTGGAACTGCTACCTTCATCACTAGGATTGGAAGCTCTACCTCTGCCAAAAGCCTGTCCTTTTCCTTTGCCAGATCCTCTTCCTCTTCTGGCATTCTGCTTCTTGTTTATTTTCTCCTCTGCTTTTAAGGCACACTGATATGCCTCATCTATGGTTCTAGGTGAGAGAATGCTTATTTCATCTAGTATTTCCCCCCTCAATCCATCCACAAACCTTGTTGTTTTCTCAGGAGTATCTTCTACATACCCAGCTCTCAAATTCAATCTGTAGAATTCTTCCGTATATTATTTAACAATAAACCCCCTTTGTCTCAGATTTTTCACCTACCTGTACATCATAATCTGGTAATCCTTGGGTAGGAATTTACCCTTCAGTTTGGCCTCCATCCTGGCCCACTTCTTTATAGGTTGCTTATTCAACCTTTTCCTTTATGTCTGAACACTATCCCACCATAAGGACACATGTCCTTTCAACTTGGTGGCAACGAATTTTACCCTCTTATCTTCACTGATCTCTTCATAATCAAAATATTTGTTCAACTCACTAAGCCAATCCAACAACACATCTGTTGATAAATTTCCATCATAAGTAGAAAGCTCATGCTTCAGCTTACTACTTGATAACAAAAATGACCTTAGCAATCTGATTTCAGGTCCTTCTCCTTCTAAACCATCTATCGTTTCTGCAACCTCTTCATCACTGTCATCTCCTCCCTCGGGATCTCTTCTCCTTCCAGCCTCTACTGTTGCTAAACGGGCATTCAAGATTCAGATCTCTTCCCTCAATCCTTCATCAGCTACTCTACGAATAGCACTTCCTCGTCCTCGTTGGCCAACCTCCATTTCTACTAATCATAACCAGCTTTGATACCAAAATTTGATGGAGCCCAGCCCTCAAACCCAAATCTGCGCTCACAGTATGTAAAGGAACCTTACACAAGTCTCGAAATTAATATTATATGATGGGTTTTATCATACATTACAACATTACAATGTGGATTGAGATTGGTTTAAAATATACGTTCAACTTTACAATGTGGATTTGATATGAACCATCGTTCTCGAGTTTTTCGTAGTCCGTATGATATGGTAGCAGTCGGTTTGATTTGCAATTTATTGGAGCTTCATTAACCCGTCCTGTTGATTGTTTTGAACTGACATCTGTCAGAACTCCTCGATCTTTGCCCTTCCCGCGCGGTAACAAACCCTATCCTTGTCAACTAACACTCATTTTTCACTTCACTTGTTCCTCTGTGAGGGTTTCGCTCTGCATGTCACCGTGAGGGTTTTGTTCTGTATTTGCTCCACCAAACTAGTCCTTCGTTCGGCTTTTTCGATCTGTAACTGTGGCAACTCGTGGCCAAATTATTTCAACGATGCTTAGCAAACTTTTGCAACTGGTAATCCTTTGTTTTCTATGCTTACTTGTGTCCGTCGTTTATTGTTTGGTCTGGTGTTTGTTGTGTGCTTCGCCTCTGTTCTAAGGATGTTTGTAACTTATTATTTCTATTTCTACAGGTCAAATCCTCTGTGGGTTTCTTTCGGTGCTTGTCTCAGTTTAGCTCGGCTCTGAAAGGTAATTTTATCCTTCTATGCTTCAGTTCTCTTTGTGTCTTTATTCGGCTCTAACGTTTTGGCTCCTTGTGAGCAGGCCCTGACAAGTTTCGACTAAAATCTTCACTTCAGCTATGTTTCTTCACCCAGGTAACAAATCTTTACAAATTTCTCGTTCTCTCTTGCTTAAATTTCAATGTTGTGTATGCAATTTCGTTTGGCACTTATTGTCTTTGTTGCTCTGCAGATAACTACAGGTTCCGACCGCTCCAAAATCTTTGGTCTGAACGTTTATCGACCCCCAATCTTAAATGGGTAGGGTCGTTTCCTTCTATTTGTCTCTGAGATTATAGTTTTTCCTATGAAAGAACAGGGTTTGGCCCCTCGTCTTCTTGTTGCAGACTTGTAGAATTTCTTCAAATTTTTGAAGTTTTCCTCTGTATGAAAAGACTAGGGTTTATGAAACATTCTCGGTCCTTTTGTGTATTTTTCGATGGATTTGTATTTTGTTAGAATTACTGTAGGTTTTTGGGTTTCGAAACCCCAACCCTGTAACTTATTCTGTAATCTTGAAATATAATTAAAAGTCAACAGAGACACTTGTATTTGCAAAACAATAGAAAATCTTGTTTATGAAATTCTGCTTATCTGGAAAATGTTTATTATACCTGGGAATGAATGTATGTTCGACGTACGTGATTGCTTGTGGAAATATTTCGTTTGTATGAAACTGCCCAAGTTTGTTATATTTAATTCATCGGTTACTGTTATATGCTTCAACGCCTGTATTGTAAGAGCTTCAGTCTGCGAATTTGTTCACTCGTTCTCAACGCTTGTGCGTTATTGCCTCCTCTCGTTCTTGTTACAGTCTTGAAATAAATGGTCATTGTTACATGTAATAAACTATCAATTAGACAGTAAAGTAATTTGCAATAGTAATTGGTTGCAATATTCTTTTGTGACTCAGACGGTTCCTGAAACAAAACTCTGTTTCTGTTTTGTTATTTCTCTCTCTCTGATGGAAAAAATCGAACCTTACAGAATGTGTCTTCTTTCCTTATGTATCATTGTAGGCAATAGTTTTCAGTTGAAACTGTCAACCGTTTAATTACAACTACATTCTTGACTATGTTCTTTTGATGTAAGAATGAATTTCTAAACTAAAAGAAAAACTTTTAAATAAACCTACAGAACTTAATTAACTTCTTAATCATAATGACAATTTCCTAAGATAAAATTAAAAGTCACAGGTTCAATGACCTATCAGAAATCAAATGTAACAGTGAGACAAAAACCTGTCCTTTTTGTCTACCCTGAGTTGGATGCTCCTGCATCATATAATTACATATGCAACCCAATTTTGAATGGGAATTTCCTTTAGGATAAAAATAGTGGATGGCAATGAGAAAGGAGGCTACTCATTATCTTTATAGGGCTAGGATTGTGTTACAAAAGGGAAAAATAACATCAACCTTTATTTACCACTTTAAGAGACATAATACATACCAAAACGCAGTTACAAATGCCACATTAAACTAAATAATCTCAAAACAACTCCCAGTCACTAAGTTCAAAGACCAATAGGTAAATTGCTAAGTTCAAGAAGCATTATAACTCCTAAAATAAATGGTTTTTCCTCTTGAGGTATGTTTGTATGTTTAGGAGCTTGTTGGCCTTTGAATTTAGTTACTTGATGTTTGTTTGGCAAAAAATAGTTGTTTCTCATCATCTTTTAGGCTTAATTTAGGAAAATTTCATTGAATTCAACATCTAAGTGGAAATAATGGATTTAAAAGGTCGATTGGCCTCTCATCTCAACTTTTGACTTTTTTTGGGGTAAATTGCTTATTTGGATAGCCAACAAGATCCCCAACCATATATATATATATATATATATATATATATATATATATATATATATATATATATAATCTGATCATTGATAATTATACCTTTCATGTGTTGAGTTATTCCTTTCAGAGGGGTGTTAGGTTGTTGAAAAGTCCATTTGACTCATTTGAAAAAAAGGTAAGTCAATGTAGAGTCCATTGCCTTGATGATAATCCCTACCACATGGTGAGGATAAACAATCTATTTTTTTTTTTGTTCATCACACTATGTTCAATTTGGAAATAACAAAATGAACCAAGAAACATTGTGTTGTTGATTAAATTTTAATTAAAATTAGACCAACAACCCCCTAGAGTTTTGGATCCATAAGCCTATAAATCATTCTCATGATGTTGGGTTATCAAACCAATAGATGCAAGGTTAGAGGAGGTGAAAATATTTCCAATGACCAGTTAAACAATTGATTCTACCTTACCATTGATGACTTTAATAAGTTGGGAAATACAATTGTCTAGCTTGATAAATAATTTTATAATGTGCATTTTGCATGTGTGGTTCTTGGAATTGAAGTTCGTAAATTTCATTAAGCACACAAATCTTAAAATTTTTCATCTAGCCTATTATAGAATTCTCATATTCATTTTTGTTGGAATTTAATAAGTTCAAAAAATACCATGGAGGCTAAAGTCCACCTACTGTTTAGAATGTTGTAATTCACCAAAATTGAGAAACCCTTGCATGAGCATTAATTGTATTATATGGTTTTCAATCGAAGTTACTAAGATATCTAAAAATTAAGCATAAAAAACCAATAATTAATTGTGAAGTTAAAGGCTAGCTACCAAATGCACCTAGTGGGGAAAACTTCGTTAAAATCATTTGTTTCAATCCAAATTTAATTAAAATAACATTAGTGCTATGAAAAGTCATATCTTCATACTTAGATCAGTTGATGCTACTCAAATCACATCATGCTACATTAGGTGATTAGATAATGGGCAATGTACAAATTGAAATACCAAAAATCATGGGTGAATGAAAAGGGTTGCATAAGAGGGAGGTCAAATATGTGGTAGGATCAACATTCGAAATAACAATTATTATGAATGTTGGGAAATCTTTCGGTAATAATCACATCAAGAACATTTTGTCGACCTATTTCGAACCATTTAATGTGGTTCATCATCACTCTAGGATGGATATTCACATCATTGGATTAGCTTAAATAGGGATAACGATGTAGAGAAATAATTTTTGACTTTGAATATATATATATATATATATATATATATATATATATATATATATATATATATATATATATATATACGGGAATTAAACCATAAAAATAACTCTTAATTGAATCAAGAATTGATAATTAATCAAAAGATTTTTTTTAATAAACTATAAATTCAGAATTTAGGCTTTTGTGATCCATACCTTAATTGCAAGAAATCTTTCGAAAAAAATCACATCAAAATTTACTTGTCTACACGTTTCAAACCATCTAGGGTGGTTCATCATTAAGACAAGATGAATAAAGAGATCATAACATCATATTAAATCGGAATAGCCATGCCACACAGATAATTAATTTTTGAAAGTTATAATCTAAGAGTTAGTTTTGACAAGAAATTATTATCTGTTAATATTTTAATATATTGAAATTAACTCTTAAACCGTAAAAGTTAATAAAGAATTTTGAAAATAAATTATAATTCATAATTAAACTAAAATTGCTAGAATTAAATAGATTAAATTTCAGGTCATTCTTAAACCATACATTGAAAAACAGAAGTCAAATAAGTAGATAGATAAAAATATTTAAAATTAAATAAATTAAATTTTAGGTCACACTTAAATAATACATCGGAAAAAAAAAAGTAAAATAAATAGATAAATATTTCATTTATTTGTTTAGATATTGACTAAATAAAAATATGTTTAATAGATACTTAATTTTAGATAAATAGATTTATAAGTAAATAAATATTTTATCTGCTTCACAGCATTTAACACTAATTATTTCAACTATTTTAGAACATATCCACCTCCGGGAACATTTAAACATTCAATACATTAAGTATGCAAGGCACTTTTTTAACACATCGTGGAATGTCACAGAACTTTTCTAGTTATCTAGAAACATTTTTATAGAAGACCACAACTATTATCTTTAAAGAGAGCACGTTTTCCGACAAAGCATCATTTTTTTTCACATTGTAATGATGTTCACAGAATTCCGCAAAAGTATATCTAAACTACACCACAAGCAAGAAACCTAGAATGTTCATTTCCTTCCTTTGTTTTATACCACACAACTCTTTTTTTTGGGAGGGGTCCTCTACCAGGGACCATACCCTAATCAAAATTGAATTCCCATACCCCCCTGTTCACACCCAAAAACACCATTTTTCTTGACCTCCTCTCATGCATATGCAATCCCGATGCTCCCCAGACCTTTCCTTTATGTCTTCCACGGGCATTTCCTGCGCTACCTATATTCAGAGCACCCTCATTTAAAACCTCCTAAACCTTCCACGATCCCTTACGGTGTCCCTCCTGAAACTCAATCATTCTCACGTGCTTCCTTATTATCAACACCCATTTTCCTATTCAAACCCTGAAACGCCATTGTCTTGACCGCCTATCATTCATATGTATTTCCCATGGTCCACCGGCCGTTCCTCGAGTCTTCCACGTACATTACCTGCATTACTTTTGTTGAAAACACTTCCATATAAACCCTATAAACCCTCCTGTAACCCTTGTGCCCTTCACTTTATAGCTTCTGCCAATACTAAATCATTCTCACGCCCTTCTTTTTGGATCAAACCAAGAGAACTCAATAAAGATTTTGATCATTTTCGTGTCGGTTTTTCTGCTAATTTCGCAGCCATGACGGGGACCTCATCACAACAGTATTCCTCGGTCCACGATCTCACAGTCAAGGTAAATTTATTATAATTTTAATTTCTTTCTTTGAATCGTTCTTAGATATTATTATCTGTACCCCCATTTGCATATGAGATTCTGAATGGACAGTGTTAAATTGTATATAGGACATTAGGGGTAATGACGTGGATCTCAGCGCCTACAAAGGCAAGGTTTTACTCATTGTCAATGTTGCCTCTCAATGGTAAGTACACCTTTAGCTTCAGTTTGGATGATTGATTTCATAATGGATATAATTTATGTTGCTAAAAAGCGAAAGGAAAGAAGTATTAGAGCTTGTGTCTATGTAATTAGACCTTTTATAATATTTAGTTCTAAAAATATGTGTGGAACAAACTATTGCTGGATTATACAGGGTTATTTGTTTTGTTACTGAAATTATCCCATTTATAAACTGGACTAATTGGGAATTCCCTGTTCTTTTCTTTGTCTTGCAGTGGGTTGACTACTTCTAACTATACTGAGCTGAATGAGGTATATGCAAAGTACAAGGATCAAGGTACTATCCAAACATACATGGTTAACCTGATTAAATCATTCTTAAATTCCTTAATGTGCTATTATATATCCAGTTGTTGATCTGTTGACAATAGTATGTATCTTAGACCACGAAGGTCAAAGTGCTAAACCTTAAATTTTTATGGCATGGGATTAGGATCCTTAAGTTGGTTAACCCGATTAAATAATTCTTAAATTTCTTAATGTCTATATCCAATTGTTGATCTGTTGCCAATAGTATGTATCTTAAACCAGGAAGGTCAAAGTGCTAAACCTCAAATGTTTATGGCATGGGATTAGGATCTTTAAGTCAATTCTTTTATTTGAGTATGTTGAAAACTTTGCATTTCTTTAAACCAGCTTGTCGTTCTGTTCCTGTTCTCCGGTTCCTTTCTTGACACTACACTAGTCTATTATTGATGAGTTTTATGTCCATAATAACTTTTTTTTCAGGGTTAGAAATACTGGCTTTCCCATGCAATCAATTTGGTGGACAGGAACCAGGTGATAATGAACAGATTGTAGAAGTAGCCTGCACTCGTTTTAAAGCAGAGTTTACCATCTTTGACAAGGTCTACATCTTATTTCTGTTTTTTATACCTTCTCATATTACTTATTCTTGTTCTACAATAGGAGGATTCATTTAAACTCAACCAATCCATCTGGTTGATTCTGGAGATCCTGGGTGCTAAATTGGCAGCTCTATAATGTAGGTGGAAGTTAATGGTAGTAGTGCAGCTCCTGTGTACAAGTTCTTGAAGTCCAGCAAAGGTGTTTGGCCATACCCTTTTTCTTTATATCATCTACTGCAGATTTGGTCGGTTTGAATACAAACTTTGACATTTAAAGGGTTTTTGATTAAAAAAAATTAGTATATTAAAGGAACTTATAATGCACTAAGAGATAGTAATATTTTATATTTCATGTGTGCAGAAAGATGTAAAGAAGTTGTTAGGAATGGCTTGACTCTTTCCCGAAACACCATATTATGCATTTTCTGTTGGTAAATATAAAAGCAGATGCCATTCAACAAGACACTTTTATATTAGCTGCACAAGATTCAAGCTGGGAGTATTGTTAGGGAGTTTGCGAGTTTATCAAACCACTAATTTTATTTGAGTTGCACAAGATTCAAAAGAGCATTGTTAGGGAGTTTGTCGGTTGATCAGCCTGTATTTTATGGCATACACTGTTTGTCATGTCATGTATTGTTGTAGATATGCTTTTATCTACATTGTGATAATATGTATATATATCAATGTAATGTAATTTTAATTTTTGAACGCTTTTGGAATGAAAATGCAGGATGCGGATATGTTTGTTTGTACCAATAATTGTAACTTTTTGAACGCCTATGGAATGAAAAATGATGTGGATACAGAGCTTAACTCAATACATTATTAACATTGTGTTTACATATTTTAATTGAGAAGTGTCAATTCTCAAGTTTATAGTTTATCTCGAAAAGACATTGATAATTTCATAATTGGATTTTGAAAAAATTAAAATATAACGGGATATTGAAAAAATAAAATTATTTTTTATAATATTAATAATTTTTAATATATGATTTATTTTAACTTCAGAATTATTATTTATTAAGAAGAATAAAATCTTTTGAGTTATAATTTTTTTTTAAGAGTGTAAAAATTTGAGAAGAGAATTGTATTTTTAAAGAGTGTGAGCATTTTTGCTGATTTAATTATCTTAATCGATAATTGAAATAGAATTACCACATTCAAATTATAAATAATCAATTATGTGATTGTGTATTGGATAAATGTTACCACATTCAAATTATAAATAATCAATTATGTGATTGTGTATTGGATAAATGTAATTTTTTAAATTTAGTATTAATTATAGTTTTTTAAAACACTAGTAACAAAAATGTTGCTAATATAAATTTATTTCTAATTTTGAATTTATTAAGTGTTTAAAATGATCAAATCTCTCAACCTTTTTTAATACAAAATTTAAGGAAATTTTGTACTTCAATTGATTTTATTTGAAATTAAAATGGATATATATGAGTTCTTAAGAATACTATTTATATAGATTTCTCATATTATGTTTATTTGAAACTAATATATATATATATATATATATATATATATATATATATATATATATATATATATATATATAAGCTCTTAAGAATATTATTTATATAGATTTCTCATATATATGAGCTCTTAAGAATATTATTTATATATATTTCTCATATAGAATAATATGTGTGTAAAACAATTTATTGTGATAATTAAATATATATATATATATATATATATATATATATATATATATATATATATTTCTTAATTAAATTTAAATATAAAGATCTAAAATATAATAATTCTTATTTTAATTCATTTTAATATTCTTATTTCTGATTATATATTTATTAAATAAATTTATTTTGTATGTTTATGAAATACCATGTTTTTGAAATTACATTAATAATTTGAATTTTATTATTTTAATTTATTTAAATATGATATGTATATTATAAATTTATTGTCTAGAAAATTATTTGTAATTTTATTAATAAAAACAAAATTACATTTTAACAAATTTAATTGAATAAATTTTTTACATTTATTTATTTTTAAATTTAATCAACATTACGTTTTATCACCTCATGTAACATGTCACAAAAACATATCCTACATAGCTAGTTGTAAAGCTCCTTTGGGCACAATCAAGAGGGTCACTTGAAAAGTTACATATGAATATGATGAATTGTAAGAATGTAAAGAATGTAATGGAAAACAAATAGTAACAATGTACATCTAGAGTTCCTTGCTGCTTAGTTTAATTATTGAACTTTGAAAGGTATAAATATTTAAATATAGTTAAATTAAAATTAAAAACAATAAAGTTATAATGGAAATTGGCTCATTTTTCCAGAAAATCTCATGTGTAATGGACTATATCATAGATGTAGATAAAGTAGTAATCATGGTGGCCCTGTTACAAGAGCACATATTAAAGCTGGTCTACTATAGAAAATACTAGGTCAAAGATGGTTCCACTAGTTTGAAATAGATACTAGAAAAAAGTAATATTAACTTGGAATGATATGAGATATATTTTTTTGGGAATATATACATAGAGTAAGTCATTAATTTAAGACCCATGTCCATGAATATTAGTTGCAAATAATCAATTTCTCATTATTTCGAATAGTCCTCTTAGAACAAATTAAATGAAGAAGTGATGCTCACAAGGGCGAAGAAGTGAGTTTCAAACTAGCAAAATCAATAATGTAGCATCAATCGATGACTTTTGGGGCTTGCACCTAATAACTAGGACTTCCTAGTAGGTCAACCCTCTCAATACTCCTTTGGCTCAAGTGCACTTAACTTTGAAGTTGACTTGAGACTCAAACCTACTTAACTTGCTAGCCTATTTGTAAAACCTTAGTAAGTATTGTGCTATATGAGCTATTTAATTAGAAATCCCTAGATCATTTTATTTATTGAGAAACTTCTATAAATATAACATATAAAAATAACATTTCAACATAAATATACACATGTATAACAAAATAGTTAATAACTATGAGTCATTTTTTAAACTAAATATAATATGTCACGAAAACATTACTAATAATAAGCTAAAAATGTCTTATAAAAATAATCAATAACATCACAAACAATATAACAAAACAACTAACAAAGTTACTAAAAAAAAGAAAAAAAATGAATGACACCAAATTGACAATATAACCAAGATCTTACACTAAATATATTATTAAAACAATATAACTAATACTTTAATATAGAAATATTTCATATTGTTAAAATAAACCAAACTATGTAACAACATCTGAAATGCTTTATAGGTAGTGACTCATTTACATGATTAAAAATTGTTTAATTAAAGTAGAATTGGTCAAAATGTTTACTTTAAGTTGGTTGAAATAAATCTTATTTTATTTATCATTTGGTGAAATGCCAATTTCTTTTTTGTTTTTAAATTTTAGTGATTTAAATCCTTTTAAAATAAGTTAAAAATTAAAAAATTAGAAAAATTATAATTGAATTTTCCCAAAAAGAAAACAAAATAAATAAAATAAACAAAAAAATTCTAAAAAAAATCTCATTAAATTAAAATTCTTATTAATCAAAATAACAGGTGAGTTTTTTTTAATAAAGTGTTAAAAGAAATTTGGAAACCTATATATACTTATGTGTATAGTTGTTGTATGCATAGTTGTTTCAAGGATCAAAAGTGGAGTAGCCCAGACCACACATTGTTGAAAATAGACAAGAGAAACAGGGTAAGGAAACAAACTCAACATTATACATTGAACCTTCAAGTTGGGTAGGGAGTTGTCCTTTTCATTTCAAATTTCAATCTTACTAAAACTAGCACAACCATATAAATTAAATAGATGATAAACAAAAGTGGGCGTTACATTGTAGGTTAATTATTCTTCTTCACCGCTAGTAAAAGCTTATAGGCATCAATCCATGATAAACAACATAACACTTACTTCATGACACATCTAAGGTTGCTAAAAGAAATTGTAATTTTATTTAAAATTATTAGTATTATTATTGTTATTAATTATAAAAAGAATTAATATATAAGGTAAACACACACACACACACATATATATATTAAAAAAACATGTGATAATATTCTTAAGCATGGAGATTTATCCCCCACTTCACCCCACTTACAAATCCATGGCTTATCAATACCATATGCCTGAAAAACAAGAATTCAATTCATATAACATTTTCTTTAATTAATCAATTTAATTAAAAGGGAAAAAAAAAGCATAACTACTTTGGAGATAAATATCAACCTTTTATTTTGGCATATTACTAAGAATATTCTAGAATATTTTGTACAGGGTAAATCCAAAATAGACATGCATATTCCAGACATGCAAACCATTGTGGTGGTATCAAGATGAGACCATAAAGTACAAATCCCACCCCCTCTCACATGTGAGCTTCATATTTTGCTGTGAATTGAGTTTTTTGGTTTTGAACTATGTTATTAGTGTGTGATAATGGAATTTCCACTCATGTGAATTGGGAGAATCTATAGTCAAGCCTATCTATTCTCAGGATTTCAGGATAGGGAATTAGAGTGAGGGGTTTGGAATTTTGGTTATAACTCAAGACTATAGTGAAGAAATTTGCAAAGATTCCTTAGAAGGTTAGTGTTTTTGTCTTTGGCTCTTAGGTTTGATTTTTTATTTATTTGTTTTTTGATACACTAACTATAACAATTTAGGCTTGAGCTACCAAATATTTATCTTCTTCTTCTCATCATCATCAATTGATCTCCTATGTGTAACTTCATTTCAGGCTCCCTCATGTAGACTTAGACTTAGACTTAGGAGGACAGGTTTCCTAATTGAGGGTGTGGCCTCTTTGAGTCAAATTTTAGGTAATGATACTGCACTTAGTTCAATTTGGTTTTCAGAACATAAAATTAACTTTTGAGCTAGTAACTTTGTTGCCTTTTAAGTTCTCAATTGCTCCATTCTTTATATATTGTGACAACCTCAGCTTTATAGGGCTTCTATGAGTGGCTATGAAATTGGAAAACACTTTTTTGGAGTGTTGGCAGAAAATGCTATGTGGTTACAGGTTCCTCGATCGAGAGGAAAGTCAACAAATTTTCTTGTCTGAGAGCTTTACCATGTTTCGTTTATAAGTTTCTCGAACAAGAGAAAAGTCAACAATTTTTATTGTTCGAGAGCTTTGCAATGTTTTGTTTGAGAGTTGGTTGAGTTAATTGCAAGGTTAGAAACTCTCGGACAAGAGTTTTCCATATTTTTGACTGAGAAATTTGACAAAGAAATTTCTCAAACACTAAGTCTCAGCTGAGGGTTTAAATTATAGTTATAACTCTCGGCCTAAAGTTTGGATTCCATTTAAAACTTTCAGTCGAGAATAAAAATTATAATTAAAACTTTTGGCCTAGAGTTTGGATTGTATAAATATGAAAAATAAAAACCCTGCCTGCCATTTCATCGGCTACAACAGTCGCGTGCGAAAGCAATCTCTCGACCGTCCTTTCCTGTGACAAGAAAATTTTAATAAGAGACGTGTCAACCCCCTCTGCCTAATAATGAGGTTCCCCTTGACCTCTTAACTTAGGCCAAATGTAGGAGCCACTATTTTACCCATATAATGGAAAAAACCAAAATATTATGGTCTCTCTCCATAGACCACCAACAACGAGTATTGATTTATTATACATAGATGTTGGAATTATAGGAGGCATGAACCCAGACACAGCTTTCTTTTTCTCAAGCGAATTTCGTCACAAAAGTAATTTGTCAAGTGAAAGAGATCTGTCAAGTGAATTTCCTCACAAAAGTAATTTGTCGAGCACCATTCCATAACAATAAGTGTCCAGAATCGAACAGGTGTGGGAATTTATCTCCCATTCCTAGGGTTTCAATGGTTTTTGTTTTACATGTATAATAAATTTGGTTGACATAGAAGAAAAATTTGTTTAATTTCTCCTTTCCCACCTGCTTCCACAAGAAACACATTCCACTCCTCTACAAATTATGTGCATCAACAACGTTAAACTTTCTTTCAATTTAATCTAGAAATTAATAGCAAAATGTTCCTTTAAAGAAGTATATTTTTCCATGTCATTTTCAACAATAATAATAATAAGCCTACAATAATAATAATAACCCTTGACTTATACATTGATATGTGGTTTAATGGTAAATTTTGTTGGGTGAAACTAACGAGACTACAATTCAAATCTTATTGAGTATATGTCTTGCTATGATCTTGGCTCAAGGAGTAGACCCCCCTTTTCCGTGAGTCTCAACTCTTCAGCTCTTGCTAAAAAAAATAATAATAATAACCCCCTTCTGATCCTTCAACCAAAACAAAACGCATGGAGTTTATATAGGTGATAAAATGAAAGGAACCTATATTGTTGTGGGGAAGAGTAGATTTTTTGAACAAATAATTTTTATGAATTCGATTATGTTGTTTTGAAAAGATTTATAATATTACAACCGTGGAGAATAGTCATAGTATATGTAAATTTAGAACAAATTTTATGGACAAATTTTGTAAATTTAGAACATTTATTAAGTGATACATTTATAAAATTTCCCCCTTCCTACTTGGCATTTTTGTAACCCAACCTACCCGTCATACCTATAAAAATAAACCTTTGCTTCCCATACTGGTAGCCTTAGGTTTCCTTACTCAGTTGACTGATTAACCCAATAAAAATGACCAAAAATTTATTAGGCTGCAACAAATTTGATGGGATTCCGAGGTCATTAGGTGTTTAACTTGCCTATACTTTGCATACAATGTTTTAGATCTCTGTATATGCTCTTGGTCATGGAAACTCCACAAATTTTGGAATGATGAATGGCTTTAAAAGCTCAAAATTCATGTAATAATTCCAAGTGAATTTTTTGTCACTCACACGAATGACATATAGGGATTGTGACACAATGGATGAAATTTTATGTTAGTTCACATGTTCCTCCACTTGGTTGGGTATTGTTGGAAAAATTTCCATTCTTTATTGCAACAAACATGTATCACATGCTCGATTTGAGGAATGAACTTATTTATATCCATGCCTATTCATGAAGTATCCAATCATTATCTCAGTAGCCATCACTCTATCACATAGACCGAGCTAGTTAATTCTTCCATACTTCCATAGTTAATTCTTCCATACTTTCATTAATTCTTCCATACTTTCATAGCCCAAGCATTAGGCTCTAGATATTCATTCATGAAGGAAGGGGTAACGACAAAGCACTCTGTATAGATAGTTATTTTGTGTAGGTATTCCATTTTTTCAAGAGTTTTAAAAATAGTTAATTTTATCCATGCAAACTCAATATACTTATTGTTTTTAATCAACATTAGCATAGTAGCTTCCTAAATAATAACATCCGTCTATTTTTTAATCTTTTATCATTTTGTAGCTCTTGCATCATTCTTAGTACTAGCTTTGTGAGAGCTCTCTACCAATGTTGTTCATGTTATGGGAGCAACCAAAATTAGAGATGTCGAGGGTTTTGAAAACAACCTCTACTCTGATGTATCGAATGTTTCTCTCCTACTTTGATATGCATATGATAATCAATAAAAAAAGGGCGAGGATATTTTTTAATCGAATATTAACTTCGAAGGAGGATGTTTATACAAAAGAAAAGAAGTTAAATATAATATTTTCAATCCTTGGAAAGAGAGGAGTTTCAACAAATGAACTTCAAGGAGATTTTTCCTCAATATGAAAAACTTTGACATGAAAATTGCAGTGTGCCCCTTCTCTCAATATAGGCATGAAAAACATCACTTAGTTCTCATTTTTTTACAACTATTATGTTTTTCAACCTTATGCTTCCACTAAAATGTTATAAAGCACTTATCATTGTTATATGATAGCATGATATTAATAATACAAAATTATTACATCAAAGGAGAGCATCGCTTTTGTTGACTAGAAGACACAAGGGAATGTTACATTGCCTAAACAATCAAGATGTAGAGGATTTCAGCCATGACCATCTTGAAGGAGGAAGGAGGGTAGTGAGAATAAGGGCTCTAATAATAGATGAAACAACTACATAGTTCATAGGTCCCCACCTGGAAGGATTATGATAGCTCCCAAGGGAGACTTATAATTCCAACAAAATTAAGACAATACTTTTCCTTTTTGTGCTAGTCTTTGAATCCTCATTATTTTCTAGCGAATTATCTTTACTACATCATGTTATCCTCCATCCAATCCTTCCTAAATTACACTATGAATATTTATTAACTAAAAAACAAGATTACAAAATGATAATATAATATGAAGAAATACAAACCCCATATAAAAATAATTCCCAAATGTTCTAGTTGAGATGGTTATAAAATGAGAAAAACTAGTTATTTCCTTCTATAAAGCACCACTTTGTATCAATACTTTCTAGTTAGTAAATGTTGAAAACAACCCTACTTGATTGCATTTGCATACTTCAATAACTTTTGTATTAGTAGGTAACGAGGTGACCATGTAGTGAGGAGGGGTGGAGCAAGCTAATTAGTTTTCGGTTGTTGTAGGGTGGTCAAGGGATGTGAGAAAGTCATAGAGCCTCAACAACATCCTTGTTCAAGGGGGATTGGAGTAGGTGTTCTATCTCAACTTTAAAACAAATAAATTGGTGTCATGACAATGTATTAATTAATATTTTACTCAAAAGTTTCCAAATTCCAATTAAATTGAAATCCTCTTCAAATGTTCATCTCCTTTATACATTTGGGTCGAAGCTTTTGTGCATGTTTCAATCTTCTATGCATGGCTGAGATTGTAGCTTTAAGGATTCACAATGTAGACATGGACATAAAGGTTGATATGGAACTCAGGTGGATTTTGAAGATACATGAGGAGTACATCGAATTGAATAGGACTTCTCTATTCTTAGTGAGCACTAAGGTGCAAATGGATGAGCACCATTATGTCTTACAACATGTGAACATCATGAACTTGATGGTACATCAAAGAAATATACTAAATATCTTGGAGGTTAAATGTAACATGCTTCAGAATTTAGGATTGAATCTTTGCAAGGACCCTTTCTCATCTATGTCCAACAACAAGGACCCTACTAGCGTTTCTTAAGTTAAGTTAAACTAAGAAGAACACTTCCCTCCTTCAAAAGTTTAACCAGAAGAAATTAATAGTTTTCATGCATTTTGTAAAGTCCCATTTTGTGAATGTTTTGCATATTCACAAAAATATGAGGTTTTTTTGTCGAAGTGAAAACATGTAGTTGGAATGTACAATTTTTTTGTTTACAGTAAATTATTTTTTGTAATGTCCAAGAGACTCTTGACTTTGATCTAGAAATCTATTGAAGTAAACCCATATAATAATTTCTTGTTTCAACCAAAAGAAAGTTGACATCTCCTATCTTAGAAAACATAATAAGATAAAATTTTAAATTTTCTAATAAACCAATATAGATCCAACTTAACTTGATTCTACCAAACATTGTAAGAGATGAGTGCAAAATATTTTTAAGTTTTGCATCTTAAAAAAAAAAAAATCAAAATTGTTGAAACCTCTAAAAATCTAATTTCTCTAAATTTTTATTAATTCAAAGGACTCAATGTCTTAATAACATTTTTGAATGTATTAATGGACTCATTGCAATTTTTTGACACTTGGATAGGGTACACTCAATAGCTTAAATTTACAATTTCATAAAATATTTACTATATTTCAAACAAATTTGACCCAAAAAATATACCTCAAAAAATGCTAAGATGTAAAATAATGAAAATACTTGAAATATTTTAACTATCAATTTTTTTTCAATTACTTTATAATTAATATATATATCATTTAAATATTTCACTTAATATGAACATTAAAATAGTCCCAATGGTGTAGCATGCTCACGAGCTAATGTGGTGTTAAGGCGTTCATACCATTGCGTAGGTCAGAAGTTCAACCTTCAACTTACCCGGTGTGTCGTGCAAGGGGGAGGGGGGGAGGTGTTGTGCAATTGCACCTAGAGGTTATAGTGGCATAAGACGAGAATCAACCCTGTGTCACGTGAGTAACATGATAACATGATGTTTGAAATAATTTATTTACTAATTACATTGTCCACCTTAAAATGATTTTATTTTATTTTGATTAATATCTATTTAAATACATGCCAATACATTTTCTCCATATATACAAATATATGAAGTTGATATTCAAATAAATTAATTAATATTGATATTGAAACAGTTATGGCTAAGATTAATTTTATATTACTTACTTAATTGATTATTTATGCGTAAGAGTGAGAGTGGAATATTTTTATAGGGTCTTAGTCTCCTTCTTACTAGGAGATTGAGAACGTGACTTCCATCTTAGACCCTTTCCCATGAGGTTTGAACTTGTGACATGGTGGGGCTAAACCCAAAGCAACCCAACTAATCTACATCTCAGAGATTTATATTCCTTTATTTTTTACTTTAGGTCACATTGTTTTTTATTTAAACAATGTTTTTTTTACTTTAAAAGGAACATATGTTAACACTATATTAAGAACGAAGGAAATCACACATCACCCTCATATTGGGTTGTAGAATGCACCTCTTCAGGCAATGTTCTAAGCAAATTTGAAAATGAGAATCATGAAAGGATGTATTGGCTTCAACTTTACTAAGGTTAATTTCACTAAAAAATTCTCAATTGGGACATTAAATTGATGAATTTACATAATCTCTTGAGTTTGTATTTTTGCAATCAAATTTATATTAAAGATGTTCTAAAAATTTTGATTAACAATTTATATAACTTTGAGTATGATAAATAATTTTTTATTTTTTTAAGTAAATGCATTTAAATTATAAAAATACACTAGTTGGTTGTCTTCATTACTGGTTTGATAGTTGAAAGAGCATATTGATTGAGCTATGGTTTCGACAGACAATCATGACGTTTTTATATTCTTTATATATGATTGGTTTCTTGTAATAATTTGCTTTATATGACCTATAGCCCATCATAGCCAGCAGTCTTAGCTCCCCATGCTATGAAAGGTTTTTCCACTATATAAAAAGAAAAACAAATACACGGCAATTTTTCTTTTTATCATAATTTTTTTTTTCTTTAAGTAAAAATTGAAATTCAATTAAATAAATTATAAATTTTATCATTTTCTTGTAAATTAAATATCTTTCATTAAATAATTAATTTAATTTTATTATAAAATAATTATTATAGTATGTACACAACTTTCCTGCACAGGAGTAGCGTATGGTTTTGTAAACTTCACATTTTTATATCTTCTTCAATTGCAACATGTGACTAAGCTACCAATACACTTCCTCATCCTCTGCATCGCTTGTACAAATCACTGTAGCAACACTTACATAATCATTACATGCAATCATTAAGCATCCTTCATCCATGATCACATTAGTTTATAACTCAACCATAGTGTGACAAGAATGTGTAGCAGAACCATGAGGTTTACATCAAGGAAAACACATTAGCCATAATGCCAACACTACAGTAGCACCATAAAGCATCATTGAAAATTTTATGGTCCTAAATGATTCCTAGGAGTATCTGCGCATATTTCCTTGTCCTTCATCCCAAGGCCAACTTTAATGGATACCCTCTTATCTTAAGAGGATGTTGGTTGGCCATTGTTGATGCCTACATTAGTTGTAGGGTTGGAAGCATGACTATCTCTAATGGGAAATCTAAAAAAAAACTTGTATCATATCCACCTGCTCAATCCCTCATTTAGTATGATTTTCCCATTTAGGTATAATAAGAATAAGATCGTTGTCTATCATCACCCTAACTTATATGTGCATTAAAAACCACCATTGGAAGCAAAAAAATTGATAGAGATGATCTGATTAATAAATTTTTGTAAAATAAATACCTTTTACCATGACTTTTAAATGGTGTGAAATATAAATCTGTAGGACATGCTGGAAATTCTTATGATAACTCGAGAATATCTAATAATTGTTGGTTTTGAGAAAAATAATGTGAAAACAATATAAATTATTCCTTCCAAAACCTTGAGAATCAACCCCTTTCTTTCAGTTGATCAAGAGGAACAAATTGTTAGAAACACGGATAATATTGGAAGGGGGAATGAGTTAGTATTATGAACAAATTAGACAACTATAGCCAATTTATACATTCCAATTTATTTAGCAATAATTTCTATAACTAGTTGTGAAAGTTTGAAAACAGAAACCCTATTGCAGTATCTAGATCTGCTTCACCTACTTGTTTTATTAACATTAACAAGTTGTTTAACTGAAATATTCAGAAAAAGAGTAAAGCAGACACTAATGGAAGCCTACACACCTACAAATCATTTACTGAAAAATAAACACATGTGACAAGATTACACACGATTTTCTGGAAAAATTTCCCTGGAAAAGACCAATGCAGGAAAACCAGTGCAAAAGCTCTAGAGGGGTTATTTTATTATGCAGAATTTCAATGCAAAAATCTGGGCACCAGACATGGTTGGCCCTACAGAGAAATTACATGGAAATAAGTACCTTTCACTCAGAGACATGAGATATGGTTGTATCACACCCTCAAATGAGATTTACAGATCATGAGCCCCCTCTGGGCCACTGGAACCCTTAGCATTGCCTCTGCAGCCTTTGCATCAGCCCTTAACTAGCCAATATCCCCATTGCGTCACGATCACTGGTGTTGCGCTGTCTCGGCTGGGACTGCATCACCCTGGCTAGTGTTGCATTGCCCCTGCGCTATGCTGGATGGGTCTGTGTCACCTTGGTTGGGGTTACGTAGCCTCTGCGTGGAGATGACTGAACTGCATCCTTGTGGCTGGCTCTGCACTGACTGGTAATCATTGCCCCTCTGTCTTGATGTATTCTCGGCCTTGGATCAACTCATCCCTCGTCAATATTTTCCCTTCACTGCACTACAAACTCGCTTTGAATTTCTCAACAAACCCTGCCCCAGAGATTTTACTTAGCTTCAGTGCTTTGCCAATGTCTGTGTGTCTCCAACTGACGCCAATCCTTTCTCTTATACTTTTCTCGTTGAAACATCTATGACCGTGATCCAATTTCTAATTGACAGCTCAAATTAAAAGACTTCTTGATCCGCGTCACTTAGAACATTTCATCACATGTGTTTAATTAATTCACTTTAATTTGTATCATTCCCTAAGTTAGACTTAGGGTCCTCATTAAAAAAATTAATTATTTTAATATCTCACACACGAGATGAAATTTATCCAAACGATTTCTCAGTTTTGGAGGTTTTGTGTGTCTTAGCCCTTCCACAAAATCTCAGGGCTAGAGCACACCCGATGCCACCTCAAAATATCAACACTCCCTCTTAGCGAGGAGTGTGCTATATAAATACATCCACACCAAGTATTGCAAGATCTCGGAATCGACCTCTGCGCTGCTGATGCTTGGCCTCCTGCCCTCCATCCATTGTGCTGCTGCTTCCTATATTGTTTCCCATGTCACTACCAATGACACAACTCCATCCGTACTGCAACTCCCTCTCAAATTGCTACATCGTATTGCCCACTGTTGCACTGCAACCCAGTTGCTGAGAAGTAAGCAATTGAAGGACCCTCGCCCAATCACTGACAGACAAGTTAGTTGGGTCTGCATCTCATCGCTGAAGCTCTACTTAGTTTCTGCGCTGTCCTCCTGAAGCCACTGTGCAGCTGTATCTCTGCAATGTGTAAGCACTGCCCCTCTGTGTTGTTGCTTCTACGCTGTAATATCCCCTAATAATTATAAAATAGTAAATAATATATAAATAATATAATATAATTAAATAAATAAGTAAATAAATAACAAGTCAAGAGAATAATAAAAATAATAAATAAAATAGTAAACAATAACTGGAGTTCTAAATAAAATAGTAAATAATAAATAGGAGTACTAAACAGTAAACAAATAAGTAAAGTTAAGAGTTATTTAAGAAAGAGTTAATTAACAAAAGTAAAAAAGAATAAACTAGCAATTGCACCATATGTTGCAAAGGAAACGCTGTAAAGCAGTAACATAGGAAAGTGTAGTATAGAAAAAATGCTCTCACATAAATCATGCAAGTAGGAAAGACTAGTATAGAGGAAATGTTCTCACATGAATAGGGCTATTTAGTTCAACTACATATATTAATATTATTGTTAGAAAATAAACAGATTTTCAATGGGAAAAAAAATATTACATCAAAACCATAGTAGTTGTAATAATAATTTACATAAAAGAATAATAATTGAATAAAAATACCATATTAAAAAATATAAATTCATTTAATTTTAAATTTATTACATATTAAGTTTCTCAAAATAGAATCTTTTTCAAAATAAGTTTATCACTTCTAAGCTAAATTCCCAAAGGCTATACACATTAAGTTTACACACAAAATATATAAATTGGATTAATGTACCATACCAAATTCACTAGTTATGGCAGAGCATTGACTGATTTGTCATTTCAATGGGATGTGGTCTAGAGCAAAATATCTTTACAATTGGATACATTCAAATTTCATTGGGATGTGATCTAGAACAACATAATGGGATGTCATTTAGAGCAACATATCTTTACAATTGGATACATTCTAATTTCATTGGGATGTGCTCCAGAACAACATATCTTTACAATTGGATAGATTCTAATTGGACCAGATCTTGTAGATTTTTTTTGTTCTAAAGGCTTTTTCATAGTTGTGTTTGTCTGTCAGGAAGATTAACCGAGTGTTGTATCTAAGGGTACTCCATGGTTATGGGAAAAGCTGAGCTTTTCATGACACCTTGGTGGAAGATTAACAGAGTGTTGTATCTAAGGGTACTCCATGGTTATGGGAAAAGATGAGCTTTTCATGACACCTTGGTTCCCAGATTTCGACCCCTTTACTGCAGTAATTACAAAGCTTCTCATTTGGGTCCAACTTCCAAACTTGAGGACTCATCTATGGCATGATTCAGTGTTTACAAGAATCCAAATACCCTGGGTTGATTCCTAGATAGAGATCTTACACCAGGCCAAAGTGGAGTTTATAATTTCAGTAGGATTTGTGTAGAACTCAACAATAGTAAAGGGTAGGCATACAAAATCAACCTAAAAGTAGGTGATTTCTGTTGGATCCAACTCTTAGACTATAAGAACACTACTTTTCATTGTCCCATCTCCCATCAAACATGACATCTACAAAACTGATGCCGTCAAAAAACAATAAAAAGGAAAAAAAAATCTAAGGCTTGGTAGCCATGCAACCCACGTCGAGTAAGAGGACTCAAAAAAATACTCAATGAATCAAATGATGAAATGCTCTCTTCAGATGAAGATTGAGTAGAGAGAATGAGTAACAAGAGTAGACAAAATGCTTAGCACTTCTCACAGAAAATAAACATTACTACTGCTTCATTGAGAGCAGTAAAGCTACCCTGAGTATTAATTTCCTTATAATCTGAAAAAAACTCAATAGCAGCATGTAAGATAATTCTTCACAAGACGAAGAAGACACAATAGCAGCCTGTAAGGCCTTCAACAAGAAATGGTTACTTCTTCCCTGAATAGGTAGATGGAAATAATCAAACCCAAAAAAAAAAAAATTCTCAAAACCAAACCAAAATTGAATTATACTTTTGGTTTTTTCACACTAGGTTTATCTTGATGTCTCTTTACAATTTAGTCTTAGTTTGTATACAGGTGTGTATTGAGTATTGTAAACTCCATTTAAACTCTTTTTGAATAATGGAATTCTACCCAGAAATTTTACAAAAAAACCCACTGCCATGGTGGCGGCTGCAATGATATGAATGCACATTCCATACAATTTAATGATATGAATGCACATTCCATACAATTTATATTGTGGATTTAAGGTCGATCGTTGGGGCTCTCAGGATTAGTTGGATTTTATGTGCAAATTCATGGTGTTGTACATTGCTTTTAGACAATAGGGTCAATGTATAATATCACTCTCCACCACAGCCATTCAAAGGTTTGATCAAAGTCTAATGGATGAAGACCCCGAGGATTTTTAGTTTCTCCGTTGCTTATGGAACAGCGAGGAAAGAAAAATGTAAAGGATGAGAACCTGGCAAATGTAATGTGATTTAACAATAAAATGTGCATAGAATTTTGATTGAAAGGAACAGAGGATGGGTCACAATTCATATGGATAATAGATATGGTGATAAAGAATTAAGTATCTTACTTGATAAAGAGGATTTTGATTTTGACGGATGTTGTGTTGTTTTTTAATAAAAAAAAAAATGATTTAATCACTATATAAATAAATAAATGTAGATATATATATATATATATATATATATATATATATATATATATAAATATATTTTTTATTAATTTAGAAAATTATATGAAAGATAATATAAAGTTTATTATTGGAAGAAATTGGCATAATTTCTAGGTGTAAATGCAAGATAATAAGAATCAATTTAATCACTTTAGTTTGTTAATTTAAGGTAGTTAAATATGAATTATATTTTTTTATCAGTGTAAGTTTATTTTAACTTTGAGATTTATCATGCGTTAAAAGGGATCAAATGTTCATAGTTGTAAATCTTTCTTTAAATTTTGATCTCCTCATAAAGTATGATAAGTGATTAATATGTTATATGTCAATTTTATGTTGACAATGAAAGGAATTACATATCTTTTTGTTACTAAGAAACACACTATTAAATTGTTTTAATCACCATGGGTAAAAAGTGACCATAGTTACAAAATTTTCTAGGGATCAAATGTTCATAGAAAAATCTCTCTTAATCTAAATCTTTCTCCACTTTCCTCACTGTATGAAGCAGGAGCAGATCCATAATCAAATGTAAGCTCTGTTAAAGGTGGGATATTATCCCTTACAAAGAGCATAACATGAGGAAATCAGATGTCAAGGTGATCATGTAGAAGAAATTTCATAAGAAGATTAGGACAGGAACCATGCTTTATAAAGCGTGAAACATTCCCAAATTTGTTAGAATCTATTAGAAAGTTTAATGGTGGGAAAGCTGGATTGGAATCCTCTTCCTGCTGCTGCTGCTCACACAAGATATCAGAAACACTCCCACATTCTATCCCTTTTTGTGCGTGCTTCAAATTAAGGATATATTCACTGTCACTGTTACAAATAGCTGCTTGTTCTTCAATGGGGAACACCTGCCCTGTATATTCAGCAATAAAGGTGCCAGCTGCAAGCGGATCCCAAGACCTTACACCCCATCTCTTATCACTGGTTCGGAATACCTCTAAATGGACATTCAAACCTCTTTGAGTTACTCTATTCCGGCAGCTCGGAGGACACCTACACTGCTCATTGCATTCATAGATTAATGATTTCCCCTTTATAATAATACCATTTGAATTATATGGTATTTGTTTGCCATTTCTCTGGGAACACAAGCAATAAACTAGACCACACCCACCTACACACATGCACCCCTCAGAAGAGTCCAGCTGCACTAGAGAATTCTGGTACCTAAGTGGTTTACTGGTATACTCAAAATGGGGTGGCCCTTTTTCATTATCTACATTGTTAGAAAGACGGACTGGTAACTTCTCAATCCTTAAGGATATGTCTGGATGAAAAATATCTGGTATTGATAGGGGTTGAGCCTTACAGACCCTAGTGTTTTTTAGAATTGCTGAACCAATCTCTAGTTGACCTGGTATCCTATGAAGCTTGTACTTAAAAATGCCACATCCTGAACGCCCTTTATCTAACCGAGACTCTTCAACTTTATAGAGACCATCATATATATATATTTTACCATAAGGACTCATGTTGTCTTTGACACCACGAATCACTCTGATCTCAACTCCATAGTGCATGCTTCGTTCCAAAGCAAGATTGCCTCTCTCAATTTCAACTAAAATTTAATCATTCTCAATTTCAACTAAAATTTGTATTGTGGGTTGCTTTTTTTCTTTGTGCAGCTGATGCTTTGGTCTCCACTGGGTTCAATAAACTTGGATATGAGTATGTAAATATAGGTAAATATTCTCTGGGCTGAAACAAATATATGGATATTGAAAGTCATAACAATGTCATAGTTTATATGGGTTATGATGTATTAATCTGAGAATTCTTGATAGTTTATATGTGTTATGATGCACTAATGTGAGAATTCTTGGTGATCTGAACTCTAAATTTTGGGCTCACCAGATGATTGTTGGGCAGAGTACAAGCGAGATAAAGATGTACGTACTCAACCACAATGGATTTTTACTTTTAGTTGTGAATCTATATATGTGTTGATGTTTGTAACGTAGCTTCTTCTTATTGCTGGTCTGTGTTTGTGTTTCTGATTAATCTGCAGGGAGGATTAGTTGAAAATTCTACAACATTCCCATCTGGTATCAAAGCCCATGCTAACTACGTACACAACAAAGGTCTCAAACTTGGGATATATTCAGATGCAGGGTATGAAATACAAAAAATTTACTCTAGCTTTCACATTATTCACATCGACAATAATCAGCTAGGAAAAGCTCTATTTCTGTGCTGTGTTGCTGTGTTGTTTGCAGGTTCTTTACCTGTTCAGAAAGACAACTAGGTTCATTGGGACATGAAGAAATAGATGCAGATACATTTTCTAAATGGGTACACACATCTAATTCCTCTTGTTAAGTTCCATGTAAATTTGGACATAATGAAAGTATTACCATAAACACTCATTCATTTTCATTTCATGACAGGGGGTAGACTATCTAAAATATGAAAACTGCCTTACTGATGGCAGCAAACCCGAACTTTGGTAAGTTTAATAATTTCCAATCCAATAGACTATTATACTAGGTGGATCATCAAGTGTGTAAAATAAATTGAATAAGAATACTTGATTTCCAGTCTACTTAATTGGTTGAATTTTAATTTTAATATTGTGAAGTGTGCTCTGTCTGCATCTAGCTCTCGATTTAAATTCTAAACCAGGATAGATACATCTTACTATTAGATTCATTAAGTATCAATAGGAAGATTCACTAAGCATCAAGAGTAAGAGGAACAGAAAGAAAACTTGACGTATAAGCCTCAAATCCTTGGATGCAAACCTCAATGTTTATGTATTGTCAGATACTACTTAATAAACCTTGTTTACAAGCAATTGAACTGAAATGTCCCTAGCCCTAGGCTGTAAAATACCTGAGACAATTTCCCTTCTTACAATAATATATAGATAGGTTGTAATTCGACCTAGTGTGGTTCTTGTTCTTTAAAGACTTTGCAAATTACTTTTAGGGCTCCTGTAGCTGTGAGCTTTTGTTATTAATAATATTTTATTAGGTTCAGTCCCAGGTTCATATATATATAGTGGTTTGGTGAATGATTTGTTTTCATTCAAATTCAATTCTCACATGTTGATACTGGTATATCTGGCTTGCAAATTGTTGGATATATTCATGGATTATAATAACATTCAATGGGTTTGATACAGGACCTAGCCTAGATAAATCTAATGAAATTACCAATTCTCAGGGTTAGAAAATATATATTTATCTTTATCACTGCAAATGAGAAATAGTTTATTTGGGTTTAAATGTATATTATAAGACTGAGTCTCTATACTAAATTACAGGTACCCAAAAATGAGAGATGCACTTCTGAAAACAGGGCGTCCAATATTTTACTCACTGTGTGAATGGTAGGTTCTGATTTGAGTACAAAGTCTTTGAAATTCATCTTAAATTTTTATGAATCTTTTTTTTCATTCATGAATACATATTGATATCATCCTATATCAAAATTTTGTTGCTATTGCAGGGGAGTAGATGATCCTGCAACTTGGGGAGCCAAAGTCGGAAACAGTTGGAGAACAACACCAGATATTAACAACACTTGGATTAGGTGATAGGCTTAATATTGACTCTGGCTTCATGCATTGATACCTTTCTATTAGTTGATTCAAAATAAGCAGAGAACTTTCTACCAAAACTGCTCTTATTAGTTGATTCAAAATAGGCAGACAACTTTCTACCAAACTGCTCTTTTTGTTTGACTATGTGAGGTCTATGAGCCCAGGGACCGTGGAGATTCTGAGCAATGTAGAGGTGATTGCTGTTAATCAAGGTGAGAGATCATTTGGGATTTATAACAATAATGAATTATATCTTGCATTCAAGGAATAAGACTCGAATCATATCTCAAGTGGTTAGTGACTCGATCAATTTGGCCAAGTTTAGCAGGGATATAAGCTAAGCTAGCTGACACTTCATGCATTTGTTACTATTATGTGCAGATCCATTAGGAATACAAGGTAAAAAGGTCTACAAACATGGCGATTTAGAGGTATTGATGACAGATGAAAGATTGCTCCTTGTGACTGGATGTTTTGCCTTTCTAGGTGTCTGTTCATGTTGTATATTGATTATATTAAAATGTTCCTTTGCAGGTGTGGGCAGGCCCTTTATCTGGTAATCGTACTGCGGTAATCTTATTCAACAAAAGAAAATCGAGAGCTGCAATCACAGCCAAATGGGAAGATATTGGCCTGTATCCAGTATATTTTTATTTCTCGTGACTCATTTTACAGTGCAGAAATACCTTTCACATTACTAATGGTATCCTTTGTTAATTTGCAGCATAAAGATCTAATGAACCCACGTACAAGTAGCTTAACATCATCAGTGAAACCTCATGCATGCAAAATGTATCTTTTCACAAGAATTCAAAAGTAGATATCTATGCGTGGATCAGTGTTTTTTAAACCTAGATTGTTGGCTGAATAAAGGGACACAGAGGACCCACCACAACAAAGAACACCAGAGCACCAGAGTAGCAAGATGGCAGAGCACCAGAGTGGTCTATAGGAAAGAAGATAGATAAAATTATGTGGATGAAATGTAAGAAAGGACCAGAAAAAGCCTGAATGATGGGGGCAAAGGGAAAACTATTCTGATTCGAAGAATGCGGAGGAGAGTGGTTAGTTTGTTGATAGAGTAGAAGCCACTCACTAAACACACACTTACATAAATTATAGTAGGCCTGCAATCTAAAATGCACTTTGCCTATCTACTGAAATTTTAATAGTAACGGTTATTTGTAATTTTCTAAAATTTACGCTGCATATCAAAATTGAGACTTTAATATTGACAATTATTTGTTTTATTCTTACTACTCACCTGATTACTATTCCCAATGTCCAGTTGAATTCTTTCAGTAAAACCATTTTACGCGGCTTCCATTTGGGGATTTTTATCAGCACCCATTTCAGCACCTTGCGCAGAGCATCGAATATCTGGGACTCGTATAGATTTCTCCTGAATTTTTTCCTCTGAGACTACCAGCCTGCTCATTCTTCCCCTCGCCTCAACCGTATAAAATAATGAATATATATAAGGAGTATAGGCAGGGGGTGCCGATGATTGGGAGGGACGAATGCAGGTTGCAGATGAGAAGCAGCCAAAACTGGAGAAACCACATGAATAGGCTGCACATCCATCATAGATCCCCCACGTCCGGGTATTGTGAAGGGGGTACTACTGCTCAGAGGGCAGAAGCCATTCTTATCAGCCGTATTCATTCTTCCTTCCCCTCAAAACCTCTGCAACAGCGACACAGAAAATGTGTTAAGCAAAGGTCCTTATAACAACCAAATTTATCTAAACATCCAAAATGCAGACCATAGTACAAAAAACACAAATGTTTCCAAATAATCAAATCAAATGATCTCTATTCTTCAATTTTGGATGACAGGCCTAAAAAATGCAGCAACAAAACTTACAACCAAGTATGAAATTACATCCAAGAGGGTTTGAACTTCAGGAACAAACAAGCCTGATAATTCGAACTACTGCGTAGGAACCTTCATATAAAAAAACCCAAAAGAAATACCATAATTTAAAACCAGTCAGCAAAACCCATGAAGCATCGCAGAGGGACGAAATCAAATGCCAAATTATTTAGCAAGCCCAGATGTAAAATGCCCCAAAATTTAATTAGATAAACCTTCAGGTCAAGTCGAAGCCGCAGTTGTTCAAGCATTGAATGGGCCCTTCTAGCACTTGTCTCCCACTCCCTCTTGCATTTTTGAGCTCTCCTGTGATGCCATTTTCCTTGACACAGACAAGCATAAAACATAAAAGAATGAGTTAAAAATACACAAACCCCTTACATCTCCAGTCACAGAAAATAACATTATCAAAAGACCATCCCTACTAGATGCTGCTACTGTAAGCCCGAGTCCAAAGGCGCAGAAAAACAAAAGAACAAACCTGGAAAAAAAAACATTTGTTAGCACGAGGGTTTATCACATTCAGGGTTAGCACAGTGGCTATGACGTCCAGGGACTTACCTGGTATAATTCTTGCTGAACTGAGCCCAGCCGCCCTCCTGCGCGGACGATTTCACCAGAGAGACCCTCGAGCAGAAGAAGAAGAATAATAATCACAGAGAAACACCTCGCACACGGAGGAGATTGGTAACCCCTGCCGCTAGAAATAACAATGCTGAGATCGATTGATTGACCAGGGCCAAGTACCCTCATCCCTCGCTCTCCATTCGAAGTTCAACCTTCCAGATTTCTGCTTGCTCGGCTCACATGGAATTGGTTAGGCTATCCATTATCTTTTCATCGGCTGCCTCAAATTCGTTTTCAAAACAGAATAATAACGGTAATCAATCAAAGGTTGAAATCATTTGAATCGTCTAACATGAACATCAATGGTACATAATGGTACAGGTGGCATTTTAGGTAAGTTGTTTTCAAATAAGAACGCTTTACAGCGTAATTAACAAAGAGTTAAACTAAGAAACTATAAAAACTAGTAAAGTTAACAAAAAGTAAATACAACTAAGAGAAACACTAAATTAAGTAAAGTTAACAAAAAGTAAGTTAAACTAAGAGAACACTAAATTAAGTAAAACTAAAGTTGCATTTTGACACAGTGAATGTGTTCATGTGATTCCCATTCCATTTTTTGGTCTCTTTAATAGACATTGAGGAAGATTCAAAGATCATGCTTTCATCCATTCTCTTGAGAGAAAGGCATTGTGAGGCAAAGGATACCTTGATAGTAGTACGTTGATTGAGGGCTTGGGGGAAGCCAACTGTGGAGAGTGCCTATACAACTGAGCCTACGGTTGGGTGGAGAGTTGTCCCCAAAACCTTGTTGCGGTTAGCAGGATTCAAATAGTGTTCAACTTTGGAGTCTCAAGTAAGGAATATCGCCATTACAGGTAAGTCGTCTTGCTCATGTTTCTAAAAATTCTATGATGATTACTTATACAATTTTTTGGTTGATTATTAATTGTTTATGTGATATAATTAATTGCATGTTAAATTTGGGTTTATTACATATGGTATAAGAGCAGGTTTCAACTCAATGTGACCTCTAGATAATATTTCAAAAAAAAAAGCATACTTAATCCATAATTTTGTTTGTGGTGAAATTAAGATCAACCCAATTTCGAATTGTCTGTTTATGACTAATTATTGTAATTTTTCTAAGAAAAAATAACTATATTTTATTATCTTTTATTTTTAAAAAATAATTATTCTAATCCATTTCCCATGTGCATGGAAATACTTGTGTGAGTATATAACTTTATTTATTTATTAATTTTTTTTTTTTAAGTGTCTAAAATGTTGAACTCAATGACTTTAATAAAATTTTATCCCTTAATAATATAAAATAATTAGAATTCATAAACTCTGAACTCATTTATTTTAATAAATATTTATCCCTTAATAATATAAAATAATTAGAATTCATAAACTCACGACCAATACAACACGGGCACACCACCAATTGCAATGGTAGTGCGTCTGACTCCAGATCAGAAAGTTGCATGTTCAATTCATTGCATGAGGATCCATGGTGCTGGTGGTGGATGAGGAAGTTGTGTGCTCTATCGCCGTCTTCCATCTCCGTCTTCCAATGCATGCAAAAACAAGATTAGAACTGGGAGAAAACTTAGGCAAAAAAAATTTGCTCTATGGCCGACACAATTTTTGGCTTCCTCTCGCCCTCGCCCTCGCACTGCTAATTATTGCATCACCAACATCCATGGATTCGTTATTTGTTTCTCCTCTTCTTCTTCTGTAAAAGTATCCACCTCCATTTCCGTTATTTCAATAAACAAACAATCTTATGAGACTCGGAAATGGAACTTAGATGAGTTTCTCAAACATTTTCTCTAGGGGATTCAAACCTGGGAAAATTGGAGTGTAAAGAGTTCGAGATGGTGGCAGAATATGGGACAATCCCAACGGCTCTGTGGCATTCATTCATGAAGTGTCTCTGCAATTCTGGCAATTATGTGGCAACCACCAAAGTCCTGAATTGGGTTCGAAAGCACAATCTCTATTACTCTCACGAGCTCATGTAATCTATCATAATTTAGGGAATCAGCAAGGTGGCAGAATATATGAGACTTTCTTACTAGTGAACGAACTAAGAGAGCAAGCTAAGCCATTGGGAGCCTTAACTTACAATTCCCTTCTTGGTGCTTGTGTAGTAAACACAAATCTATGTGCGTAGAGTCTCCAAATGGGATGCCGTCATGACCTAGTACGGTAGCCTTATGTGAGGGACATTATCCATTCTTGTGTTCTTGTCTGCACCAACATCCTCGAGCTCCATTAGATTGCAAAATTAACACTGAACTATCCTACAAATACCCTTTCCACCACACCAATTTTCCACTATCTTTCCATTTCGACATATATCTTTGATCTCACTGAACTCCATGGCCAAAATAGAAGACAAATTCTGAAACCCTATATTTTTGGAGCAATACATGTGAACATGTTATGCAGATTAATCCCTCTTGTGGACAAGAGCGATCTCCCTAGTACTTAGCGAGTAGCTAGAAACAAACATCCATTTGAAAACCTTTTTCTCTAGATTAATTGTATTTCAAAATTATTATAAGAAATTAGAGAGGACATGCCCCTACCTTGAAATCCAAGCGTTCGATGTAGTCTTTTATCCTGTCGCTCCAAAGTGGTTTCTCCAATAAGTAGAACCTGCAACCAAATACAAGATAAAATGATCAAAACATCTACAACATATAATAATCAAGATAAACTAACCCAAATTAGTGATCAAGGAGTCTAAGTATTGATGTTATTCTAATAATCAAAAGAAAAACTCAATGAGAAAAAGAGATCCATATGTATTATCTTGAATAAAAAGAGTAATCTTACAACTTGATGCCTTGATGTCGTACAGATTTCTCCTGGGGTCCTGAACAATCGTTTCTCCTTCAGTTTGATAATCCTTCCTCTCTGAATACCAGCATGGAGTTATGGATACAAGGGTGTGATCATTCTCATGCCAACAACAACTCACTAGTGTAGAAAGTATGCACTCTTGAGAATTCTCTTCAACAATTCATTTACAATATTGCATCTACAATCTACCCTTCAACCTGAAACTTGAGCTCAATTTATAGGGAAATAGAGGTAGTTTCTGTTCCATGAAGAGGGGAATGGATTCCTCACATGAATGGATTTGAGCTCCATGGACCAAGGGATAAGCTCCATGAGTGGAGGGATAAAGCTCGAACTGATCGCGACTCTAGAAGCTTCCAGTTGGGAGAATATTCGACCAGCTAGGCTTCTAGAATTTATTTTTTTATTTTAATTTGATTTTCGCGGGGGTGCGCAGGTAATAGTAGCAAAAAGTGTGGGGGTTTCCAAAGTTTATTGACCGAACAACATCACATGCACAGGGAAATGATAGAAAAATCGCGCAGGTAGACTTTTAAGGGTTTTATAGAGCTTTTATCCAATTCCAAGACTTGATTTAGGAACATTGAGGTTTTTGACTTCTAGGGGAACATGATATAGGCGGTGATAGACCCATATGAACAGTCAAATGTCATGGTGACAAAATGACGTGTAACAGATTTCCCCCTAAAGTGTGAAGTCTGAGGTTATTCTAAAGAGTGAATTACTTTATCATTTTGAGGATTGGATTGGAGACACTGGTCAAAAACCTGTAAAAACATTCAATGCAAACATATATATATCATCGCTGAGATAGGAATTCCCATACTCAGATCAAAACTAAATAAATTTTCTGATATAGATATGGTTTCAATATTACATAAAAAGTAGACAGAGTATGGGTGCAACCATCTCTCATGAGTAGTCTATTGTATCATGAATAATAAAACTCCTCGCAACCTGGATCATGGAAACTAGATCCAGGGTCTTGATTTCCACTTCTTGAACTAGTATGAATCTATCCATGCGATTGATTGTGTTGAAGTCGAACATGGTAGAAACCACTTGATTACCGGTCAATGATGTGAATCGTTAACAAGTGTGAGACAAACCACCAATAATGACAATGACTCTCAAAGTACTCCAGTATAATCTATGAAGTGTGAATGAATTATTTGCAGTCGAACACTCATAGAATCATTCGATCGAAGGTCAATGATGTAACCTATCGTCGAAGGCGAGAAACCTACCATTAAGGCATGCAGATCCAAAGGTACTGATAGGATTCTAGATTAACTTTCTAGATGATGAGCTTATGTCGATAGAAATTGACCCGTCGTAGGAAAGCCCACAAAATGAAACCATTAGATCAGGTTTTGAAGAAATATTTGCAAGGACTGACTCAGGGATGGTCAACGTGAATGGAGACAAATGTTTGCGATGAATGGTTTAATTGAACTATCTCTTGAACACATAACGACACTATAGATGGTTTGGCAGCATTTGACCTAAAGCTAATACCCAGAAACCGGCTGAAAAATTTCAATGTGGTTTGATTAACTGTTAGACAAAGGATTTCCCAACCCAGGTACAAGTGTGACAAAGTGTCGTGTTTAAGAGTGACATGCTACTTTTTAAACAAGGGTGACAATTGGATTCTTTTTCTCTCTTTTCCCCCCACCATGACTAGCAAGTACCTCTTTATTTTTGACAAGCTTGAGGAGGATAACATTTGCTTGTTTGTGTAAGCTCATCCTTCGGATGAGTCCATATTAGTATTAAAATCGAACCCTAAGAAGGAGTGGTTTGGCCCTGTTTGTAATCGATAGGTCCTTTACTGTTAAATTTTAACAAGTCCAATATAAGAGAAACTCGACGTTTTTTAGTTTTAGGGAGTCAAAGGAAAAACATAAGTAAAATTCATGGTTGTTCTTTTTCGTAAATTTAGTCTCTCGGTTCTGAAAAATGATAAAATAATGTAGGAGAGAACTTTATTGACCATGATTAGTCAATGTATACCTTTTTCGTAACTAGTCCATTTCAGTTTGGAAAAGCGGTAAACTTATACTAAAGGGACGGTTGTTCATTTACTTTAACAATTTCAAATAATCAAGTACTTGACGATATTTTCATATTTCAAGAGTTTGAAAAACGCTTAAAAGAGAACTACAAGGTTTTTCTTTTTCATAATTTTTCAGTGCCCGAAAAAGTGAAAAGTATACTCAATGTCAAAATAATTCTTTTCATCAAAAAATCCTGTATCCTGCACAAAAACTCAAAAGATTACACATACCTGTTTCCAAAAGTAAAAATATTTAAAAATGACCTTTTAAAGTGAAAAATAATCAAAATAATAATATTTTATTCATTTAAAAAATATAAAAAGGGGTTAAAACAAATCATTTTCACCTTTTGTGTTTAGAGAAGTGCATATAGAGCTTTTGGCTAAAAAACTTCCAGAGAAGATATCGGGAGAATTGACCGTCCATCTCTCAAATTGTCAAAACCAAGTAATCCACATAATTCTTAGCTTCATTTTTGTCTGTTTCATTTTTCAATTTGGGCCTTTATTTCAGTTTTTAGGAGGATTTTATGTTTTAAAATGCACTCTCGGGGGTCCGCGGGAAATTCATGCGATAACTGTGGACCCCGATAATTTTTAAAAGAAAAAATTATCGGGCTGCCATGAGTTCTGTGTGGAGCACGTGCAGTCATCTGCATTGTCTACACACAGAACTTTCGGAGGTGCCGTGAACGTTTTAAAAATCCAAATTTCTCTTAAAAAATGGTTCAAATTCTCTTCCAAATGGTTTTAACTTTTAAATGTGTTGATTTGTAGGTTGTTCCACCATGTTGGAGTGGCGAGAACTTGAAAACGAGCTCATAGACATTGAAGCCATGGATGACAATACAACCATGCGTGCGTTGAAGAATTGTGGTTTAAACAAATTTTGGGCTATCCAAGGGATGAAAGCACAAGTGAAGTTAATGGTTTGGCTTGTAAATACGTGGGATGTTCAAGACCAATGCTTCATAATTGGTGACCACTGGCTTGAGATTGAGCTAGAAGACATTTAGTTCCTTACCGAATTGTCCCAGAGAGGAAGAAGCATATCCTTATTTGGGGCCAGACAGGGAGGTCTTCCCACTGCTAGTTACAAAGAATAATATTGTAGGAGTGAGGAATATTTGAAGGATGGTCGCATAGATATTAAAACTATCTTGCGATTGGTTCTCAAAGTGATAGCATTTACAGTAACCAGATTGTACAGGAGTGTAGCTCCTCATGTGGCTACTAAGTCACAGACGCAAACAATAATCGAGTGTCTTGGAGGAACCATATTTAACTGGTGCGAAGGATTATTGGCCAACATGAAAGGCCAATTAACTATAGAAAATAATGCGAAGTTGAAAAACTTCGGATATGGCACTATTCTCATTTCTTTTGCTTTAGAGAGAATTTTGCTTCTCGCTCCTCAGCTGATTCTAGTAGATAGTGGGGCTCCTCAGGAACCTTAGATGGTGTGATGGGTGGCACTAATGTCTCGCCATGGTGGCAAGGGTGGCTCAGTAGTTCGGTTTACTCCAGTATACTTCATGTGGCTTAGGAACCAAGTCTTCACCATTGAAGACTTTCCTTATGTAGGAATGGATTACAGGGGTGATCTTGAAACATATTTGCCTCCAGGGGTACAGTGGGATGCATTAGGTTAGTGGATTATTTTGATGTTTTTAATATAATTTTTATCGTCTAATACTAACAAAAATATTTAAATGCAGATGTCGTTCCACAACAACCAGCAACACTTCGCCGCTTTGATAGGCGGGAAGAACAACCTACAACACCTCCACAAGACCAGGCAACAAAGATCTTAGCAGACATGGAGAAAAACCTTGAGAGGTTGACCGTAGAAATTCCTGAGACAGGAACAGATGATATCCATCTCAGGCTTCAGAGACACGTGGTAGGTGTTATAGTTCCATTCAAGAGATTTATGTGCAAGGTGGCACGTGCTATAGTCTATTACCATGATCATCATCACAGATAATGGATGATCATTATAGATCGACATTTTTTATTATTTTTTATCAGTATATATTAGATCATAAGGTGTTTGAACCTATTATCATAGACGATGTAATATTTTTTGAACACAAACTTATCTATCCTAATGATATTACTACTTTCGTTCTCTGAGTATCTTGTTCAACATGGATTGAATGTTGTTTTGGTTTACACTGTTAATTTTGAAAATTTCTATTTAGAACATGATTAGCTAATGCATCGGCCAATGTGTTTAAATTCTTGAAATATGTTGATATTCTATATAATCAAATCATCATTCCAAGAGACGAACCTTCAAAAATAATATTAATAGCACTAGATTTATTACTGCATATACTCTGTTTAAATGTAATACAATGAGTTTTGAATCCAACCTATGATCAAACGTCGAATACCAAATGAAATGGCATCAGATAATAGCTCAATGATTGCACTATATTCTGCAATATTATTCGTTGTTTGACCAAGGCATATCCCATGAATAAAAACTAACTCATCGGTGGGTGAATAGATAACCCAAGTCACAGAAGAGATATTATGTGTACTACGACAGGCACACTCAACAAAACTAATGTATGTTTGAAGGGATGTCAACATCTGCAATATCAATGTAATCAAGATAAGCAATGATAGTAGTAACAAAAAAACTAATCTAGGCACACTATTCTAAAAAGTAACTATTGTACAAGAGAGATCTTCACACGAAAGTCAAGAACAATATCTCTTAAGATAAAGACCATTTCTGGGTTTATCTAAAGAGACCCCATTATAATCAATTAATTCATAGGATCCTTTTGCAAGCACATGCTTGAAAATATAGGGACCATGCCACATCGGTTCAAATTTTCTGGCGCCTAGCTTATCGTTAGCTTGATCGTATACTAAAACTAGGTCACCTTCTGAATAAACACGAGGGTTAACACTTTGATCATACTAAGCTTTCACACATTTCTTATGAGCTTCGACATCCAATGCAGCGGTGCGCCGAGTCTCATCTAATTATGCTAAGTATAGAAAACGTTTCTCCTCTTCAGAGGTAGCTGGTAACAACTCAATGGCTAATTTGAGTGACAGTATTTCGCATTCAATGGGTAACACAACTTCTAAACCATAGAGAATTTGAAAAGGAGTGAACCCTGTAGCAGTTTTTGCAGAGGTTCGGTATGCCCATAGTGCCGAAAAAAGCATGGTATGCCAATTTGATTTGCGAGTTCCGATAATCCATTTAATCATGATGGTTAAAACCTTGTTGATGGCTTCAACTTGACCATTAGCCTGTGGGTAATACGGAATAGAATTATCATGGCATAGGCCAAGTTGATCGGAAAGTTCGGTCATCATAATATTCCAAAAATGACTCTCATGGTCTGTGATAATAGCTTGAGGCATGCTGAAGCGAGCAATCACATGATTGAATATGAAAGTAGCTGTAGTTTTTCCATCAACCGTGAATGTAGGCATCACCTCAGCCCATTTGGTAAAGTAATCTATGATGAGAATAATATACCCATGCCCCCTGGCCGAGTGAGGGTTACATGTAATGAAATCAATGCCCCATTTCACAAAAGGACCAACAATAATAATTGGGTGAAGAGGAGCTGGAGTTGAACACATCTTTCAATCAAAAATTTGGCAGTTTTGGCATTTTCAGACCACAATGATACAGTCTTTGAATAAGGACGACCAAAAATAACCAACGCGCAATATCTTTTGGGTTGTGGCAAACCCAGACATATGACCACCACACGCTCCAGAGTGGAAATCATTCAAAACCTTTTCAGCCTCTTCGTGAGTTATACAACGTTGGAAAATCGAATCTGCACCACGACGATAAAGAGTGTCCCCAACAATATTGTATTGCTGGGATTGATATCAGATTATTCGTTGATTTGAACATGAAAGCTCTGGGCGAAAAGTTTAGGTTTTAAGATATATAATGATATCTCCATACCATGGGTCTAGTGTATTGATGAGAAACAGAGATTCATCTGTGATGGGACTCTCTACCACAGTTTCTGTATCAGTATTGGGAAAGTCACACATAAGCTCAATAAACACTAGTGATTTCTTTGATTTAGGTTTTTCAAATTCCAAATCAAACTCTTGTAGGATGACAATCCATTTGGAGTATTTTCCCCCGAGTAATTGTTTTGTCAAGATATACATCATCGGGTTTTAATTAGATATCAAAGTTGTTTTACGTAACAACCTGTAGTGACGGAATCGTTGGACAGCTTGAACTGCTGCCAAGGCCAATTTCTCCACATGCGAATATTTGATTTCCGTCGGATTGAGATTTTGACTTAGATAATAGATCACATGTTCATTGTGAGATTCATCCTCCTGAACCAAAACCATTACAATGGTGGAATCAGAGGCAGCTAAGTATAAAAAGTAGTCTTGGTGGTAATTGGGTGGATGCAATAACGGTGCATGGGTTAATGCGTATTTTAGTGCATCAAAAGATTTATCAGCAATCTCATCCCAAATAAAAGGAACACTTTGTTTCAACAACCGGGAAAAACTTTTTTTTTAACTCAGCATAGTTCAGGATAAACCTACGTAAAAAATTTGATTTCCCTTGCAAACTTTGGAGTTGGAGAAGAGTGGAAGGAGGAGGTAAATTGATGATAGCCTCAACCTTCAATGGGTTGACACAAATGCCATCTTTCGAAATGATGAATCCAAGTAATCATCCTGATTGCACACAAAAAGCACATTTTTGTAGGTTCAAACGAATTTTGTAATGCCTACATCTCATGAAAATAGCTCGTAAGTGTGTAGGATGATCGTCTCTACGTAAAGAATGAGTAGGTAAATCATCCAGATAAGGCTGTACAATATTTTTGATATCATGAAAAGCATAATACATTGCTCTTTGAAAAGTTGCACCAACATTTTTTAGTTCGAAAGCTAATTTGCAATAAGAAAATGTTCCCTAAGAACATATAAACGTTGTTTTTTGTTGATCAGCAGGGAGTATGTCGATTTGATTATAGCCAGAAAATCCATCCATAAATGATAAAATTTCATTTCTGGAACAATCATCAATAATTTGGTCGATATAGGGTGTGGGATAATTGTCTTTTGGACATGCTTTATTGATGTCCCTATAATCGACACATACTCATATAGTCCCTTGTTTCTTTGTAATGGGAACTATATTAGATACCCAATCTGTCAATGGAATTGGATAAATAAATCTAGCTCGTAATAGCTTCTCAACTTCAACTTTGATAGCTGCAGCTTTCCACGGATGTATTGGATGTAATATTTGTCTAATAGGCTTGGCATCCGGGTATGTCTTAATTTCATGAATGACAATTGTAGGACTGATTCCTGGAATCTCTTCGTAAGACCAGGAAAAAATGTCTTAGAATTCTTGAAACAGGGCTTTGTAAGTGTTAATCTCTTCCATTGTACAAGAAGCACCTATGTGAATGTTTTCAATAATTCTAGGTTTGACTGATATGTCAATAGGAGCTGTTGTAGAAATATTTCCCAAATTAGTCTCAGAATCTGAATGTGTAATTGATATGGTATTCTGTGGTTCTTTGACGTAATCAATCGTAAAAATGGATGAAAAATCATTTTCAAACTTATCAAGATCTGGTAAAAATGAAGATCTATGATGTAGATCATCCCAAGGTAATTCATCCGATGAAAATTTTTCTCAAATACTTTCATCAATGTGAAATACATGTTGAAAGAGATCAGAAAATGATGTCAAGGTTGAGCTTGATAGAGAAGAGGCTTGTGTATAAAATCTTTCGGTGAAAATCACATTCAAGCAGATTTTGTCGATGCGTTTTGAGCCAGCCAATGGCATCAGGAAAATATGAGAAATCTGATCTAGGACCCAGTTTAAATAGATAGGAAACTCCAACTAGCTATTGTGGAATAACAACTAGTTTGACTGGAATAAGAAAATACAAAGACAAAATAATAGTTGAATTATTATTAATAAATTTTTATTTAATAATTTTTTTTTTGAATATAATAAAATATTTATATATTCTTAATTAATAATAACATAATAAAATAATATAAATAAATAAATAAATTAATTAATTAAAAATAAAAATAAATAAAAAAATAAAATAAAAATAAAAATAAATAAATAAAAATAAAAATAAAAAAATAAATAATAAATGAATAAATAAATATTAATAATAAATCAATAATTAAATAATCATAATAATAAATAAAAATAAATAAATTAAAAAAGTACATAAAGGAAGAAAGAAATTGGGGAACAGAGGATAGGAAAGGAAACCAGGGAGAAATGCGTCGACAAAATCTGCTTGAATGTGATTTTCACCGAAAGATTTTATACACAATTTATGGATCACATAAGCCAAATCCCTTACAGAGAAGAGGATTCTTCGGTGATCACATTCATTTGATCAGGAGTAGTTGAAAGTGTGTCAGAATACGATTGTACTGCTACATATGCATTTTCAAAAGGACTGAAAGGCATCTTTCCATTGAAAGAGTCCAATTCTTATTCTGAAGGCACTACCCAAGTGTCATCAAATGGTATAGTACTTGATGAGATCATATTGATGTTGGCAATTGTGTGCGGTACGTTGGGTGGAGGTAAGGAGAAAGTTCCCATGAGAGCGAAATTCTTCACTAGTCCTACACCAACATCTTCGTATGGGATAGTCATTTTACCAACATGTTAGATACTATCTGTAGAAGCAGGGTCAGATGAATAATATGACAACTAGTCGATTTTCACAATCTTTCCTTTATGAGGAAACATGATTACCCGAAAAATTGATGAAACGACAATAGTCATGGCATAAGACCAACTATGACCTAAAAGAAGGTTGTAATAAAGAGAGGCATCAACAACTTCCACGTCTAGATTAACGGTTTTTCCTTCTACTTCTATAGGTAGATCCTGGAGTATTCCATATGGATGAAATCCTCTTCCATCAAAAGCTTTAAGGATAGTGGGTGATTGGCTGAGTGTCGGAGAACCAAGAGTTTTCCAATAGTTTAACGACATAATACACGTGGATGCCCCCTCATCAATTACAGTACGGAAAACTAGTCTGGATTTGAATAATACTTGAATCTAAAAATCCATCTGATGAGGGAGTCTCGGTGTAAAATTTTCGAGGTAAAATACCATGAGGTTCGAATCTTCAGGATCAATAGCTCCAATATCTGATAATAGTAATTTCCTTTGTGCTAGACATGATTGTAGCGCTTCTAAGGCCGACATTTCTAAAGGGGATATCACGAAGTCTTCAACAATGTTGTAATTTTGAGCAACTTTCGCATGTGGATTGAAAGTTAATTTTAAAAGTACACCTTTAACAGGCGGTTTAATCACTAGATAAGGATTAGGTTTCTTGATTTGAAGTGGTTCAGAAACTGAAGAAGGTATAGCTAGTGTTTGACTAGAATTTTCTGTCTCTTTACCAGGTACAAGATTTTTAGTTCCATAGTCTTGAGATCGCGTCGCAACCATAACTAGAGACATCATTAAAATATCTGCCAATGAATTTGAAGAAGATCCTATCATTTTACTTTCTTGAGTGGGAAAAGGATCCTTCAAGACAATGGGTGTGGGTGAACCTTTGACAAACTTGGAGACCTCAGACCGATGTGGGCATTCTTTGGTATAATGATGCTCGTCACAGATAAGACAAGGATAACGAGGTTTCCGTTTTTCATCAGCTAGTTCAGTTTTTTCGGTTTTCTCTTTGGGAGATGTAGTTTGTTTGTTTTTATTCTTTCCTTTCCTCTTATTTATGGTTTTAGATTTAGATGTGGATGAGTCTACATCATGAATGTCGAAAAACATTTCAAGGGAAGGATCTCCTTTCGATGAATTTGGTAAAGTTATAATGGGAGAAGCAGATTTGGATGACTTCTTCTTACTCTTGTTAGTGCTAACTGAACCAATTACACCATCTGCAACATGAGAGCCAGAAGGAGTTGCAGTTATTTGACCTGGATGCGGCAAGTCAAGAATTTTTTCATATAAAGTACCAGACTGTGTATATACAAGGTCTAAGTATTGTGCTTGAGCTATGACCTATTATTCTGTAACAAAACCTCGCTTAGCTACATCTTTAGTAATATTTGGAAGTAATGATTTGATAAACCATTATGCCAAGATTTGATCCAGAATAAAAACTTTCACTAAACGTCATCTATATATCCATTCATGTATGTGATCTGAAATGTATGTAGACGTACTTTGTTTAATGAAGTTAAGAGTTTGGTGCCATTGTGGTAATGGAATGGCAACTAAAAGTGTGTTAAGAAAGATGTTGCTAATGCGTTGAAATTTTTGAATGAGCCATGTGGGAGTTCAGTATACCACTTTGCAGCTAAGCCTATCAATGTTCTTTCAAACAATCTCAATCGAATGGAATCATCGATTAAAGAGTTGGATGCACACCAAAGGTGGTAAGTCATGACATGGTTTGAGGGGTCTTCTCTTGATTTACCTTTTAACTTAGGAATATCACTGGGAAACTTATTTGGTATTGGCGGCCAAAATGGAAGATAATAAATCGGATCGTTTGTGAGGCGTGACAAATATGGCAAGTCCAAAGTTGCAATGAATGGTAACCGAAAGTTAGGGTCTTGTTGAGAAAATTGATAACCTTGAGGAACGATACCAGTATCAGGAGGAAGATATCCAGGGTAGCCTGGAATAGCCTATGCGGTTGGGATTGGAATGTCTCCGGTATAACCAAGGTTAGCCATATGAAACTAAGGTTGAGCTGGTATTTGATATGTATAACTAGGGTATGGTTGATGTTGGTATACTGGATTTTTTCCTACAAGTCCATATTGATACTGCCATTGATATGATTGATAAACAAACTAACCCGTATAAGATTGGCTTGTTATGATTGTAGATATACTAGTTCGCCCTACAGATGTTTGAACAATAGTATGAACTGTAGGTCCAGGTTGATGAGCAGTGACTTGAGGGATTGGTTGTGATACAGTTGTCGTCGTTACTTGAGGGGCTGTAGAAAATCTAGGGATAGGTGTACTAGGTTTTTGAACAGAAGTTGATGCAGCAGTTTGGACAGGAGTTCTAGGTGTACTCGGACTAGGTTGCTGAACACTACTAGGTGCAGATACCTGAGGTATAACTTGAAGCGTAGGTTGGAAAAGTTGCTGGATTTGGGTATAACCAGTTGGATGACCAGGCTGATTATAAGGTACTTGCACAGTAGGTTGAAAATTCTATTGATTCAACGAAGGATTCCACACTGTGTTTACTCTAGGATAAGGAGCTCCCATTGAAGGTTGCGATGCGTAAGGTTGACCATAACCAGGTTGATAAATTGGAACGTAAGTTTGATAATTTTCTAGATAATTTCCACTAAAAGGTTGACCTCCTTGAAACAATTGTTGTTCTTGATAAAACTGTGGCCCCAAAGGAGGTTGCTATCCTTGAAAAAGTTATTGCCCTGTCATAGGGTACTACCCTTGAAGAGGTTGTGGCCCTGGAATAGAGTACTGCCCTTGAGGTTGATATTGTTCTTGAGGCATATACTGTCCTTGCGGTATATACTGCCCTTGAGGTTGCCCCCCCAACTGTAAATTTCTATCTTGAGGGTGCCCCCTAGGTGGTAAATTGCTACCTTGAGGGTCAGGGATAGGAATATTTCCAGACATCATGTAGACGTGTTCCATTGTCAATGTTTCGGTATGAGATTCATTGGGACCAGGTGATTGTACAAGTTTTTCAGGAGAAGGAGATGCTCCTGAGAAGGTACCGGAAAGCGACTAGTATCCTGAAGGAACAGATGAACCACTATACACAAAATTTTTTGGCGATGAAGAAAACATGGATGAGACCAGAATTATGTAGAAATTCGGTTAACTAAGAATACCAAGCATCCTGTTTGAAAGGGCTATAATAGTAAATCGATTAACTTTTCCTTAGATCTAAAGGTTCTTGACCTGAAGGAAGTATAACATCTTCTTCTATGTCAGTAATATCTTCAATACTAATGAGGCCAGGAGAAATATTCTCAGTGATGTGAAGCTTCACTCGAAGTGAATGAGGACGACCAGGGGTTTGGGTGATGAACTCCGAAGTAGGCCCATATGTAGCAAATTCAGTTTTAGGTTCATAAATTTTGGATTCAGTAGCTGATAATTCACTAGTTGTAGATGCAACTTCAACTAGTTAAGAAATTTCTAGTTGTCTTTGGTAACTTTCTGATGTTTGAGGTTGATCTACTTTGTAATCAGGATGTATTATTACAGATGTTTCCTATTGTTCAGTTGATCCAGTTCCTGATGGTTGGCCTCTTTTAGATTTAATATTTTCTAATTGACTTGGTGTGTACTTAGGGGGTTTCCCCTGCATTCTATGGGAGTGTCTCAGTAATTCAACCACAGTTAAATGTTTAACACACGAAAAAAAAAAAAAATTCAACAAAATAGACCTAAAGTCGCTAAAGAAACAATCAAATTGAACACACGCCTACAAAATCTAAGAGACAATCCACACACAAAATATATGTTTCCACACTAAAAACACTAGTTGGTGATGAAATCCAACGTCGTAGAATTATAATGTGGAAAACTTGGCGGTTGGAACAGTTACCTCGACAACTTAATTAATGAAACAGTCTGGTGCAAGTCCCTCCACTTATGCCATCTCGAAGTGATGAGTACCCTTCAGAAAGTCCAAGTGAATCTAGCTGATGACTGTTCCAGGTACAGTGGGACATTCCCTCCACTGTCACCTTGGGAAAAATCTGGAAGATTATGGTATCTAAGGTCACCAACAGAAACAAATATATCTGGGAGAACAATCTACGATCCGATATACACGCAAGGGTAGAGTATCAAGCTCAGTCCCCTTGAAGGCTCCTCGATATGATAAATCTGAGGTTTGCCAACAAGTGACCCCAGGCTCCTCGACAATGGTCAATCCGAGGTTTACCATTTGTATTATGTGCACATCTGCTATCTTTTCCAATGAGATAGGTACGATTATCTCACTGGTTTTGACATGATCTCATGCTTGAATATTTTAAGAGGAGCTTCCCAGAGCACAAATTCTACAATTGGATTTTCCTACCACAAGATTCTACTTGTTTGTTTAAACTGTTTTGGAATGTTAATTACAGCCTATTCCCAAACACTAGCCTAAGCTATGTTGGTGGAATGAGCCCTAAAAAATGAAAAATATCTAGATTGATTTTATTAGCGTATTGTATTAATTTGGTTGTTGCTTAAGACAAAAGGTATGGAGTTGAAACTTTAATGATGTTCGTGACCCGACTCAAAAATACGCTAAATGCATCTAAATGAGAAGTGAAACTCTTTATTTTCAATGAATATTATTTAAGGGAAAGATTGAGAGATTTATCAATTTTCAAAGCACCAATTCTTTCATTCATAAACAAAATCCTTTTTGAAAAGAAGACGATTTCATAAAAACTCAATTTGCAAGAATGATTAGTTACTCTTTTGAAATGAAATTCCTCGAACAATCAAGTCAAAAACTACAATTCAATAAACAAACCATTTCCAAAAGAAACAATCTCTAAAAACTCTAAAAACATAAATTTCAAAATCAAAGAAAAATCTAATTTTGAAGTCTACCTAAAATGTTTAAGGATGCTTTCTCCTAGTTTGTGATCAGACTAAGAAAAATTTCTACTTATCTCAGCAGAATGAAAACATCCAAAAATACTTTGGTGTTATATCAAGCTTCAGTAAGCTAAAATCTCTTCCAAATTTGCAAATGAAAAAGGATTCACTTTTATAAAATTAAGGTTTGTCATGATCCTAATGGCTCAAAAAGACAATATCATCATACCAGTAAGCTGAGGTAAACGAAAATATCTTTTGTAAGGAGCAGCAATAAAGTAGGGAAAACTCTCGCTTATAAGATGAAAATAGGATGATAAATCACGCAATCGCAAAATTTGCTGAAAATAAATTCTCACACAAGATTTGACAACTAAGATAGATCGGGGAAAACACAAAGAATTAGGTTATTTGGCTCTAGAAAAGAGAAATTTATTTTTTTTTAAAATTTTTCGAGAGGTGTGCAGTTTATAGTGGAAGACAGAGCACATGCGCACTGTTTTGAACTAAAACCTGCATAGGTTGCTGCATTATTTTATGATGATATCCGCGAAGGCAAGGAAGAACTTGGAAAAAATAAATAATCAACTTTATTTTTTAGGGATTCTTAAAAGTTATCTACCAAACCCAACTCAGATAAGTCAAAATCAGAAAACTCTAAAATTCAGACTGAAAATAAATAAATAAAACTAAGCTCTATATCCCCAGCAGAGTCGCCATTTTGTTATGTGGATTAATCCCTCTTGCGGACAAGAGCGATCTCCCTAGTACTCAGCGAGTAGCTAGAAACAAACATCCGTTTGAAAATATTTTTCTCTAGATTAATTGTATTTCAGAACTATTATAAGAAAGTAGAGAGGACATGCCCCTACCTTGAAATCCAAACATTCGATGTAGTCTTTTATCCCATCACTCCAAGGTGGTTTCTCCAATAAGTAGAACCTGCAATCAAAGACAAGATAAAAGGATCAAAGCATCTGCAACATATAATAATCAAGAAAAGCTAACCCAACTTAGTGATAAAGGAGTCTAAGTATTGATGTTATTTCAATAATCATAAAAACAACTCAATGAGAAAAATAGATCCATATGTATTATCTTGAATAAAAAGAGTAATCTTACAACCTGATGCCGTGATGTCGTAAAAATTTCTCCCGTGGTCCTGAACAATCGTTTCTCCTTCAATTTGTGATAATCCTTCCTCTCTGAATACCAGCATGGAGTTATGGACTGAAGGATGTGATCATTCTCATGCCAACAATAACTCAGTAGTGTAGAAAGAATGCACTCTTGGGAATTCTCTTCAGCAATTCATTTACAATCTTGCATCTACAATCTACCTTTCAACCTAAAACTTGAGCTCAATTTATAGGGAAATGGAGGTAGTTTCAATTCCATGAAGAGGGTAATGGATTCCTCACATGAAGGGATTTGAGCTCCATGGACCAAGGGATAAGCTCCATGAGTGGAGGGATAAAGCTCGAACTGATCACGATTCTGGAAGCTTCCAATTAGGAGAATATTCTACCAACTGTGCTTCTAGAATTTACTTTTTCTTTTAATTTTATTTTCGCGGGGGTGCGCAGGTAATAGTAGCAAAAAGTGTGGGGGTTTCCACAGTTTATTGACCAAACAACAATGCATGCATAGGGAAAGGCTAGAAAAACCACGTAGGTAGACTTTTAAGGGATTTACAGAGCTTTTCTCCAATTACAAGACTTGATTTAGGAACATTGAGGTTTTTGACTTCTAAGGAAACATGATATAGGTGGTGATAGACCCATATGAACAGTCAAATTTCATGGTGAAAAAATGACGTGTAACAAAACATGTTTCAAAATACGTTCAAATATTACTAATTCCCCCGAAAGATCTCCATCGGTAGGGTTTCTGTAACTCAGATTAACGTTATAAACATTCCTTGCATAACTACCGCTTGAAGTAATTTAAGCCTAAATGCTCTTCTTAAAATGTCTTGTTATTTGTTTCCTCAAATGACCACCATTCTTAGGGTCACTTAAACTCAGATTTATGTTGAAAACTAGTTTTGCAAGGTTGGGGATGAACATCTCAAAATTAAGTCATAATACTGGTTACTTCTAAAGCCTTGCTAGCATCCAGACTAGTCTCCATTGTTAGGGTTTACGCAACTTGGAATAACGTTGAAAAGCTGCATTGCATCCAAATTTCGTTAAATTTAAATCAGAGTGCTCGATTCTTGGTAATTTTTCAAAACTTGTAAATCAACCTTCACAATAAGAAATAAAGTGGAGGTAAATTGATCACATTTTCTACCCTTCATAGAAACCTTTAGTGTTTAAACATGCAAAAGTTGGGTGGACATGCATGCATTACATGTAGCCATTGCTTTTTAAAAGAGTGAGATGCATGCTTTACCATGTTAATGGTTTAGAATTGTAACCCTTTTCCTCATTATATAATGTTATAATAAAGTGAAAGGTATTTAATGAACATTATTAAATATTTAATTAGTGGCCTAGATGCTATATATTTAATGTTTAAAAATATGTGTTATTAATATATTAATGAACATTATTAAATATTAATTAGTGGCCTAGAAACTATATATTTAATGTTTAAAAATATATGTGTTATTAATATATTTTCTTAGGATCTGGTTTTTGAATATAATTGAATATCTAAATTTATAAGTTAATTTGAAATTACATTTTTTTTTGTAATTTTAAATTACACTTTTTACATATAGAAAAATCACTTACATAGTCAAATTGGAAAATGAAACAAATTAATTGTTTTAAATTATAATTTAGATATTTTTATTAAATGAAAAGTGGGATGAAATATTTTCATATCTATATTTTTATATTATTAAGATTGTAATGAATTAAGGTTTTGAATTACAATTTAATGATAGAATTGATAAGTTAATAATTTTAATGTGAAGTTAACATTTTATATCTTTAAAGCATGCATAATTCTTATAATCAAAATGATAAAAAATAAATTTTTAATTTTTATATGTTAATATGATTTAGTATTTATGCATGATCCATTATCATAACTAGAAAACAAATAGGAGTTTAGAGGGAATTTATAACAAATCGAATTTTGGCCATAGTCAAGGGGCATTTGGAATAATATCATGTTAGACTTTTGGTTTAAACCTTATTGCACAATTTTTGTATATCTTCTTAATACAAATACTGACCTAACTCATTGTTGATTATTAGGACCGATGTCATCCATTAAAATATTTAACAAATTATCATTACCTTAATGTTATTGGAAGTTTATGTAATTGATATTAATATTTATCAACATGCATATTCCTATTGTGTGGCTATAATGAATCATTGGTTTTCTCATATGATTTTTTTTAATGATTATTTCAAATATGAAAATATTCAATTAAAAAAAAATCTTAATTATAAATATTAAATAGTGATTTTTATAATATTTATATATAGTGAATTTAATATTTATTAAAACTAGATACATGTCATATTTTTAACATAGAGAATTTAATTAAAATAATGAATTTAACTTCATTTTATCGATCTGGAGTTATGCAGGAACATAATAGAATGCACATTTAACCATAAATGCAAAGATGCAGTGGAAATAACACTGCATTTCATTAATATCAAAGAATTGAAATTTTCTTACAGACAGAATGATAAACTAGCTAGGGTGCTGGTAGCTTATCTCTGAGAAGAGATGTGGCGGCTACAGGCCTCTGAACTCCCTGTTAAAATGAGGCTCGAAGGCCTATATATTATTTAGAAACAATGAAAAACCCTAAAAATCCAAAAACCTAACCCTAGGAGATGAAACACCAGAATATGGGCCCCATTGGGGTAAATTGGTTCATCAATTTCCCAGGGTCATAACTTTGGCATACTATCTCTGTTTGACGCACATAATACATCATTAGAAATATCTATCCAAGGACTACAACTGTTGATCAAGAATGTAGATTTTGAAATGGAATCAAATTCGCCAGACAAACGATGCCCAAAAAACGTGGTTTAGGGCCTCAAAATGGCTCCAGAAGTTCAGGACCCGGAAAACTACTAAAAATAGTAAGTTGTGCTGAAACTGAAAAACTGAAAGAGACAATGGTGGGGCCCCAAGTGGAATAGGCGGGTGGCCACCAATATCCACCCGGATAATTCATTTATATGGTTAAAAATATATTAAAGATCATTTTTTAGATAAAAGAATATGATAGATTGTTTAGATATATGATTTTTGAAAGATATAAAAATATAATGCTAGTATATAAGGTGAAAATTATTTTGAAGGGGTTTGAAATATATATATATATATATAATATGAAATATAGTATATTGAATAAAGTAATGGTGTTTCATAAAAATGATTAAATGTTTTTTTTAGACGATGATGTTAAAACTATAGTTTCAAAAAAAAAAATTAATTAATTTAGTAAGACTATGTATTTATGGAGTATGGATTTTAGACATTTTTGAAGATGTAGCATAGATATTCAAGCATAAACTAAGATAAATAAATAGATTAAAATGATAATCTTTCTATGTAATTAAGATGGAACAATGACTATTAAGGTTGTTTGCATTAGTTTCTATTCCAATTTAACTTTAAGTAATACGTACACCACCATAATAAATATTTCATTAAGAAGAATAAAGGATAAATATATTAATATTGTGAGAAAATGTGACAATTAAGAAAAATTTTGTATTGAAATATAATAAAAGGTGAAAATAGATGGTATATGTAGATACAAATTGTTAATTAGTATAGAGTAGTGATTTTAAAGTTAGTCATGTTATTAAATTGTAGGTTATAATGAAGTTGTTCTTTAAATGGGTTTATCAAAGAGGAATTCATTTAAACAAAAAAGAGGATTTAAAGTGTATATGTTGACTTAGTGTAAGGGGACATCTTAACTATGACAAAGTAAAGTTTAATGAATAATAATATTTAAGATTCACCTTCTTAATGAGGGTACTTTGTAATGAACAATGCTATATTGACATAATAAATATTGCTTTTTGGGTAAATTTTAATGGACACATCGATATACAAACATAGTGATTGGTTAACCCCCCTTTTAGTGAAGGGATTAGAAATACCAATTAAGACCCATGTGGATACCAAGACTTTTTAATATTGATAAAAACAACATGCACAAACATCAACTCAAGGTAATGCTTGAAATTTGTTAGTTGGATGTTACATAATTGATTGTCAAACAATCTGTGTGTCCACATTTAAGATTAGTGGTTAACTTGTTTCAATAATGTTGCTCCTCAAAAAGGGATGAATGATACAGTGGAGGGATGAAGGAAAATAGTATGACGAATTGATGAACATGAAACAAATAATGAAATCTATTCTAGATTTACTTTATATGATTATCATATTTATGATGTTATGATGTAAGCTATATGGACCCGTGGTTCATTTATTATGTGATGTCATGATATGTCTTTGATGTAAATATGTCGATGTCATTGGTGAAAATGTGAAGTTGGGTTACACCTTTTTCCTTTTTTTGAGAAAAAAATATCATTTTTTTTTGTTCTTCAACTTTCTACAAGCCAAAACAATTTTTTTGTTTAGAATTTCATTTTGCGATAAAAAAAAAAGTTGTTAGAAATTTTATTAGCTTTCTATTACTTATTTTTTGGAATTTTTTTATACACATTTGATATGTCAACTTAGCGTTTCTTTGAGTTTGTGTTATTTAACAATCAAAGGATTCATAAAAGGTCATGTTCAAACACGTTGGTTTATTCTTTAAAAACTTGGTGTTTTTGAGAAAAAAAATGTGCTACAACAATCTAGACAGTGTCTGCTTCATTTTCCTTATATTTACGAAACCAACTGATGCATATCATAATTACTAGAATTTTTGGAACTGATTCAATATGAAAAAACTGCATAGTTTGAATATGTTTCAGCTCGTACAAAATTTCTCAACATATAAGCTATAAACTAAAAATCTAACAACTACCCATTACACACAACGGACCAATGTAATGCACCATAATTTTTTCAATTTTTTTTACAGTATATTTTGGAAAATACAAAATATTGATTTCACTGAATCATAATGACCTTCAAAAATTGTTTGCACCCGTTTTATTTCAAAATTAATTAAAATTCGTAAATATTTATGAAATTCCATAAAAGTTATATTTCCTGAAAGTAGATTGAATTCTGCAAATGCTTCTCTTGGTTCCGATAGTTAATTCATAAATTTTCATGGAGTTTAATTAGTCCAATGTTGAAGAAATGTGTTCAGAGCTCGGCTTTGCGTAATTGTAGATGTGTTAGTTTAGCCGATTTTTTTTTTTTGTCCCGACGACCCGTCAAATCTAACGAAACAAAAGTTCGACCGAACTTTTAATTGACTTTACGTCAGCCAGAAAATTCATCGAAGCCCCTCCAAAAAAACATTTCGCGGCAATATAAATAAGCATAAACAAATTCATTATTTTTGCATAATTTCGCATATTTCTTCATTTTGTCTGATTTTGCAAAGGATTTTTTTTGGGCTTAATTTTCAAAGGACTCATTTTGGCTTAACATTCAAAGGAAATTTTTTGAAGGTATGTGATACATTTTTTGGAGGTATGAAATACATTTTTTGGATGCTTTTTGGGCTTAATTTTCAAAGGACATTTTTTTGAAGGTATTTTGTTTTTAGAGGTTTTGGGCTTAATTTTCAAATGACTTTTTTTTGGAGGTATTTTGTTTTCAGAGGTTTTTGGACTTGATTTTCAAAAGACATTTTTTGGAATTTTTTTGGGCTTAATTTCGAAAGGACTCTTTTTAGGCTTAGTATTCAAAGGACATTTTTTGGAGTTATTTTTTAAAATGATATTTTTTTAGAGGCTTTTTGGGTTTAATTTTCAAAGGACATTGTTTGGAGGTATTTTGTTTTTAGAGACATTCTTTTTAGAGGTTTTTAGACTTAATTTTCAAAGAACATTTTTTGGAGGTATTTTTTGAGGGCTTAATTTTCAATGAACATTTTTTGGAGGTATTTTTTGAAGTAACATTTTTTTAGAGTGCGTGTTTTGGGTTGAAGTAAATATTTTATAATGATTTTTTAAAATGAGTTTTTGTCTAATTTTTTAAATGATTTTTTTTTGCAGGACTTGGAAGGAAATATTTTGAGCTTCATTTCAATTTTAGAAGACATTTTTTTCTTAGATTTTTTAAAGTAAGTGTTTTGGATTGAAGCATGTCTTTGGTGCGAAATTTTTAAAATGAGTTTTGTTTTTTTTATTAAATCTTTTGTGATGTTTTTTTTAATTGAGTTTTTGTCTAAATTTTTGAAGGAAATTTTTTGAACTTCATACTCAATTATCATGGGAAATCAAAGGAATCGCAAGAGAAAATATGATTGAACAAGATACCCTGAGGAACGTAGAGAACATGGGAGAGAATATCGCAAAGAAAAAGAGAGAAGAATGCTCAAATATTGAAAGAGAAAATCAACCTCAACTAGAAGATGAAGCAGGTATGTAAATGTAAATGTTATAAATTTGATATTTGAAATTTTCCTAGTGTAAATTGTGAAGCTTAATTTTTATTTGATGAACTAATTTGAAAAATATTTTGCAATGTAAATAGAGAGAGACATTCCTCAAAAGATTGATGATGAGATACAAAATTTTGAAAGAGAAATTGAAAAAGATAATGAACCAATGATTGAATTGGTGAAAATGTTGAAAGAAATTCAAGTGAAGAAATTGAATCACCAGATATATATATATATATATATATATATATATATATATATGTTGAACACATGCACGTATTATTGAAATTATACATATTTATTAATTTAGTCATTTATGTATACATATATGTCCCTTAAAAATTATAAAATAATAAATAATATGTAAATAATATAATATAATTAAATAAATAAGTAAATAAATAATAAGTCAAGAGAATAATAAAAATAATCAATAAAATAGTAAACAATAACTGGAGTTCTAAATAAAATAGTAAATAATAAACTCGAGTCCTAAATTGTAAAAAAATAAGTAAAGTTAAGAGTTATTTAAGAAAGAGTTAATTAAGAAAAATAAAAAGGAATAAATTAACAAAGAGTTAAACCAAGAAAATAAAAAAATTAGTAAAGTTAACAAAAAGTAAATAAAACTAAGTGAGACACTAAATTAAGTAAAGTTAACAAAAAGTAAGTTAAACTAAGAGAGCACTAAATTAAGTAAAACTTAAGTTGCATGTTGACACAGTGAATGTGTGCATGTGGTTCCCATTCCATTTTTTGGTCTATTTAATAAACATTGAGGAAGATTCAAAGATCTTTCTTTCATCCATTCTCTTGAGAGAAAGGCATTTTTAGGCAAAGGATACCCTGACAGTAGTACGTTGATTGAGGGTTCAGGGGTGGTCAGCTCTGGAAAGATCCTATATAGCTGAGCCTATGGTTGGGTGGAGAGTTGTCCCCAAAACCTTGTTGCAGTTAACGGGATTCAAATAGTGTTCAACTTTGGAGTCTCAAGTAAGGAATATCGCCGTTACAGGTAAGTCGTCTTGCTCATGTTTCTGAAAATTCTATGATGATTAGTTAAATAGTTTTTGGGTTGATTATTAATTGTTTATGTGATATAATTAATTGCATGTTAAATTTGGGGTTGTTACATACACTGCTGCTGCCTTTGCACTAAGTTTCTCTAATCTACATTGTCCTAGCTCTGCCCTCTGCTTCACTACGATCTTCTACACCCACTGCTCCACTTGTCCCGCTACCGTCTTAAAGCTCCCATAGCTCATATGTGATCCAAGATTTGGGCACCACAAATATCCTGCCATCTCTTTAAAGACATAATTCATATTCTTTAACGACATAATTCACATTCTACTTAGAATTAGGAAGAATGTTATGAAACTAATAAATTAAAGAGAAATATTCCTCCAAGCAACACATTGATATTGCTTTAGCTAAATATAAGTGAGGCTAGGTTGCATAATGGGGTGTCATAATTGAATGTGCATGTAAAATGCCAGAAACACAATGCCATAAATTAATGAAAAAGGCACTTAAAAGAACTTATTATATATTTGTCTATTTATTTTTGCATAATCATGAGTAGAAGGCATATCAAGTCACAAACAAAAAGAATATATGAGCGAAGTATCTCACTACCTTACACTTACATAATTGTTAATATTGACTATTAACATTAATACTTAATTTTAAGTTGCACACATTTATAATTACTAAACCAAAACTAACTATTAATTTGCACGCATTTACAATTACTAGACTAAATCAATTTATTAATGATCAATTTAACTATCTCAAATTTGAGATAACATGAATGGTTTAATTTTTTATAACAAGAAACAAATATAATGCATAATATATTAGAAATAACATTATAACCATTTCCATATTAAAACATCAATTTTGAAAACAAATGAAAGAAAATTAATTTATTTTAATTATTATAATAAATATTATTTATAATTATTTATATTTTTGTTGATGGGCTTAGTTGTTTTGGAATGGGGTTTTCACAATTTTAATTTAATTATGAATAATTATTAGATGGATGGTAACGATTTAATATTTATACATATTTTAGAATATCTTAATTATGAAAAAATTAAAAGCTAAGTTTTTTTTCTTTTCAAAATAGATATTTCTTTTCCTTATTTTTAATTAAATTCATTAATAAAAAAAAATCATATGAACAAGTGTCATATGAAATGAGTTATACTTTTTTGGGCATGTGGTATTGATAAACCATGATATTGGGCATGTGATATTGATAAACCATGGTAATGTCTATGATAAAGCAGAGTTGAATAGACTAAAAATCTTGTTACATGTTTTTTTAATATAAATAATAACTTATATATTAAATTTTTTTATCAATAATAATAATTATTATCATCTTAAATAAATTTATAATTTAATTAATTTTTATGATTTATTTAATTTTAGCAACTTCAAATCTGTAATAAAATAAGTAAATAAGTGTTTTTATGTCTATTATTAATTAATATTTATGAAAATTTATTAGCTATTTTATCTATATAATTATATTAATAAATGTTATAAATTAAAATAAATTTGAAACAAAAAAAACACTAAACATATAACAAATTAATTAGTAAATCAATGCAATACTACATGCCCCTACCAATAAGTCAAATGTCAATGGTAACAATCTCTCAAGTAAAAAAAAGACTAATAAAAAATCATATTAAAAAGATGTATAGAGGTATATTTATTATAATAGTATATTAGATTAATAAAAAGTCATATTAAAAAGGTTTATAGAAGTATATTTATTATAATAGTACATTGATTATTTAAGCAAAAAAAAAAGGAATACATGAAAAATTATTGAAGGGATAAAGTTGTATATATAATTATTTATTTATTTAATATATTTTAATTTTTATTATGAGATTTGGATATTTTGAAAATTTGAAATAAAAAATTAAAATTTAACCTATGATTGGGAATTTGGGTTTTTTAACTTCTTTAAATTTCATGTAAAAATAAATAGGATTAGTTTTTTTTTATAGAATTACTAGTATGCAATATTCTCAATCACTTAATATATATATTTTTAACTAACTATTAGATATAATCATCATCATTACATAAAGTAGTTTTAGAAATGAAATAGTATGTTATGTAACTGTTGTTGCATTATACTAACATAAAGCTCCCTATTGTAATCTTACATCATTATTGTCATTCATTTGTTGAGGCTACCTAATCACATATTTGATGATGTAAGTGTCTACGTCATGTAAGAAAGAAACATCATTATAATGCCATAAAAGGAAAACACATCATAGAGATCGATATACCTTGGAAACCCTAAAGGGAAAAACCAACAAACATTTATTTTATTAAACTTATCGTGAGGTATTCACCCCTCACTCAATGGTTGTAAGAGATTCTATCCCTTGACCACTGTTAAAAACCTTATAAAGAAATGTCATTTTAAATTCAACCTAACTATCTAGAAGCTATTACATTTAACTTATGATATCATTTACCCCACAGTTCCTCGAACATTGTGTCCTTGTGACCTAGTTGTTCCCTACAGTAGATTATCCTGCATTTAACAATCCATCAATCTATATGGGCTATTAGTTCATTTCCTACCATAATGTTAAACATAATCCATTATTTGGATAAGCCACAATCCTTTCCCACAATTACTACCATCAACAAATTCTCACATCATAACTATAAAATATTTATCAAACCCAAATAATAAATATTTGCTAGTTATGTGTCAAACATATTTTGTTAGGTCCTTATATTACTATTTTAGCCCCTTATTGTTATTATTATAGCCCCCTTACTATTATTATTGTAGCTCCCTCGATCCCCAATATTGTTATTACTGTGCCCTTACATTGTTATTGTTAGGTCGGCTAGGATTACATTGTGGCCCCATGGACACTTATATATAGAAAGGAGGTTTTTTCATTTGTATCATCCAAGAATTGATCATTCATGTAATGTATTGGAGGTTTCCCCCTTGAAGTGGCTTATTTATAAGGCATTGATATCTCTCTTCTTCTATTTTTGGAGCTGGTTTCACAACATTTGGTATCAGAGCTTTGGATTCTAGGGTTTCGCTGCTCCAAACAGGTCATCATGGCATTTTCGCTATAACTTTTTTTCTACGAAGGTTCAGAAGCTGAAATTTTTAGGGTGTGAAGCCAAAATCCTAGGGAACATCATTGCAAAATTTTAGAGCTTAGTTCGCAATAATTTCAGAGATATGATATGTGGAAGGTAGGGCTTTTTGCAGGCTCCTGAATTTCACTTAAACAGGTCATCATGAAATTTTCGCTATCACTTTTTTTCTACGAAGTTTCAAAAGCTGAAATTTTTAGAGTGCAAATCTGAGATCCTGAGGAACATCTTTGCAAAATTTTAGAGCTTGGTTCGCAATATTTTCGGAGATATGATCTGTGGAAGTTAGGTATTTTTCAGGCTCCCTAATTTCATCTCAAAGAGGTGATCGTGGGAAAATATTCATAACTCTCGCTCTGAGCATCGGATTGGAATTCTGTAAAAAGTGGATTGAATTAAACAGACTGTAGTTTGTTTTCTATAAATTGTAGTGCCAAAGGAGAAAAAAGTGACACGTGGAAATTCGTACAACTTCCCTCTATGGAAAGAGTCCATAATTAGGTCATCGTAGGAGATTAGGCACAACTTTGTCTTCAAGAATCCAAATCAGGTCAGACTTGTGGAATTCGAAAGAGGATTCAGAAGGCTACCTTAATACCAAATTTCAGATATTGAAGATCCAAAATCATAGAGATAATATAGTTTCAATATCACACTCCTCAAAAGAAAGAAAAAGGTGTGTATTTGTTTTTTCGAATTACATAAGTTTCGTTTGACAAAAAAAAACATTAGTTGGAATTTATTCCAAGGGAATATTGAAGAATAGATATCATTATTAGGTTCTAAAATGGCCCCTAAAAATAATTCAACACCCATTAAGCCTTCAAAAGGCTCTACTATGACTCATGAAGACGAAGAAACACAACATGAGATATCAAAATTACAAGAGCAAGTGCACCAAAATTTGCTATCGCAAAGAGCAACAAAAAATGAAATGGAAGTTTTGAAGAAAGGCATGGAAACTAAGATGGATGGTTTGAAGAAAGGCATGGAATCTAAGATGAATGGTTTGGAAGCTAAGATGGAAGGCATAGAAGTGGGCATGGATGGCATGGAAGCTAAGATCGATGAAAAAATGGAAAACATAAAAGTAGACATCGAAGGTTTGGCAAAGTTGATACAAGAAATGTTTCCTAATGGCGAAAAGATAGTAGAGGAAACTCATGATGAGATCAAAATAAATGTTAATCATGATTTCATAAACTCTAATGTTGGACGGAAGAACCACCATATTCCAAAGATGGATATGAGGAATTTTGATGGTAAGGATCCCGTAACATGGATACTATAGATGGAGCAATATTTTGATCTCAATAATGTGCAAAACATACAAAAGGTACACATTGCAACTTTACATTTAGAACAAAATACATTTGTATGGTATCGATGGCTTTTCTCCTGTAAAAAAATTGTCACTTGGTCAATTTTTATGGAGGAAATGATAGCACATTATGAGGATACAAAGAGCAACACCTTCTTTAGCCAATTGATAAATCTCAAACAAAAGGGTTTAGTGGGGGAACACATTGAGGACTTCCAAAAATTGAATATAAGGGTAACTGATATTCCAGAGGAACACAAGATTGATCTCTTCATAGGTACTTTAAAGGATAACATCCAACATGAAGTTCGCGTTTTGGAACCTGATTCATTGGAGAAGGCATTCAGGTTGGCCAAAAAAATTGAATGTAAAATTATGGCGACAAGGAAGCCTACCACTCACTTCTATAAAGAGGGAAGTGTTGCTACTCCTAGATTTCCACAACCTACAAGGTTGACACCACAACAATTGGAAGAAAAAAGAGCAAAAGGGCTTTGCTACAGTTGTGGTAGCAAATACACTAAAGGTCATAAGTGTGCTGAGAAGAAATTATTTTACATAGACTGTGAAGAGGAAGAAGAAAATGAACAAGAAGAGGATATACACCAAGAACCAACCCTAGAAGAGGAAGAAATGGGTCCGACCATATTGTGTAATGAATTCACAGGAATTACTACTCCTCAAACTCTCAAGATAGAAGGACATATCAAGAAGAAAAAGGTAATAGTGTTGATTAATTCAGGGAGTACCCATAATTTTATTCATTGTAAGGTAGCCAAGGAATTGAATTGTTTCCTATACCCAGCACCAGAATGTCAAGTGATGGTTGCAAATGGAGGAACTATAAATTTTTCTGGAAAATGCCATAATATCAAGCTAACCATGGGGGAATATGTATTGAATAGTCCAATGCTTTCCATTCCTATGGGAGGTGCTGATGTTGTACTAGGAGTACAATGGTTACAATCTCTGGGGACGGTAGCTTTTAATTTTCAAGAACTTTTCTTGAAATTCTTTTCAGAAGGAAAGGAAGTCGAATTACGGGGTATTGAAGGGAAGCCAGGAAGGATAATAAGCTCTAATGGCATGACAAAGCTTCTAAAGAAAGAACAACGAGGCGTAATTGCACGATTATGCTCACTAGAAGTTCCAACATCAAAATCATCTATTTCTGCAGATCTCCAACAAGTCTTGGACAATCATTCCAAGGTGTTTGAAACTCCCAAAGGACTCCCACCTATTTGTGATAATGATCATGCTATTCATTTGATTCCAGGAAGTGTTCCTCCAAACATCAGGCCTTATAGATATCCTTACTTCCAAAAGAGCGAAATTGAACGTATGATTGCAGAAATGTTAGAGGCGGGTATAATTCAACCTAGTCGAAGTTCTTTCTCTGCTCCTGTAGTATTGGTACACAAGAAGGATGGATCATGGCGAATGTGTCCGGATTATAGGGAGCTCAATAAGCTCACCATTAAAGATAAATTTCCCATTCATGTGATTGATGAATTATTGGACGAATTACATGGAGCAATTTATTTTACCAAGTTGGATCTTCATTCAGGATACCATCAAATTAGAATAAAGACTGAAGATATTATGAAAAGACATTGTCCATTATGATAAGTATGGAGAGACATTAGAATTAAAAAAAAAATTAAAATATGAATTAATAATCGGATAGGTCAGTGCCTTACAGAATGTTTCGCATTGCAAGATTCTTTGCCATGCATAACTTAAAAGTTGTGACTTCCACCTTTTCCAATATGTAATTGAATATTTTCTATAATAATTAAAAACAATGGCATAAAGATATATGTTGGATTTTATCGCATTGAAATTTCTTAAGACAAAGCTTCATTTAAGTTTTGCGATGTGATATAATTTTTTGCGATGGCAAAGTTGCAATATGAGCATGTGTGATGGGAAACTTCGATGGAATGATGGTGATATCAAAGAATAATCATATTAGAAGAATGGATTTGTTAAATAAAAGGAAACATCGATATTATTCTTGCGATAACGGGAATTCAATAGATGACATGGCTCATTGCTGAGACCGACTTTGGACTTTATAAGAAATCGACAATTAGAAGATTTGAGCACGATATGTAATATTGTTGATATGCCGATGATATGAAGAACATAATCGATATTTTTATTATATGGATTTAATTTTATATCGGATCCGGTACATCGTAACCTTTAAAAATATGCCCCTACAAAAATTGTGATTTATAAACGGACGTGATATCTTTCAGAACTAAACTTAATTTTCATATCGAGTCTGGGGTTGTGTGGACATCACAATTTTTAGAAAAGTCATTTTATCAGAGAATGAGCGAGAAGGAATATTGGAGGTCTTGCATCAGTAGTTTTTGATCGAGAAATTGTAGGAGCTTCCCCTGATCAAATATTGCAATACAGAATATTGCGATACGGATGTTGTGATATTAAAAGGAAAGGTTCATCATTGATCGAAGGGAATAGGAATATCGGAAAATTGGAGATATTTGGAGTATGCTCATTTCAAAACCTTCGATATGCAAATTGAGATATATGATGTGCCACATGTGAGTCCGATGATTCTTTAAAGTATTCAATTAAAAAACAAAGCGACTAATTTAACTTTGCTTTTAAAATAAATAACCCTTTAATAATTTAATTAACTCTCGGAAATTGTGATCAGAAAATAATTTTATCATAACTTTCTTATGAAGAGATTTGTGAAATATAATGATCTTATATGACTCCTTCGACAATTTATTAAGACTTACCAGGATTTCAATTAATATAAGTAAAATTAGATAACCTTCAAATTTTTAGACGAAATCATAAATACTTCCCTGAACCTGTTGTAGTTTTGAGAAAAGGGTTGGCTGCTTTCTTATCTTAAATCTTCATAATAAAGTCGATGAATACCTGCAAACAAAACAAAATAGTTATAAGAAACAACCTTTGAAGAGTAAAATAAACAATAGATGGCGGTGAACATGTAAACACATACCTGGAAAAATTTTGATTGTAAGTTTCCCTCATGAATCTTTAATTTCTCCCAATTTTTCTCAAAATTTGCAGAAGTTCAACATCACCTACTTATTTGATCTAAAAATGCTAAGTAACGAGTTTTCATATTTCATCCACTTCAAATTTACATCGGAGGAAAACAATGGTGAAAATGAGCTCTTTTTCAAAAATACTTAAGAGTCAAAAATTGCAAAATTGTAGCGAATCCTTGAAATTTCATGTATGATGATTGATCAATGTGATGAATTTTGAAAAACAAGACAATTGAAGGCTTGAAAAATATGTATGATCTGATAATTCAAGAGCTTCTGAATTCTCTCAGCTGCTTTTCCATAATTGAAATGGCATGCCTAAAATAAATCGAATTCATTACTTGCTTTATTGAAAATATGAAATAATGAAATAAATGCAAACAGAAAATAAAATTAATCTATTCCTATTTCTAACTCAATGAAGGAAACATGACTAGGTATAGTCATACTTTCAATGAAACCATGTAAGCATTTTAATTCTTGCATGTATGTACATGTCAAAAATTAGTAACAAAAATACAAATTCATCAATAAAAATAAATTTGAATCTAGCATATACAAAAATTGCTAATCTAATTACAGAAACTAGCTTATATACAATTACCTTCTATGTCTTTTCCAGTTGAATTTCGATTGGATCATAGAAATCTAGATGAATTTCTATCAATGATTGGAAGGAGGTCAAAAGAGAAGATGATAGGCCAGATTGTGGTAATGAATTTTTATATATAATGGCCTGCATAAATTTGTTAGTGTTACGTGAAAGTGTTAAACTATTAACAATCTTCCATGAAGGAAAACTTTCCAAATGTCTTTCAAATGGATCAATGAAAAACGGATGGAATTCCGATAGATCCAATAGAAGACTATTAATTGAATTAGATTTCTGGTCATATTGCGAAAATACACTCTCTTGTTGGCACTCCTCTCGAGAAGTAAGAAGTAATTGATAAGGAATGAACATAAGTTGAAATTGGAAGTTTAATAACTCTTGATGTTCACAATTATAATTTGAATTTTCATTTTTCCATTGAGGTAATGCATCAATTGAGTGTTCAAAATTGAGCTTCTCAATATACCAACAAAAAGTATCTAAAAATTGAAAACTAAAAATAGAAAATAAATTTGAAATTAATAACAAAATTGAATCATAGTTTACACTAGTGTTACAACTATTGTTACAACACAATTGGGACTGACTTAAAACAATTTCCTCTTCACAATAATTGGAGAGAATAATGTAGTTAGAATGATTTCTGATACCCAATTATGAATTAGAGAGAGGGATATGACTCTGAACGGTAATGCGAGCTTGATCATCATATAAATCATAAATTGGAATGGTTTCTTGAATACTAAAATCATGAGTATGATTATTTTTTTGAAAATGAGAACTATTTGAAATAATTTCTGAATCAGATTGTTCTTCATTTTCACATGTGATTCGACTTAGATCATGAGAATTCAATTGTAGAGAAAACAAATTAATATCCTCAATGTCAAAGTATCTATCATAAATGACCTCAAGACGTTCTTTAGAATTTCCTTTGATCTTATTGAATATATCAAAACAAGAAGGAATATTAAGCTCGTGTTCATTAATGACAGAAGAATGATCAATAATTAATTCTATATTTTGATAAAAACTAATCAACAATTCATTTAGATCAACCTCTCTTTTTTCTAAAGTATCTTTATAGTGAAGAGAGGATAAATTGCTATTAGAAAAATGATCAGGATAAAGGGAAAAATATGAATTCGAAATAATGCATTTTAAAATGTCTCTATTTGAGAACTCTTGTGCATTTTCTTCATTTCAAATTTCATATTTAAGATCATTTACTTCACTACTTGTGCTTTCTTGAAGAATGTTGCTTTGCTGTCCTGAATTTGGCATTTGATCATCGTAAAATAATTCATAAATTTGTACAACAGATTGTGTGTTATTGGAAATTTTAATTGTTGCTTGTACTTGCCGACTTATGCTCTGATTTTATGATTCTAACGCACACTAATTTTCAGATTTCAAAGCGGTATCTTCTTCAAGATTTCTATTAATATCTTCTTTCAGTTGATTAGTGAAAATTTCCAAGATTTGTGATTGAGATTTATTAACGTGTGAAGGTGCACCTTGATCATTATCAATATTGTAGGAAGTGTGCACTAAATGAATGAATTGATCATACATAATAGAGACCACTTCATCATCATTTGTTTGCACCTCCATATTGGGATTTTCAATAATGTTAATAAAATCGGAAGGAGATTGACCAAAGCTTGAAATAATTTCACATAGATTATGAATGGAAGGAGGAGAGAAAATATGTTAAAACCAATCTAATAATTCATCTTTTGAAGGTTTGTCTTCGATTTTAAATTTTAAACAATGAAATCTAATGATTAAATCAATTAAAGACTCACTTTCAAACTTTCGTAGATCTTCATTTTTGTTACATACTTGTTCGTAGTTATATCCATCAAAATTACAAAGGAATATTGTAATAAATTGATCCCAACTATGAATTGAGGCAATTGGAAGTGATTGACACCAACTTTTGGCTTTTGCCAAGAATGTAAGAGTAAAAATCCTGCATAAAATACCTTCATCAATATCATGAAAAGTAGAATTTGAAAATTTTTGAATAAATTGAAGGACATGATTAAATGCAGAAGTATTCCTCTTACCATTAAACTTTACCTAAGACAAGTGTCTTACTATTTCTGGTGGAGTATTGGAATATGCACATCCAGAAATACAACTCCAAATTGGATGTTTAATAAGAGCCATTGTAATAAAAATAAAATGTTAGAATACAAAGACTCTAGTAGACCACAAGTTTTAGGCCCTCCTTCTAGCACCAAAATGTTTAAGCCTCGAAATTCACTACAAAAACATGGGGGATGACCACCAGTCAAGACCTTAAAGCAACTCCTTTTCCGTTTGGAATGGTGGCTCTGAATGGTTTAACTGGGTCAAGTTACCTTCTTTCAATCTCCAATGGCTTAAAATATAAATTTTTTCTAACAATGGGAAAGAGACATCAGATCATTTCTCTTATTGATCAGGCAAGAGAGTGATCCTTAAGCTAATTTTGGGATCATCCAAACCATAACTAAAGTATTTCCTCTCTGGGAAGAGGATTTCTAATAATGTAGAATTAAATCTAAATGAAAAATTACTCTAAAATGAAAGAAAAAGGAAATTGATCCTAATCCTATCTCAATTAGGAAGATATAAATCTAACCCAACCAAAAGCAAGATATTTAAATGATTGAGATTTAAATATGTATGGATTACATTTAATATCAAATTAACGAAATAGTTCAATTAATTGACATTATGAATGTCAAAACACATTTTATTCAGAGACCTCTTAACTAAGATAATCAACCAACAACATTTAGGAAGTAGTTCAAAAAAATGATATTGATTTTTAAATCAGTATTAAAAGACATATTTATGAGTAAATAGTTACTCATAAATCATAATTCAACCCATAAGAGTAGAGATAAATAATAACATATAATTGAGACACATTACTCATATCGAAAATAATGCACAAATATGAATAAAATGACACATTACTGCTATCATAAAATGAAACCAGTACTTAAAACAATAGCATTATAAATACCAATTTATTGAATCCATTTCTCTGGCTCTAGTCTCCAACAGTACTTTAATATCTTTGAACTTATGCTTTCAAAACTAGAGTTTCAATAGTACAAACTCCATTCTCCATACATAATTCTGCATACAAAGGAAAAATCCTCAATAATACTCAGATCTGAGTTTTCTCTCCTCTACCCTACAACTCTAAATCCTCTATAAAATGGTGCCTTCAAGAATTCTTAAATTGCAGAGAAGAGGAGCCACTATTACATTCTACAATCTGCTTTTTATAATATTCACAAAATGATTTCTTCATAGGAAATTTTGTTGAAGAGTGGTTCTGCTCAATCAGTTTTTATTGGTTCAAAATCATATTCTTCAATTGTAGGAGTCTTCTCATTGATTTAGATCTTATTTTTCTCACCTATTCAACTATTTTCCTGCAAAAACATATCAAAAACAAAATTAAAATATAAAAATAAAATCAAAATGCAAAATCTGGAATTAAATCAAATCCAATCAAAACTTAATTAAATAAATAATTGAAAAGGAAATATAAGAATTCTATTGATGCTTGTGATGATATAAGTGGTCAAGGATATAATTGACGAATGGATCTGCACTCAGAAGAAGTTGTGGGTAAATGAAAATGCAGAAAATAAAACTCAGAAAATTAGTTTTGTTAAAAATTCAGAGCTTGATATTGTGCTGAATTTTAAACCCAATAAATGATCAAATCTAGAAATTAAACCACTTCAGAATTGTTCTCAATGATTTTATCCATCCAATGAGCCATCACATGCCTCATTTGGCCAAGTAAAACTCCATTTATGAGCTTCCAAAGTTGGTATATAAAAATGGACAAAATTCTGAAATTTCTGTTGCTAGGCTAAAAATCAGAATCTGTTAATTAAATTCTAAACATAAATTAGATTACAGTTTTTAATTAATTAATACTAATTAATTGTAATTATGTTATTAATCTTGATTGATTAAGAATAAAAATAATTAATAGAAATAAACTATTTAAAAATTATTTAAAATATAAATATATTATATTAATATTATAATTATATTATATTAAAATTTTAATAAAATATTATAATTATAATATAATTATTATAATAAAAATATAATATTTATTATATGTCAAAACTTTGAAAAATTTGAAAACCATGATACGTGAGTTTTTATGGAGGATTGTGGTATATTAATCAGAGTTATAAGAGGCATTGAGGGATAAGAGATGTAAATCGCTCATCGCAATTTTAGAAGGGATGTGTTTGAAGTTCTAAATAAATTTGTGATATGCGATATCGCATATCGCAATCACAAAGTTTTATCGCAAAAATTTTTTAGATCACATTTTTTGGAAGGATGAGAAGGGATGCGAAGTCGGTCCCACGTGGGATTAACCATCCTGCAAATTAGATTTAAGCTATTTTACAATTTTTGGGTTTTGGGTTTAGAAATTTGTTTGAAAATAATAAATTAGAGTAAACTACCAAGATCTCGAAACACATGTTATTCCACTATATAATTTGGTCGGGTCATTTTGTAGGACCATTAGTGAAAAATGAAAGATATACTAAAAATGAACAAAAAATTAATATTTATAATGAATGACTATTTTAACTACGAAAATTGAAATATTGGTACATTTTATATAATTTTCTAACCCAGACGACACAAGTATATGATCAAACTTCAAAGTAGTGCCATTTAAAAATTGGTTGACCAAATGGAACGAAACAAGTATTGTTGAAAAGCATGTGAAAAATCGGGTTCAATGAAATGATCAAAATAGAAATCCAACAAAAATGAAAAAAGGGTAAAATTTTAGGACATTAACTTAATGAAAATCATAAAAGGTTCTTAGTCAAAAATTAATAAAAAGGGTCACCATTGTTGAAGTAAATAATTCAAAAATGGGGGGTGTTAGTGTTAGGTTTTCCCTGTAACACAACCATAAAGCGATTTGTGAGGATTATCAAGTTAGCTGGAGTATGTGAGTTTTTAGGGTATGGGAGAATAGTAGCACCTCTAACAACATTATTGAAGAAAGATGCATTTTCATGGACTTGTGAAGCAAATAAGGCCTTTGAACACCTCAAACAGGAAATGTGCCTAACAATAGTCTTAGCTATGCCAGACTTCAAAAAAACCTTTATTGTGGAATGCGATGCCTCAGGAAATGGAATTGGTGCTATTTTAATGCAAGAAGGAAGACCCATTTCTTTTGAAAGTTGTCCAATTAAAGGAAAGTATTTACAAAAAACTATTTATGAAAAGGAAATGTTAGCAATACTGCATGCACTAAAGAAATGGAGAACTTACCTAATGGGAAGACACTTCAAGGTAAAAAATAATCATGATAGTCTTAAACACTTTTTGGAGCAAAGACTATCTTCAGAAGAGCAACAAAAATGGGTCACAAATATGTTGGGTTATGAATTTGAAATCAATACAAAAGGAAGCTAAGTAACATTTGCGGATGCGCTATCGAAAGGATGAAGAGGTGGAAGCATTGCTTTGTGCCATTTCTCTTATCAAATTATCAAACCGGATTGGATAAATTGGATAACCGAAGCAAGAGATGAATGGAAGAAGGACGAAGAAGTGTGGACACTCATTCAAAAGTTGCAACAAGATCCTAGTACATCTGATACATTTAGTTGGAAAAACGATTCCTTGTGGTACAAAGATCGCTTATATCTTTGTAAGAATTCCCAACTAAAACAAAAGATTCTTTTGGAATTGCACACTTCTCTTTTAGGAGGACACTCAAGATTTTTAAAAACTTACCACAGGGTGAAGAAAGAATTTTTTTGGGATGGCCTTAAATTTTATATTCAAAAGTTTGTGGTGGAATGTTTGTTTTGCCAGCAAAATAAAGTTGAGACAATTAAGACCCCGGGTCTTCTACAACCTTTATCCATTCCAAGTCAAACTTGGTGTTATCACAAAATTACACCTGATAGGCTGCTAATCAAACAATATCATGTAACTGTTTCAAACCAATCTTTTGACTGAATCTTAGCCTCTTCAGTCTGAGAGGGCACTCTCAAAGGGTTAGTGATATTGAATAAAGATGTATTTAGATGGCTAACTCTATTTGGGAAACAACTTTCTTATGATGAGTGTAGGTTGAAAATAGTATCAGCATGAAAACATTGGGCTTATGGAGTCAACATTTTCAGTGATTCAGTAATGAGTTCACTTGACATGGAAGCTGAGGCAGGTAAGAGTTTTTAGCAGTAATACACACACACATGAAATAGAAAAATAAATAGTCAATTCATCCATAAAAGAAGTCAGAGCATTACATGAATGAATTCTGAGTATTAAAAATGAAAACCAATACAAATGAGATACACAAAAGATATAGATAAGATAGGTAGGCACTAAAAAATCAATCAGAATCTCAGGTTGGTCAATTAACAAATCTCTGTATTGCTGAAACAGTCAAATTACATAAAGCTATGGTTTTGCCAAAAAATCTCCAACCCCTGACAAATTCGACTCTATGGCCTTTAATAGACTTGTTACATTATGAGATGATCTGCCTCCTGGATAGATTCATCGAATTTTTGATGATGACACCTTGCATAACTATAAAACATCTACTTAATGACAAAATGGCAGCTATCCTACTTGACAATCCTTTTCCTAATAGGACTCAAACTACTCATTATTACATTTAACAACCTTATCTTCTGAAGCAATTACATATTTGAAAATTAAGCTTTCACATGTTCAGATTTGGGTGATGGGACTCATCACTACATGACCACTTAACTGACCTCCTCTAAAACTAGAAACAAAACCCTGTTTTTTAGGCAAATGGCCTTCTTCTTCCACGAATGCTTTGGCTACTAATTTAACTTCATTTCGTGGTATTTAAGTGATGAATGATTGTTGTCATTCTCCTATAACACTTTGATAATACCCAACTATCCATAAATGCCCAAAAATATGCTTAAAAGGCTCCCACAGAGTACGCTACAAAAGTAAGGAAGTTTCGTAGCGTACTTTCGTAGCGCTTCAAAAATGCCATTTACCCTCAAAAAATTTCGATTATTTCCTTTGGCATGGTCTTCATCATCCTTAGACACATCTTTCACACCAATTTCACTTGTTGATAGCTTCCAAAACTGGTTCAAAAAGCAAGAAGAAAATCTACAATAGTTTCGTAGCGTTTTGTTGTCCTTCAAGCCCAGGCGCGCTATGAAATTGCTGAAAAGTGCTAAAAATCCATATTTTTGTGTAATTTGAAAAATGAACCCTATAAGTGCCAAAAACCTTTCTCTAACATTTCATTAGCCTTAAAAACCATAAACCAACTCACCTTATGATCCTTGAGGCATTTCTTCCTCATTTATGATTGGTTGAGTTATTGGTTCTTCAAGCACTGTCATTTTACGGCCTTTTTTCTCTAACTCTTCATGAATTAGTTCAAGATGCTCCTGGAGGTCCTTAAGCTGATATTTCAGTCTTTTTTTGGTGGCTTTCAAACGTGTGTTCATCTTCCTGACATGTTTGGCCTCTTTCCTTGCTGGAATGGTCCATTTGATAAGCTATTGTGTGTTATCCAAAGTCTTGGAAACAGTGTCTAACCTGTCCTTCCCAAATTGCCTTCATCTTTTCAAACTGAATCTTCTCCACACTATGTTTCCTTGCTTCTCTTTTCATAACAGAAATTTCATGACTGGCCAATTTCAATTGTTCTTCAAGGAGTTGCAACTCTGTTTTTTCCATCACCTTCTCTTTTCCTTTCTTTGTTTTGATAATTTTATCTTTCTCTGCAGGTGATGAAAGGTCAATGACCTCCTGTGGTGGTTGGACTGTGTCAGTAGGTGGTGGGAGCTCTTTACTGATCTCTAAAAGCTTCCTAGCATGCCTTGTCATAGGCTTTCTTTCTTGGGACACAAAACATGCATCTTCTCCCTCAAATTCTAATTTCTTTGCAGCTTTAGCCTTTTTTAACTTCTGTCCACCTTCCTCTATTTCCTCAGGCTGAACTATAGGCATTTCTTCTATGTCAATGGGATGTAAGATATCTTCAAGATTTCCTTTAGCTACTGCTTTGTCTTCCTTAGCCACTATTTTCTCTTCTAAAACCCTTGTTTGGCTCCTTGTCCTCCTTTTTATTTCTTTTTTACTCACATCTTGTTTTTGTTTTGCATGTTTGACCACCTTTGACTTCTATTTTGCAGGTGGGACATTTGGTGTGTCAAAACTCTACAATTTCTCTGGCTCCATCATAATTGGCTCACTTGGTTCTACTCTTTCATGTTCACTTGGTTCTTCTACCAATGGTTCCCTCTGTTCTGCTGCTAATGGTGATGGAATTCTCTTAGGTTTACAAGTTCTTGAAGGAGTAAGAGCATCCAACTCAAAACCACTAACAAACAAGAATGAGGACCAGTCTCTGCCTAACCTTTGAAGTTCATCTAAAACTAAAAAATTCATTAAACCATGATGAAATAATGAAGTCTCACTCTGTTCATAGTTTTCTTGGACCTTATCTTCCATTTATGACAAATTTATATGTAAATAGAAAGACAAATCAAGGGAAATCTTACCAGTAAAGTGCATAAGTAACTTGAAATGATATGAATAGACTTTGTGGTATCTCCCTTCACATAAAGTACTTTTGGATGATGAGCAGCAATTTTGAGTAGTTTTCCTTTATGCAGCTTCTTGGAATAGCATTGGTGAGATCCATTTAAGTATGCTCAGGCTTCATAAACTCTTTTCACTGCTCAATGTTAAACTTGAAACCTTTGAAGCACTTCTCCTGTCCTCTTGGAATCTCTGTAGCAGCTGCAATAACCTCTGGTGTGATGGAAAAATTGAGCATTCCCACTTTAGTGGCTGTTCCACTGAAATTCAAAGCAAACTCTTTGGAAACCTGTGTATGACAGCCTTGTAATTTCTCACAAAACTGTAGGCAACCTGTCCTCCTGAAGACTTCCACTGTTGTTGGGTATTTATTGATCAAATTCATGTCTGCTGGTTCATATCTCAAGCATTGTCCACCCTTGTTTGTCCTTATTTTCTCTACCATGGTTTCTTTAATGTCTTCACAGCCTCGCTTGATGAATTGCAGCCTCGCTTGATGATGCTCAATGTAAAGCTTTGAAAACACCAGCCACAACTTTGGCTTAGTGCAATAGCTCTCCAGAGCTCAATATCACGGAAGAAGGAATGAGAAATGAGAAATGACTGAATTAGGAAAGGTTTTGAAGTTTTGATGTCCTCTCATGACTTCAATGATGACTGCAGACCTGAGCATGTACCTTGATTTTATATCTCCATGACTCGAATAGCATCTAACTTACCCTTTCCCAACAATTTTCTGACACCTAACAGCTAAACTGACAAGACATATAGGAAACCGCGCTTTCGTAGCGTATCTAGTGTAAATTTGGCTGATTTTGCTATGAAACTATCAGCATTTGCGTAGCGAAAAGTGACTTTTCACAGTGTATTTCGCTACGAAACTATGGTTTCTTGGCTAAAATGGCATTTTCAGTACAAAAACCTTGGAAATTGAAATTAGCCAGAAAATGATGAGTGATGTGACATGAGGGAGTTTGAAAATGAATGGGTTTAGACCTTACGGTAAACTTAAACAAGAAAAATTTAATATTTCCCTTCACCAAGCATAAAAAATGAATCCTACAACCCTATTTTTGACACATGAACCTATTTAACCTTGTCAAATGACGCTTCATTTTTTTTGGGTGATAACAATAAGAATAAAGGAATGTAAGCTTGTCGGTGCTATTTAGGAAGATATATAATTTTACATACACTTCAAATCATCTAATTTACAAACCTTCCATGTGCAGACTCCAAACTCTATGGATGATGGAACATGGCATGAGTGACAAAAATAACTTAAAAATTAAATGTCCATAGAATGATAATCTCCTTCTATTATTTTATTTACCATTGCTGGCTATTGGTTAACGAAACTTGACTGTTGGAGTAGTCCTAGGAGCACGATGAAATACTTATATAGAGAGTGATGAGGGAATTTTTTTACCGAATAATCGGAAAGAAAAAAAAGTATGTGAATATTATATATACTAGGGTTTGTCTAGACCTCGAAGATTAAAGTAATCAGAAAGAATGAATTTTTTTGCAAGTGATGTGATAGTTCCAAATCTAGTAAAGAACAACAAATGAAATTAAATCTAGTAAAGAACATGAAACGAAATTAGCAGTACAATAAGTAAACGATAACCACCATTAAATCAAATGAGAGCACAATCTATACAAAGAATCTCATTTTCAAACCGAAAAAAGCATTTACACTCATCTGCCCATATCATTTGAAAACTTGTACACCCCATAAGGGAACAGAGTAGATTTAAAAACAATGCTCTGTCATTCTATAGGAAAATTTTAGAATATCTAAGTGGCATGATTGGGAGTGTCCCAACCGTAAAAATGAGTTTTAATAAAATAATATACATCTGGAAATTATTGTGGGCTAAATTCCCAACAGTCCTCAAGACTTTTCTTTACTGTCTAAACTAAGAGTAAATATACAAGAAGAACTCGAAGCTATGTCAACTAGAACAAAACCCTTGACAGGGTAAAACCTGAATAAAAAATAAAAAATAAAATAACAATAATAATAATAACGAAAAAATAAAATAAAAAGAAGATGAGCGAATGAAATTATGGCACCTGGAAATATGGAAGGAACAGTAAGAGGAAAAAGGAGAATAATTCCATTAGCATACCCTGCTGAGTAAACGACCCTGCAACACAAAGACGAGTAAAAGGAAGAAAAATATAGTTAATAAAACAATTCTAGGGTTCGTTGTAGTGAAATGGTGCAAAAGAATTAAAAAAAAAAAAATTCAGGGGAAAACTATTAACCAAAGTAGGGGTTTATTACTTGTAACGGACGTGTTGACTCCCATTTGGAAGGAGGTCAACTAAAAATCCTTTCCAACTCTAGATGTTTTTTTTATGGCCAATACCAAAGTGAATCCATTAGCCATTAAGATCGAAGCCCTAACTTGGTTAATCGCAGACATGTAAGGTAGGCGGTGAAATAGAATTACATGAAGATTGATGATACTGCTCGTTGGGAACTGGTAAATTCTCCCTCGCAACACTCTGATGATATCCTGCAATGTAAAAAAAAAAAAAATTGTGATTCAAAAAGGGACTGAACCACAAAAACAAGAGAAAGAAAAATTGCAACCAGGAAGCGAATGTACAATTGTTAACCTCAAAACAACTAAATCTGGGGAAAGTGAGATATTCCATTTCAGTGTGCGAAAGGGACATCTCCACTATTCCTGGGTTGAATGTTTGGGTTCTATTATGAGAACCACTAGGAACCAAGCTCCTCTCTTGAATAAGAGGTGAATAATGAAGGATTGTTTGTGCCTTTTTTCCTAAAACATTTTCCAAATGAACCCTGCACTTAGCAGTCATTAGATGTTGTATGGTACATGTGTATGAATGCAGTTTAATCCATAGCTAAGAGCTCTACGTATGTTCTGGAAACCAATAAATTAAGCTGCATGGCACTAGGGATTCTATAGAGACTTCAAACTTAGAGGAAATATAATAGAATAAACATTACATTAAGTTTAATACTATCCATGAGACTTACTAGAGAGTTAGTAAAAAATTTCATGAAAAGTTGAGTAATGTATGCTCATTTTCTTCCACATAAATTTCCTAAACCTATCAGTAGTATAATAGTGACAAGCCAGGCTTACACAAACATGATTAGGTGTGATTTTTGCATGGAAAAAGTAATAACCACATGTGCAATGGAATAGGAATCATATTTTTTATTATACAAGGTGCCAATGTCCTAGTAAGTAATGAAAATTTCTATATACACAAATTGCATATTCTAGAACTTATGGGTAACCAATAACAACATACGTCTAAGGAAAGTTTTGGCGGGGTATTACTCATCTACCTTTTAATTCCTGTTTAAATACAATGGTATCATAGGGTGTGTTAGTGTCAGTATGTTAGTTATCAAATCTGCTCTTTCAAAGTTGTTGTTAAGGTGTCGAGTCAAATTTTTATGGTTTCATTTGGTCTTCAAATAAAAATTTGGTCACTGGCTAGTGTGTCTAGGACTATTACTGCTCCTTCCAAAACAAATTTTCACTTGTTGTTCATTACCATCTCTTAGTTGGATGAGTCATCATTGCAAGGACTCCATATTCATTTCAGTCATATCACCATGATCCTCATTCAGCTCAGTGGCATCATTAGGTTTTAGGGTCAAATCACAAAATCAGTCATTTCGCCACCAAAATCACTTTTCCCCAAAGAAGCAATAATGATGAAAATCTTGAAATAAAGGTTTCGGAATTTGTTTTCATGATCAAATATTTCATAAGTTCCAAAACTGAAATCATCAAAGCAATTGATGAAAGATGTGTTGGGATCCACAAGATCACTAAAGATAAAATCGACTTCCAAGGATATAAAGACCAACAAAAGCCTCTCATTCTCTCATTTCATGTTCATATTTCACCTCTCTAATAAGAATATTCAATTTAGACCTTAGACCATCCATACTTTGCCATAAGAAGTAAAAATTCTCCCATCGCTGCAATTTCACTACCTTTATGCAAAAACGTAGTGTTTTTTCCTTTCACTACCTTTATGGTAAATCCGTCATTGGAAAGCCACTTACCTGTGATTTTTTGAGGTAAGAATTTGCACATCAATTCAACAAGCCCCACCATAAGTTTCGTATTCATTCTTTCTCCCTCGAAGGTGCCCAAGCTTCCTCCATGCTATGGTTATCAGCAAAATCAATACCTTTATGTGGATACACAACAAACTTTTAGTTCAAGGGCCAAGAAACTGGTTGCAGCGGTCCAAGTCAGTAAGTTGAAGTATTATTCATGCACACAACATGTTAGCATCAATAAATATGAACTCCTTTCCCTTTCATATGAAAAATTCCAAAATGTCTCATATCTGGTGTTTTCTCGCTTCGGTTATCATCTTGGTAAAATTTTGGATGTCATCACATGAATCTCCTTGAATTTTTGGATGATTTTCTCTAAATTACACTAAATTACATTCCCTAACCATTTTCCAATACATTTCTACCCTAATTCACCATTTCCTCACTAAACCCTAGGCTTACGCTACAATTTAATAGTGTGGGCCTATGTTTCGGTTTTTTGGGCCCTTTCCCCTCACCCATTTCCTCCATTTCCAATTCCATTTTCTTCCCAACACTCTTCCCTATACCTCTAATTTTTCTCAATAATTTAGAGTGGCCCTATACCCCTCATCCCCTCTCATTTAAAAAGAAAAAATTGTTAAATCTCTTGTTTTCCAGTGCAAACAACAAAATATTTCCAAAATGGATACTATAAGCAATGATACATAAAAGAAGACCTATAATAAGGGAGGAAAAGTTAGTAGGTTTGAGCCACTACATACCAAGGAGATAATGGCATCTCCCTTCATCAGAAAATCATTTGAAGATGTCAATTGTTTAGAGTTTTGCAAGAGAGTTCAAGAAATGGGTTTCAATGCTAAGCTTACTAGTATGTTTTCCACTTCACTCAGGAAGAATGAAGCTATAATTGTAGGGGTGAATTTCATTATATCAACAGAAAGCATTGCATCAGTCACCAGGATCCCTAGTAAGGGGGAAATCTGGTTCAAGAAATCATAGCTAGACCTTCAGAGCTATAAACCCTTCTTGAAATCACAATACAGGGAGGCTAATACACATGTTTTTCCCATGAGAAAAATATTGAACAAATATACACCCTTGATGAAGATTATTATGAAATAATTCACATGCGAAGGCAGGTTCTCAACTTTGTATCAATACCATGTTCAGATTTTATTGCATTTCATAGCCATGATGCCAATGAATTTATCTTACTTCCTATGTAAGAGCCTCACTAAAATGGCTGAAAAGGTGCAAAGCAAAGGAGAGGACCATCATACCAATCTATTTCATCATTGTTTGATAAAAATCATTGTCTTGCACCAAATAGAAGAGAACAATATCACTTGGGAGACATTCATTCAGTCTAGTGCCTTTTTGCCTCCTGCTAGTCAGCTAACTAGCTAAGGTACATCATCAGCTACACCATCAACACCATCCAGGAAAAGAGAGATTGACTCAACAAGAAGAGTTTCACTTAAGAGGGTACCTAGGGCTGAGGTGACTTAGACATATCAAATAGGTATGAGATTTGTGTTTTCTCCAAACATTGTGGAAGGTGCCAAGCCTACATCACAACATGAGGAGCCCATCCATTTTTATGCTGACATGGAAGATATGGAGATGGATTAAGAGAAAAAATCCACAAAACAGGAAATTATGGAGAAATATGCTGAGATTAGAGAGCTTAAGGACAACTTTTCCAGGGCCAACTTCATGATTTCATTCCTTGAGTAGGAAAACATGCAATTGAAGGTAAACCAATTTCTTTTAAATAGACATAAGTTTGATGCTAGCAAGAAAGATGTAAAGGGAAAAGCAGTAGTTGATATTGATGACTCCGATGAGGATGAAGAACCGGTTAGAAGGAAGGGGCTAAGAACTAGAGGGCTAAGAAAGGCACTGCAACAACAAAGTGAAGCATCTCCACCACAAACACACATGACAGTGGATGAGCTCATCTTGAGGGAAATTGAACAAGACAGGGAGTATTGGCTAGATAGAGTTGTTGGGTACCAAATTTGTGTACTTTTCTCTCCCATTTTCGCCCACCTTTCTATCTCTTTGTATCACATTGTTCTTAAAAACCTGAGGTAAACCCCTTTTTCATTATCTTACATGGAATATTTAATTAATGAAGTAATAGTCGTGGAGGCTTTACCTTTACAAGTGTTAACTCCGGTATTTTCACAGATTTTGTAAAAGTAATGGAATTACAGCTGAAAGCCACGGAGCAACTCCTTATTCTCAACGTATCTCAAACTACTGCAACAGTGCAACAGACTCCATCTTATCCCAGTGCTATTTCTGGATTTTTGTGGTTCCCTTTTGGCAATGTGTTTGTTGTTGTAACCAATGTGTATTGTAGGTATCTAGCTTTTAGAGGAATTATACCGGGGCTAAACATTTTGTATAAAGAGGGCCTTCGGGTTGTGAATCAGGGTCAAGCAAGAAAGACACAGATTTTGTAACAGAGCACTTTCCAGCAAATTGAATACACAATATTTTGATGTTTCACTTGTAAGCTGTGAGTTTGCCGCAGCCTCGATCAGAGAGCTGGGCCCACTCTTCTGATAAGGTGTTGCGTTATCTTTCTTTTTGTTGATTTCATATTTTGGTTTGGTTTTGTAACTGTTGTTCTAGTATAATCCTGTAATTGCAGTGAATGCCTTTTAATTCTATGATCCATTTTAATTGTTGTTACAGTAGTTTGTGTGTTCACTGATTAAGTTTGTGATTCAATAGTAGGTTATGTGATTGCTCTTGCATATATTGTGTGCATTAGTCTTGAAATAACTAACGCCCCAGGTTGATAATTTATGTGGAAAAAGGGTTTGAATATTTGTTCACATCTGGACACTAACATTTTGGTGCCATTGCCGGGGAGACTAACAAGGTGCAAGAATACGATCTGCAGTTGATCTAAGGGTCGATCTATCGTCTTGAGGAGGGAATTTATTGCCTTGCTCCAAGTCCTGAGCGTAGTGTTCTATTTTCTCGCTTTTTATTATTCTTTTTAGAACTAATATCTCATCTTGGGGAGGGAATCCATTACCCTTCTCTAAGTCCCGAACATAGTGTGTTGTTTTTTTCCTTGCCCTACTTTTAAGACCGATCTCTCGTCTTAGGGAGGGTATTTTCTACCCTGCTCTAAGTCCTCAGCATAGTTTTTCAGTTTTTCTGCTTTTTCATTATTTTTCCGCAAGGGTCAACTTCTCGTCCTGGGGAGGGTATTTGATTACCCTACTTCAATTCCTAAACTTTGATTTTCTTTTTAGTTTATTTGATTTTCTGTTTGAACCTACTCTCTCGTCTCGGGAAGGAAGCTACCTTTCCTACTCCAAGTCCTGAGCGCTTTTGCTATTTTGATGAATTCTTCTCACCAATTGTATGAAAAAATATCTGAATAAGAGGGGCAGAGGAAGACCCCAAAAGAAAGGAAAGGATCTGGGAAGGAAGACGTATATTCACAATATCATCGAAAAGGCTAAATCTGAAGCATCCTCTCGCGTTGCTGTCAGGGTAAGGGTTCAAATGAGGTTTGAAGGGCAGTCAGTTGAATAGCCAGTGCTAGCCACGGTACCAGAAGAAATTCTTTCGACGATGGAAGAAGAAATAAATAAGGTGCCAGTGGAAGAGGCATCCCTGTTGTCAGCAGAAGGGGAAGAAGTAGCAAGTAAAGGGTCGGAAGAACTGAGTAATTCCAATTGGGAAAAAGAACCTCTGAAAGGGTTTTCATCACCGCAATACCAAGGGAGTGCTGTAAAGCCTCCTGTAGTCAAATTAAGCAATTCCGATTTGGAAGGAGATTTCATGAAGGATTTTATGTCACCAAGAGACCAGCGGAGTGTGGTGAAACCTCCTACAGTCGAATCACCCCAAGTACTAGTTGCAAAACCGGTTGAAATCCCGGGTGAGTATTGGAGAATATTTATGGCACCTGCAAGTTCTTCTATTGATTTTTTTATTGGAAACATTATAGGTGATGCACTGATGAAGCCCATTCCTTTAATAGCTCCGCCTGATTTTCATGGGCTTTCTTCGGAAGACCCTAATACATTCCTCTTCGAATTTGACATTGTCTGTTGAGGGTATGATTATATCTTCGATACTTAGAAACTAAAAAAATTTCCTGCTATCTTAAAAGGGACAACCCTGCGATGGTTCATTGGTTTAGGAGGGAGGAATATTTCCTCATGGGATGGGATGAAAGAAGTCTTTTTGGAGAAATACCAATATTACTGTAAATCCCGTGACATTAAGGAGGAAATCTTTAAGTTTGTATAGAAAGAGGATGAGAACATGGAAGACTGTGTGGAACGATTCAAATATATATTGCAGAGATCAGGCCATAGTGACCTGGGTAAATATATTCTGAAAATCGTCCTTCTCCGGGAACTTAGGGAAGATTCCCTGCAACTTCTGAACATAGTAGGAAAGGGGGACATTTCAAAAGAAGACTTCAACACTATCTGTGATTTTTGCATTCAGTGTTCACGGGGGGCTGCAAGGAGTGGACAAGGAATTCGATCATTAAAGAGTTCTGGTGGAGGGGTTACAAAGGCAGAAATTGGAAACCTATTGGATAACCTGAGGACTGATATACTGATCACATTATCTGCCCATATGGACACTCTACAGCCAAAACAGAAACAGATATATTTGGGGAAGAATATGGCTATATTCTTCCCACAATGCAGAAAGAAGCATCCTTTGAAAGAATGCCCATTAAACACAGTGGAAGCATGCGCAATCTGTGAACATCTCATGCGACTAGCTCGTGCCCTTCCTTGCCCAAAATGAAGGCATTTTTTCAAGGGGAAAGTGAAGAAAATGTGGTAGACCAACTGTACTTTATGGGGCCAAAAAAGCCATGGAAAATTTGACCACCAGCTATGAATCCAGGTATGTTTCAGGACCCATCCCAGTATTTTAATAATTTTAATATGGGTCCCCAGTTTGCACCTTTTTCATCTATGTGGTCTCAATATCAATATCCCCCCTGGCAACAATGGGTTCCCCAGGCCAGTTAAAATCCTTCATGGAATCAAAATTGCCGTGGGCCCTCTCCTACTATGTAATTTCCCCAATCTATGCCTCAACGACAACTTCAATTGAACCTCTAATGTACCTCCTGGCAACCTAACCCTTCGACCTCAGCTTCTTATCCAGCCCAATCCGAATCCTAATAATAAATGGGTCCAACAAACAGATATTCTTAACCTCCCATCTTATAGAATTTCTACTGCGGGACTTAATGAGATAAACTTACGATCTAGCTGGGTAGTAAATGCTCCCACTTCACCTATTATCATAGAACAGATTGACAGTGAAGTTATAGAACCAGAGCAGAGGACAGTTGGGGATAAACCAGACCAGAACATGATAAACTAAATGTCTCCCCAACCTGTTCTTAACCAGGGTCGTCCAATCACCCTACCATATCCTGAAAGATTAACCCTGAACAAACAAAACCCTCAAGCAGAGTTTGACTTCTTGGGGAAATTGCAAAATCTTTTTGTCAAAATATGCATGTTACAGGCCATGAGGGATGTACCTATATATGAAAAAACTCTCAAATATTACTGCTCTAAGAAACTTGGGAAGAAACCTGTTAGCGCTCTAATCTGCCTCAGGCTGAAGGAAGGCGAGGTTTCAAGGCAACATCAAACCAAGCTTAGCCTCGTAGCTAGCCCTACGAGGACAGGAGAGGGCTCTCTCCGGGTCTATCTCGGCAAAAAGTCTTCAAAGGGGCTGAGATGACCTATAGTGAATGTTGATCTTAGGCTAGTAAAGAGATAGGAAAGGGGTTTTTGATAAATGGAGGAATTTTCTAGGCAACGTGGGATCAAGAACAGCATGAAACGGAGATTTAATCAAAGGCACAGGGTATTTCATAAGGTGAGATAGGAATGAAGTTTAACAATCAAATTTGGAATAATGTGGGGTGAAAGACTATTTAAAAAGCTAAAAAGGGCATTAATTAATGAGTCCTTTACAGATAGAAGAAAACATAGAACATCTGAACACCTCAAGGCAGAGCAATGACTGAATTCTACCTTTCTTACTGTAAAGTATTCAGTTGGAAATGATTATGAATGAGCTATGAAACATTAGAAAATACATATGAAACAGAAGAAAAAACATATGTTAAGCTTCACACCACAAGAATCTTATAACTCAGAGTTGTACCATTTAATTATTCCTCCGTCAAACTGTATAGTGAGAGCACTGGGTTTTTCCTCCCATAGCTTTTTCAGAACTTTTTCAACCCTTTAAAAATGGTTTTTCATACAATAAATAGACTATGCTAGAAGAAAACAGATCGACCCAAAACAAGGGCGCTGTTTCAACTGAAATTACAGAAATAGGGAGAGATTCATCGATTTGTTCTAAAAACAGAACTACATTACATTTTCCATTTGCAAACTTCTAATGGCTAATTGAAAGATAAAAACTGGATTTGAAATGGAACTAAAGTTAAAAATAGGCAAATCGACCCTATTTCTCTGCTTATGGTTAATATCCTTCGTTTAATTCGGGCTTTGACTTTTCACCTTTCCCGTTTGAATTAAAACCAATTTTTAATAATCAGCATCCAGATGTCAGTTTTACAGTTATATTTCCCAACGTGTCCTGAGAGCATTTCCATAGCCGCTGTATATATTATCTCTTCTGTGGTAGATACTTCGCTTTAATTTTGAGTTTGACTGTCACCATATCGTGAGCCAGCTGTAGTTACTCCATCGCTGCCTCCAGCATACATAGCAGACAACAATACATAAGGAGCAGAATTTTCAGGGTCCAGTTTGTATAAGGTCTTCTTGTTTGCGAACAGGCAAACATGTTGAAGGTGGTACCTTAATAATTAACCAAATATAATTGACAGCCATGTTTTCTACTTGACAACACAATTTTGTGTACCCATCATCATCTATAAAAATCAATGACATTAGACATCTTTTCACTGAAACTCATATGAAGCAAAACTGTAACCAGCACGGCCTTCATTTGTTGCCTTCAGCCCCAAATTTTGAAATGGACTGCTGTTTGGGTCGTGGTAAAAACCATTTACTGAACCATCACTACGAGAAAAACACACATAGTAAAATCCTGCAATGGTCAAACCACAGTCTGCCCCAACATTGACAAAGAACTTCTCTTTCCATCTCATGACAATATAGGGATAATTACTCAGGTCCACTGATCTGCCTCCATCTAGTTCCACTTAATTAAGAATTGGAGCAAAGCATTGAAACTTTGACCAGTGTCTCACATCTATCTCTTTCGTGGTCGTTTCTGAGGTTATATACTGCACTTTTATGGAGAGCATCATTAAATGAAGTTGTGCTGAGAACTAATTTTCCATCTCCAACCACATCTTGCTCAACACTGACTATTAGCATTAGTAGCTGATGTAGTGCGCTTCTGCATACCTTGAGAAAGAAAGGGTTCAGCCCCTTCCATGCTTGCAATTGAAACCTCTTGTAGCACCTTAATGTTGCATTGTTGCAAGCTCAAATCTACGCCATCTTGAAATAGATCAATGATTTTTTCTCCTCTTCCTCGTTCTGAATATATCTCAAACATTGAGATAAAATAACTCCTGATTTATTTGTCTGCTTGCGCTCGAACTATGTTAGCGCTCAAATCTGCCTCAGGATGAAAGAAGGCAAGGTTCAAGGCAACATCAAACCAAGCTCAGCCTCGTAGCTAGCCCTACGAGGACAGGAGAGGGCTCTCTCCAGGTCTATCTCGGCAAAAATGTCCAATTGGGCCTGAGATGACCTAAATGAAACACTGATATTGATTTTAGGCTAGTAAATAGATATGAATGAGGTTTTTAATAAACGTTTGGGTTTTTTTGGGCTGTACGGGGAAAATACAGTGAGAGCGGAGATTTAATCAAAGGCACAGATTATTCCATAATGCGAGATAGCCATGAAGTTTAACAATTAAATCGAAATTAAATGGCATGTAAAGACTATTTAAGAAAGCTGAAAAGGGCATTAAACAATGAATCCTTTCCAACAGAAGAAAATTACACAAATACTGAACGCTCTTTCGAGGCAGAGCAAATAAATTGGGTTCTACCTCCCTTACTATAAAACATTTAGCTGGAAATGAATGAACTTTGAAACATTACAAAAGACATATGAAACAGAAAGAAAGACACATTTGCTAAATTCGTACCACAAGAATCTTATAAACCAGAGCTGCAACCTTTCATTATTCCTCTGTCCAAGCTATACAATGATAGTGCTGAGTTTTTCCCTCTCACAGCTTTTCCAGAACTCTCTCCCCCTTCTATATGGATCGGAATTGTATGTAGGTCCAGATACTGAAGTCAAAACTGGGTACGACCGTTCAGTTCCATCAGATTCATTAGCTGATCTCGATAGCTGCTCTGTGTTTTCCACAGGGTGGAAGGATTCATCTTTTTCCTTTGAATGATCCAATGGTTTGTCCTCAGAGGATGCATTATTTTCTTTCGGTGTCACCGACTCCAATTCTAGAGTTGGTCTTTGGATGGTTTCAAACTCCTGTCTTATCTGGTCAACCGAACCAAAAGACTCCACAACTTTACCTGCCTCCTTAGCATTCCTAAACTTGCTTCCATCATGTGCATAGAATTCTGCCTTCATGCCATCAACTGTACTAAAAATTTGCAATTACCTGAGATTCTAGTATCAAATAGTTTTCTTCACCTTTTCTCCTCTCTTCAAAAACTTCTGAGACCTCTGAATCATTTGATTCATCAACCTGTGATCTCTTTCTTGATAAATCATTGATAGCTTTTATACATGATTTTATTTGTTCAAGAAAATGATGCAAGTCCTTCTTGTATGTGGACAAGTTTAAAATGACAAACTGTGCAGCCTTTGAATTTGGAAAACTTTATAAAGCATCCTCAACGACATATTCAACTTATTTAATTTAAGACAAGCTGCAATTTCATATCTTTAGAAAAGTACAAAAACATTCTGTGACGGCTTAAATGTGGGCGGCCACAGATCTTACCAAATCTTCTTCCTTCAATTTCAAGTGTGAAATAATTTGAACATTTGCTTCATCAAACTGTTCCCTCTCTTCTTGAATGTTGATGCGGCGACCATTGGCAACTGCCAGAGCAGCATTTACATTTTTAAGATCTGCTTCAAGCTCTGCTCGCTGTAACGAACAATGAGACCATTTTACACAGGTCCCAAAACAAATGTTCGAGATTTGAAAACTGCAGACCTGAATTTTCTTTCGTTAGACTCAGCAGAAGTGACAATGAAAGGTTCCGCATAAACTGTTGCAATCCATTGTGAAACACCTGTTAAGGAAACTGGCAGCAAAGATATTTTTCTCCCTCAATACGTTCTTCTTTATCGATTCAAAGGTATCAAGCTCTTCTTTCCTTTGGAACATTTAACACCCATATATGAAACTGTGGCATACTCTGGCCAATATGAAACCCTTGAGCTCATCAACAGGGCAAAACCCTAGTGCTTCATAAAACTAGTGACATGCCCATCTTTCAAATGATCTTTACCAGCCTTTGACAAATTTCATTTTCTTTAGTTATTATTGCTAGGTTTCTTGATTTCTCCATGGAACATATTTCATTTGGCACTGTGGAGATGTTTAATATTCTGTTAGTGTGCTTCTGAATTGGTGTCTCAAGAACTTGTGTTGAAAATGGCATCAAGATTACCACTGTTAATCTCAATACCAAGATTCAAACAATATACCAATGCTCGATTTAACTTCTATCCTTATCCTCGGTTTGCATCACCATGATTTTGAACGCAAACTGAAAATGATAATACCAAAACCTTGAATGCAAACAAAGCCTTGCAAAACCACTACATTATTTCCTTTTGGTATTTCTCTACAAGCCAATCTATTTGCTGTTGAACTCCTTCAAGCTGTTCCAACAGTCTTTCAAACTCTTTGTGCTCATCAAATGCCACCTTTTTGTTCTGGCTAAGTAGTCTCCTTCATTTTCATCTCCATCATGGCAGCAGACCTAGTTCTAGATTTACTTGACTGCTCAGCTTTCATCTTCATATCTTCAACACTATGATTTGTTTGCCTTTGTATTTAACAACATGTACCAATGCTCTCCTTGATTGTTCTCCCCCACTGCGCTGGGAAACTTCTTGTGATATTTTATGCCTGATTTCTCTATTTTCTTCCTTCGAAATCTGAAGTTTGTTTTCATAAATGATCCACTGTTGATCTGGAAATGACCTTACTCTGTTTTGTGCTTCTTCCAAGAAAAATCCTCGGATAATATTGACATGACTTCACCCTTTCAATAAACATTAGAAAACTGAATATTATTATGATAGAACTAGACAAATTCATGAAATAGTCTTCGACATGTTTCAAGTGATGGATGAGCATGGAGGACACATTAGAGAAATGATGTGTGTAATTTGAAACTACTGTGAAGGAATATTTCTGTAGTTTCTCTTAAACTAATTACATTTCAAGCTTGAGAAATTTCTGGAATAAAAACATCTTTAAAAATTCCCTCTGACCTGCTGGCCTTAAACCATAGACCTAATGACCAGGTTTAACTCTTTGCTTATCATTGGACAAAAACCAGACTGTAAATGACAAGAAATGAACTTTAGTGAATTTGACTCTGACAGAGGACTGACAAGACTGAGTCTAACATTGGCTCCAATGGGGATGGCAGCTGCCGCTTCTTGGAGGTGCCAAGAACAGCAGATCTTTGGGAGAGCAGACAGTGCCTCCATCCATTGGGCTATGGAGTCATTATTTCAAGAAATCGACACGATTAATTTATTCACTGGAAACTGACTGAAACGATTGAAAAAATGACTCGAAAAACTTCAAACCAAAACTGAAATAAAACTGGAACAAAATGTTGCCTTTTGACTGCTTATTTATCTACCCTACTTTGCTGCAGAGTCCATGGATCAAGTAATACTGTAATGCCAGATCAACCATTCAAGTAACTGTGACTAGGACACTGCTTGAGAGTGTTTCCACCAGGACACAGATATAATTGATGGCAGCCATACATGCACATAATGAGTCTGATCATGTAAAAGACAGTTTGATTTATCAGTCAAACTGAAAAACATTTCCATGTACATCGCAATAGGATCGCAAAAGCCAGACTCCGTTTGCTGCCCCAACTCTGCAATACATACCTCCAACTGCACACTGTCAATGCAAACATTTGTAGGCAGCTCTATTGTTTCTTGTTTTGAAGGAGGGAGAGTTTCCAAGAACTTTTTGGGATCTCGGAATTCATAAGACTGGATCTGATCATTTAGACACTGAATTTCCTTCTCAATTATTTCGACAACTAACTCACAGAAACTAGTTTTAGTTTCAAGAGGAAACTTCGGAGATTTCAAACATTGAAGCAAGACACTGAGAAATTCTTCATTAATTTCAAAATTCACTAACTGATTTCTTACTTCTTTTACAGCTTCACAAAGAGCAGGGTTTGCCACATACCCTACCATTGCATGAGCGGATCAGCGAGCACTGGAATCTCTGGATCGAGTTGGAGTCGCTAGGTGAATCTTTCAGCCTTCATATGTGTCTGACTGCTGTCCATTATCAACATCAGATCTGCAACTTGATTTCATGTACTGGGGCAAGACAATCTACAAGTCGAATGTCACATCAACAACAAACCATCTTCCCTAGTATGGTCGCCACTATGTTAGCGCTCGAATCTGCCTCAGGCTGAAAGAAGGCGAGGTTCAAGGCAACATCAAACCAAGCTCAGCCTCGTAGCTAGCCCTACGAGGACAGGAGAGGGCTCTCTCCGGGTCTATCTCGGCAAAAATGTCCAATTGGGCCTGAGATGACCTAAATGAAACACTGATATTGATTTTAGGCTAGTAAATAGATATGAATGAGGTTTTTAATAAATTTTTGGGTTTTCTGGGTTGTACGGGGCAAAGACAGCGAGAGCAGAGATTTAATCAAAGGCACAAATTATTCCATAAGGCGAGATAGGCATGAATTTTAACAATTAAATCGAAATTAAATGGCATGTAAAGACTGTTTAAGAAAGCTGAAAAGGGCATTAAACAATGAATCCTTTCCAACAAAAGAAAATTACACAAATACTGAACGCTCTTTTGAGGCAGAGAAAATAAATTGGGTTCTACCTCCCTTACTGTAAAACATTCAGCTGGAAATGAATGAAATTTGAAACATTACAAAAGACATATGAAACAGAAAGAAAGACACATTTTCTAAATTCGTACCACAAGAATATTATAAACCAGAGCTGCAACCTTTCATTATTCCTCTGTCCAAGCTGTACAATGATAGTGCTGAGTTTTTCCCTCTCACAGCTTTTCCAGAACTCTCTCCCCCCTCTATATGGATCGGAATTGTATGTAGGTCCAGATGCTGAAGTCAAAACTGGGTACGACCGTTCAGTTCCATCAGATTCATTAGCTGATCTCGATAGCTGCTCTGTGTTTTCCACAGGGTGGAAGGATTCATCTTTTTCCTTTGAATGATCCAATGGTTTGTCCTCAGAGGATGCATTATTTTCTTTCGGTGTCACCGGCTCCAATTCTAGAGTTGGTCTTTGGATGGTTTCAAACTCCTGTCTTATCTGGTCAACTGAACCAAAAGACTCCACAACTTTACCTGCCTCCTTAGCATTCCTAAACTTGCTTCCATCATGTGCATAGAATTCTTCCTTCATGCCATCAACTGTACTAAAAATTTGCAATTACGTGAGACTCTAGTGTCAAATAGTTTTCTTCACCTTTTCTCCTCTCTTCAAAAACTTCTGAGACCTATGAATCATTTGATTCATCAACCTATGATCTCTTGCTTGATAAATCATTGATAGCTTTTATACATGATTTTATTTGTTCAAGAAAATGATGCAAGTCCTTCTTGTATGTGGACAAGTTTAAAATGACAAACTGTAGAAACTACCGATTGACTTCCTCCAAAGCGTCCTCAACAGCATGTTCGCTTTGTTTAATTTAAGACAACTACAATTTCCATGTATCTTTAAGAAAATTTGTCCAAGCATTCACAACGCTGGCTTCTGTCTTCCGTGCAGCCACAGATCTTACCAAATCTTCTTCCTTCAATTTCAAGTGTGAAATAATTTGAACATTTGCTTCATCAAACTATTCCCTCTCTTCTTGAATGTTGATGCGGCGACCATTGGCAACTGCCAGAGCAGCATTTACATTTTTAAGCTCTGCTTCAAGCTCTGCTCGCTGTAACGAACAATGAGACCATTTTACACAGGTCCCAAAACAAATGTTCGAGATTTGAAAACTGCAGACCTGAATTTTCTTTCGTTAGACTCAGCAGAAGTGACAATGACAGGTTCAGCATAAACTGTTGCAATCCATTGTGAAACACCTGTTAAGGAAACTGGCAGCAAAGATATTTTTCTCCCTCAATACGTTCTTCTTTATCGATTCGAAGGTATCAAGCTCTTCTTTCCTTTGGAACATTTAACACCCATATATGAAACTGTGGCATACTCTGGCCAATATGAAACCCTTGAGCTCATCAACAGGGCAAAACCCTAGTAATTCATAAAACTAGTGACATGCCCATCTTTCAAATGATCTTTACCAGCCTTTGACAAATTTCATTTTCTTCAGTTATTATTGCTAGGTTTCTTGATTTCTCCATGGAACATATTTCATTTGGCACTGTGGAGATGTTTAATTTTCTGTTAGTGTGCTTCTGAATTGGTGTCTCAGGAACTTGTGTTGAAAATGGCATCAATATTACCACTGTTAATCTCAATACCAAGATTCAAACAATATACCAATGCTCGATTTAACTTCTATCCTTATCCTCGGTTTGCATCACCATGATTTTGAACGCAAACTGCAAATGATAATACCAAAACCTTGAATGCAAACAAAGCCCTATAGAACCACTACGTTATTTCCTTTTGGTATTTCTCTACAAGCCAATCTATTTGCTGTTGAACTCCTTCAAGCTGTTCCAACAGTCTTTCAAACTCTTTGTGCTCATCAAATGCCACCTTTTTGTTCTGGCTAAGTAGTCTCCTTCATTTTCATCTCCATCATGGCAGCAGAACTAGTTCTAGATTTACTTGACTGCTCAGCTTTCATCTTCACATCTTCAACACTATGATTTGTTTGCCTTTGTATTTAACAACATGTACCAATGCTCTCCTTGATGGTTCTCCCCCACTGCGTTGGGAAACTTCTTGTGATATTTTAAGCCTGATTTCTCTATTTTCTTCCTTCGAAATCTGAAGTTTGTTTTCATAAATGATCCACTGTTGATCTGGAAATGACCTTACTCTGTTTTGTGCTTGTAGAAAAAATCCTCGGATAATATTGACATGACTTCACCCTTTCAAAATAAACATTAGAAACTAGAGTGTATTATGATAAAAACTAGACAAATTGTGAACCGTCTTCTGACATGTTTCAGCTGATGGATAGGCACATGGAGGACATATTCGAGGGAAATGATGTGTGTAATTTGGAAACTTCCTGTGAAAAGATATTTCTATGGTTTCTCTTAAACTAATTACATTCAAGCTTGAGAAATTTCTGGAATAAAAACATCTTTAAAACTTCCCTCTGACCTGCTGGCCTTAAACCATAGACCTAATGACCAGGTTTAACTCTTTGCTTATCATTGGACAAAAAACAGACTGTAAATGACGAGAAATGAACTTTAGTGAATTTGACTCTGACAGAGGACTGACAAGACTGAGTCTAACAAAACCAATGGATCCATTAACCATTCATGTGATGGGTAGACTACCTGACATCATGTTAGGAAAGATCATGCCTGTAAAATATGGAGACCTAGGAAACCCAATTCTAACAGCACAAATCAATGGGATTGAAATCCCGAATGTACTGGTGGATTTGGCTGCTGCCATCAATATTATTACCTCCAAAACAATGAATACATTAGGTCTCGGGAAATTTAAGCCAACCCCTACTATCTTGGAACTAGTAGATAGGTCTACAATTGAACCGGTAGGGAAATTGGAAGATGTGACTATTTCGGTGGATTCATGGCACTACCCTATGGACCTCCTTATATTATAGACACGATCCTTAGTTGGTGGTCACCCATTGATATTGGGAAGACCTTGGCTCGCAACCGCAGATGCTTACATAGGGTGTCGATCTAGGCACATGATTATATCAAATGGGATGGTTACAAAGAATCTTACTCTCTACCCTCTTGTGGAACCTAGCCCATCTAAAAAACTATCAGCTAGTCAAAAAACTCTACCAATAGAAGAGCCTAAACCTGAAAATGAAGAAGTTAGACCAATCCTCACTACTGGGCAGGCCCTTCAACTCAAAACAGAAACTGAGGGTGATTCCACTAACACTTTTATTAATGATCCCGGTTCTGTTTCCAATTCAACTCGTCAAATTTTAGAATCTGCTATGAGCTGTGAGACACAAGAAAACCTCAAACCAGAAGATGAAATTGAAGACATTCCTGTAACCTCATCCCATGATAGCATTCCAATTGAAATTGAACTAGGGAAAACACTCAATATCAACCCCAATCTGTCTGAATCCCAGACAAAGAAACTTTTAAAAGTCCTTCAAGACCATTAGGAAGCTTTTGCCTAGAATTATACCGATATGAAGGGGATCCCTACTAACGTATGTACTCATCATATTTATATTAAGGAAGATTTCCACCTTGTGAAATAGCCTCAATGGAGAATGAATCCTAATCTAAAGAACATTGTCAAAGAAGAATTACAAAAATTATTGGATGTAGGTTCCATTTACCCCATATCGGATAGCCAATGGGTATCTCAGCTAGTTATTGTTCCTAAAAAGAATGATAAATGGTGTATATGCGTAGATTATAGGGAGCTAAACAAGGCAACTCAAAAATACCATTTCCCTTTGCCATTCATTGACCAAGTCCTAGACACCTTGGCTGGGAGGAAGTTCTTTTCCTTCCTAGATGGGTTTAGCAGGTATAACCAGATCCAGATAGCCTTATAAGACCAGGATAAAACAACTTTCACATGCCCATGGGGGACCTTTGCATATAGGGTCCTCCCATTTGGCCTATGCAATGCTCCTGCAACCTTCCAAAGGGAAATTTTGGGAATATTTTCTGATTTGGTCGATGACAATGCTGAAATATATATGAATGATTTTACTCAATATGGAAACTCATTTGAAGAGGGATTGGCGAATCTAGAGAAAGTACTCAAAAGATGTAAGCAGACCCATGTATCTCTGAGTACAGTCAAATGTGACATGATGAGGGAAGAAGGAATAGTATTGGGAAATTTTCTCTCAGCTGCTGGAATTTGAGTTGATCCAGCCAAAGTAGAGGTAATATTACACTTCCCGGTGCCCAAGACACCCACACAGATATGTAGCTTTATTGGTTGTGCTGGTTATTACAGGCACTTTATAGATAATTTTTCTAAAATAGCACATCCATTTTTTCAATTACTAACAAAAGATGTAGAATTCTTGTGGATTGAATATTGTGAGATAGCTTTCACGAAAATCAAAGGGCTGGTTTGCAAGGCTCCAATCCTCTGAGGACCTGATTGGGCATTACCATTTCACATACATGCTGATGCTTCTCAAACAACAGTAGGAGCAGTTTTAAGACAACAGGTAGACAAAACACCGTATGTAGTTTACTATGTCAGCAAGAATTTAATTCCTGTTGAATTAAATTACAAGGTGATAGAGAAAGAATTTCTGGTTGTCATTTATGCTATCAACAAATTCCAACACCACATTACCTGGTATCCTACTTTTGTACATACTGATCATGTAGCAATAAGGTATTTGATGAATAAACCTATCACTCCTGGCCATATTACAAGATGGTTGCTATTGCTTCAATAATTTGATATCACAATAGTAGACAAACCAGGAAAAGATAATGTAGTTGCTGACTTTCTGTCTAGAATGGATAGTAATGATGAATGCACACTTATAGAAGATAGTTTTCCTGATGAGCATATTTTTGCACTTTCTACTAAACCTCTGTGGTATGTAGATATTGCTAAATATATTGCTATAGGGAAGTCGCCTCATCATTTTTCATATAGGGAACAATGAAAAATTATTCATCATAGTGCCCGATATTCTTGGATGGCAGGGTACCTCTTTCATACATGAGCCGATAAGAAGATTCGACATTGTGTATATGAGGATGATATTTATGAAGTATTGAAGGCTTCCCATGATGGTCCTTGTGGAGGGAATTCTGTAGAAAAAAGAATAGGACATAAGGTGCTACAAATGGGATATTACTGGCCTTCTATCTTTAGGGATGCACAAAATTACGTCAGAAGGTGTGATAGTTTCCAGCGTATTGGGCAACCCAGTCGAGTTGATGAAATTCCTTTGCAGGCACAGGTAGTCCTAGAATCTTTTGAGAAATGGGCTATCGACTTCATTGGACCCTTAAACCCACCCTCCTAGCAAAAGGTTCACATTTTGGTCTTTACAGATTACGTGACTAAGTGGGTAGAAGCGAAAGCTGTTGCAAAAGCAACAGAGCAGGTGGTTTCAAATTTCCTATTTGAATAAATTTTTGCTCATTACGGTACTCCATGAGAGATTGTTTCATATGGAGGAGCACAATTTACATCACACATGATAGTAAATCTTACGCATAAATATGGGGTCAAGCATAGGGTGACATCTCCATACCATCCCCAGGCAAATGGAAAAGTGGAAAGCACTAACAAGAAATTGGAAAATATCTTGACAAAAACTGTGGCATACCATCATCGGGATTGGTCTCAAAAGCTGCCTGAAGCTCTCTGGACATACGGAACAACATGGTGTAACACAACTGGGTTTTCACCATTCGAGTTGTTTTATGGGAAATCCCCATTGTTTCCAATATAATTTGAAATCAGTACGCTGAGAACAGCTCTTGAAGTTGGTTTGGATCTATCAGATGCCCAGAAACACCGACTGGCCCCGCATAATGAACTAGATGAAATCCGTTCAATGGCTATCTAGAGGACTACTGCTATCCAACAACAGAGAATGAAATGGAATGATAAGTTTATCAAAAATAAGGTGTTTCATAGGGGAGACTGGGCACTACTTTATGACTCCCGTTTTAAGGATTTTAAAGGAAAGCTTTACACTCGCTGATGGGACCTTATGAGGTGGATGTTGTATTTGATAATGGAATAGTCAGGCTAGTCACAATTGATGGTACACATGCTTCATTCATATCAAATGGACATCGCCTAAGATTATACCACCGCCCAGCCTCCAAGGATGCTTTCATCAAACATCTCTCTAAGAAATCTGGTTTGAAGGTTATCAGTGCAGAGGACTCTTCCTTTGGATCCTCGCTCTAAAAAATAATAATAATAATAACAGATATATATATATATATATAAAGAAAATAATAAATAATTATACTGTTACTATATATTTTGTTTCCTTTTTGCAGGAGTTACTACTAAGGAGTATTGTTTTAGATTTTAAAAATTTTCTAAGTATCAATGCTATTATTCTTTGGATGCGGCTATTCATGATACTGTTACTTGGTTGCTGCTGCTCATGATGTTGTTACTTGGTTGCTGTTACTCATGATGATGTTATTTGGTTGATGCTACTCATGATGTTGTTACTTGGTTGCTGTTACTCATGATTATGTTACTTGGTTGCTGCTACTCATGATGCTATTACTCGGTCGCTGCTACTCATGATGTTGTTACCCGATTGCTGCTACTCATGATGCTGTTACTCCTTGGGTGCTGCTACTTGATGCTGTTACTCCTTGGTTGCTGCTACTCACGATTTTGTTACTCTGGATGCTGCTACTCATCATGTTGTTACACCAGATGCTGCTACTTCGGATGTTGCTACTCGTCATGTTGTTACTCCAGATGCTGTTACTCCAGATGATGCTACTCGTCATGCTGTTACACTAGATGTTACTCTGGATGTTGCTACTTGTCATGTTGTTACACCAGATGCTGTTATTCTAGATGCTGCTACTCGTCATGTTGTTATACTAGATGTTGTTACTCCAGATGCTTCTAGTCGTCATGTTGTTACACCAGATGTTGTTACTCCGAATGATGCTACTCATCATTTTGTTACACCAGATGTTGTTACTCCAGATGCTGCTACTCGATGCTATTACTTCGAATGTTGTTACTCTGATGATGTTACTCACACTGTTGTTACTCCAGATGATGTTACTTCAGATGCTGCTACTCGATGTTGTTACTCGCACTTTTGTTACTCCATATGCATCCTTACTGCGCCATTATTCTACCAACCGTCACTTCCTCTAGGTAGGTCTATGTCTCCACTTGGATTTTATGGATTTAATAAATATTCCATGTGAAGACATTAATGCAGTGGACGGAAAATTTTAAGTTGGGGGGGGGGGGTGCCGTCATAACTTAACGACCTCGTAATGATGATTTAAAAATTCATTATTACAATTCCGTGTGTGGTACACCCTACGATCCTTACCATACTCTGCATAATCATTAAATACGTATTAGGATCCACAAAACGCATGTGATACAGACTGATCAGTCCTTTCCACTTCATATGAAATAATCACTATTCCTTTCATCGCACTTACCATACTTTTTCATGATTTTCCTCATTTCCTAAGAATTACCATCCATATTTACCGTTACTACCCTTCATTTTCACCATGTTGTTTTTCCAAATTTGGTATCTACCACTGTGTCCAATGATCTTCTGTTCCAGAGTGCTGTTACAGTCTCCACAGGATGGGAAGAATGGTTGTGCAACATGAACCTGAAAATATAGTTTTGGTCCACAGTAATCCAGAGGTATGGAAAATTTTTGTCGATGCAGGATGGGATACCTACTTCGACAAATTGTAGGGGTTTGACAGGGGAATCACAATGGAGTTTTCACTTAATTTGGAAGAGAATCACTCGCGGGTGAGAGCACTGGAAATTCCTGTCATAGAAGAAGTAATTGCAGAAGTTAGTGGGCTGAGACAGCATGGGAGGCAGTGGTTTTCTCGGAGAATTCCTCTCCTAGAGTTTCCCAAACTATTCTAACAGGGCACGGAAAGCGTCATTCAATTGGGCAGAGGATATAAGTGCAAGTTTGTATCATATCCATCGAACAAAGTCGTAGGTTTTGTAATGAAATACATAACTTGCGAGGGTCGGGCCACAACGCTGTTTAAATATCATTTTGAAATTTTAACTCACCTTCGATTTCCATAGGCTTAGGTGCATTCCTTAAACATGCCCTTATTTCTATTAAAACAATTACAGCACATGGCACAGTCTGCTCGGCGTTCATGCCGGATTCCGGCGGTTCTCTCCAATCATGGACTGGTTCACTTACTGGTCATGCATGCAATAGTCAGATTTCGAGTTTCTTGGGTGGAACTCTGTGGATCATCAGAAGAAGAGATAACAACCATCATTGCTACTAGAGGAGAAGAACCAGTCTCTCTGGCTGGTTTGGCAGAAGAAGAACATTTAGAGGAAATTGATCAGGAGGAACCCAAAGAAACGGATATGGAGGTTGATCAGGCGGAACCCAAAGAAATGGAGATGGAGGTTGATCAGGAAGAACCTGAAGAAATGGGAATAGAGGAGACAATTGGTGATACAGTTGAGGCTGCCACACAAGAACCATCCTTGTCTGAAGAGCCCGCAGATGAAGGGATTATGGATATAGTGCACAAGGTTGAGACTATTGTACAGTCATCAACTTTTGTTAATGAAGAACAGGAATGTGGAACATCAGACATAAGGATGGCAAGTGATGCTGTTTTGCAAGAAACAACATCACCTGCCCAAGCAGATATGAATATTGAAATAAGTGGCGGTTTTACACAAGAACCACCCCCTATTCATCCATAATAGGGAGATAGAGAAGAAGTAATCCACAAATTCGGCACTGTTCCACAAGAACTAGTGTCGACCATAGGAGAGGAAGCAATGCACGGAGAATAGGAAGATAGAGGAGAAATGACCCGCGAAGTCGATACTGTCCCACAATAACTAGTATCAACCACAGATGAGGAATTAATGCACAAAGAACAGGAGGACAGAAAGGAAACGGTTCTCAGAATCGACGCTGTTCCACAAGAACCAACATCAGATCCGACTGAAGTAGCAGTGCATCGAAGTTTGACCCAAGTTGGAAATAAGGATGATGAAGCTATTCCCCATTCCCCGTTCCAGTCTATGATGCCTAGAGGGATGAGGGGATTCTTCTCATCCCAACTATTAATGGAGGAAATAGTTGTTCCACCAATGCTTAAGTTTGTCGACCAAGGGAAGGATATGGCCAATATTGGCCCGGTAATTGCTAAATATCAGCAGGAAACGGAGGCTCACAAGGGAGAAAGAATTCCCGTGGAGACACTGGAACATATGATGGTCAATGGAAGCGCTGAACAAGCAACAAAATTCCCTGAGGTAAATGCAGAAGAAAATGCCACTAAAGATAGGGAGGCTAGCCAGAAAGACCTAATAGAGGAACCAGTTGATAATATTGACAGTATTCCACTGCCTCCTGAGCCTGTTACAGGCCTGGGAGATGAATTTATTGTTAAGCAGGAATGGATTGAACAGTGTGAGAAAATAAGATTACCTCCCAAGAAAAAGTATTAGCTGCAGTTCAATGAAACCATGCGATTGAAGAAGGAGGTTTGGGAACTGAAGAGGCAAGTTTCCCAGTTGAAAAAAGAAGGTAAAAGTATACAAGTGGAAGGCAATGAAACCAAAAATTGAGGCCTCCTCCGTAACTACAAAAACTAGTCCAATTGAATATTTGTTTGAAGGCTGGGAATTCCTCCTGGCTGCTGAAATCCAAAGATGGTAGTCTACTATGAATGGACATAAAAAGGAGATGATGCGGGTTTGAGAACAACCAGCCTGTATGGCTACAGGTTACATAGACCAGTTGGATAAAGCACGACAGAGACAAGAAAAACAAAAGGCCAAGATGGAAGAGTTAGAAGAATAAGTGCAGTTGCTACAATCATATAAGGAGAAGATGTTTTCCCTAGTGCAGCAGGTAATGGCCTGTAGACCTCCTGCACATAGCTATGCCTTATTCCTTCATGAACAATTTCTTTTCTTTTGTCTTGAGAGTATATATAAGGAAATTTGTCATGAGATTGAGGATCCAATCCAGTTTCTTTGTATCCTGAAAATTCATGACATCATAGGACAACACTTAATGTACGAGCTCTATATGCATGGTTATTTATTAAGGCACGATCAGGCCTTCAACCCCATTCCATTTGTGGGGGATATTCATTTAAGAGCTTTCACCTCGTACACCATTAATCAAATTAAATGGAGAAATGCCCATGACACGTTTGAGGAAAACCAAGTCATCAGGCCCATAATGATGAGGAGGGAGCATGGCCAGACAGCCAATATTTATAACAAACATTTTACTTTTCTACAGATCGAGGGCCATAGAGGACAAATTTTGACTACCTAGAAATGGTGTGCTGACCTCTGTGTCAGATAGATAATAAATTTCTGAAATGAAGCACTAGACAGTTGTCAAAGTAGGTGGATGTTGTCATCTTCATCCGTCAGAAGTCAAGAGCCTTTTGGAGCACCTAACTTTCCATGAGCATTAGAAAGGGTGCCACATTTTGTGGCATGCATTCAGACTTGTGGGGTCAGGTGGATGGGGCTGAGGTTCCAGTTTTCCCTTATTTGGCTGCCAGCAGAGCAATATACTCCTGCATACAATGTTGAACCATATTGGTGCAAGGATTTTGTTCTAACGGAAGGATATAAACCCCCTGGGACCGAAATGGCCAAAGAATATGATCTTACACAGCTTCATGCCAGTCATAGTCAGTCCAAACAAGATCTTAGGAGATGGTGAGTTGCATGAGGACATGCAAATAGACCAGTTGCGGGGAGATGTTGTGTACCGAATTTGTATACTTTTCTCCCCCATTTTCTTCAACCTTTCTATCTCTTTGTATCATTATTGTTCTTAGACACATGAGGTAAACCCCTTTTTCATTATCTTACATGGAATATTTGATTAATGAAGCAATAGTCGTGGAGGTTTTACCTTTGCAAGTGTTAACTCCGGTATTTTCATAGATTTGGAAAAAGTAAGGGAATTACAACTGCAAGCCATGAAGCAACTCCTTATTCTCAGCGTATCTCAAACTGCTGCAACAGCACAACAGACTCCGTCTTATCCCAATGCTATTTCTGGCTTTTCGTGGTTCCCTTTTGGTAATGAATTTGCTGTTGTAACCAATGTGTAATTATAGATATCTAGTTGTTAGAGGAATTATATGGGGGTTGAACATTTTGTATAAAGATGACCTTCGGGCTGTGAATCATGGGCAAGCAAGAAAGACACAGATTTTGTAACAGAGCACTTTCCAACTAATTGAATGTGTTGGGGTTCCTATGTTTTGGCTAGACTAGCAAGACCAAAATATAAGACAACATCAAACCACTTTGGGATTCAAGGATCTAGCCCTCCTGAATCCAGAGAGGGATCTCTCTATGAATGAGTTTAAAGATGTGATCTTTAAAGCCTAAAATGTGATATTAGGCTAGTTATGAAAAACATGATTTTTGTTTGTTTTTTTTTGGTTGGGAAAAGACATGATGAAGGTGAAGGCAGTTCAAAATAAAGGGTGAAGATGTATGCAAGTGAAGGAATGATTCGGCTGATAGAAAAAGCAAAGACATTTTTAACCCATTAGGCTATGGAGTCATAGGAGGATTTTAATTGGACAGCAAGGTTCAAGAAGGATCCATGGGGCAAGTCACTTATGTCAAAGGATCTCTAAAGTTGATTTTATGGAATGAAACAGATAGGAAATGGAGACCAAAACAGATGAAGAACAGTGAATAGCCTAAGATCAAGTAAGTACTTTCAAACTATCCTGCTTCGGCATGTACTTAGAGAAACAAAACATAAAAGTATTCTGAGATCAAGTAAGTGCTTTTAAACTAGCCTGCATTGAAGTACTTTCAGTTAGAAAACATTTTAAAAACAGTTCGAATAGCTTAAGATCAGGTAAGTTCTTCTAAACTATCCTGCTTTCAGCATATTCTAAAGGAAACCTCATATGATAATCATAAAGAGAAATCTAGATCAGGCGAGTGCTTTTAAACCAACCTGCTTTAATATACTCTAAAGGAAAACACAGAAAATACTCATTTTAGAGAGCAATCTAGATTAGGCAAGTGCTTTGAAACCAACCTGCTTTAATATACTCTGCAAAGAGAACGTTTGAATGAAGAAAACATAGAAATAAAGCTTTCAGTAAGAGTAGGGTACTGTTGAGAGTAAATCCTAGCTCTATGTTTGCTGCTCTTTATCAGAGAAACTGAACATAGTGAAAATATTAAAGAAAATAACAATTGACAGTGAGGAACACATCACCATTGACATAAATCAAGATCCCATAAATCAGTAGCTTGTATTTGATGTTCAAACCAGTTACAATCAGCAAGCTCGGTGGGTCTCTACAACTTCAAAATTCTGATATCAGCTCATGTATCTTCAAGTTGCACACAGGGCATTAGTAGCTTCAGAAAAATATTACATGCAATCATATGTCCAGAGACCAACATTTTCTCATCTTCTACAGAAGTATTTATAGAAGAATGAGGAGGTGGGATCTAAATAAAGATCTTCTAGGTCAATTAATACAGAGTAATGACTCCTCGGCCTTTGAGGGGCTCGATGAAGTAATTTACAGGTGATCTGTCTATATTAAATTGATGTACATTTATGAATTAAGTTCGATGGGAGCCTTTGTTGACTTTTGAGGCTCTGTGTCATGTTGAAGTAACTCTGTTGCTGCTCCACGAGGTCTAATGATCGAAAAGATTTTCTTCTGGGTTGTTCTTAATCTTTAAAATAGTTTTGCCAACAATTAGAGATAAGATCTTTGATTTAGTATTAATTGTTCAGCTGTCTTTAGGAAAACACCTCTCGTTCAGGTAATGACTAAGATTTCTTAGGTTTCGGTGAGGCTGCAGGTTCCTTTAGGAGCTAGAGAGGGTTCGATTGGCCTCTGTTTGGGGCAGTGGAAGCTTTCTTGGATCGACAGTTGTCTTCGTCTCTTCCCAAAACACCTTTAAGTTACTTGAGATCTGTGTTTTAGGTCTGATCAAGCTTATCCTGTGTCTTCGGTCTTCTGTTCTGGTGTGTTTTATCTTCGACATTGATACTCTTTGTTTCTTTTATCCATTGTTGTGTCTTGTTGATGTGCAGGCCGCGTAGGGCTCATACGGCATCAATGCCTCATGAAAAATTGACAAGTCGTGGAGTTTTAGCCGAGCGAATGGTTCCCTTTGATGAATCAAGGCACGGGAATCGTCATTCCCAGCCTTCGGCTCTTTCTTCCATTTATAATGGAAAACCATTAATTACCTGCAAAATACGAAACCAATTAAGAAATCCTGCGTTTTTTGGTAAACTGCTTCAGAGGGTGAGGGGAGGAGCGTAGCTGTCAGATGGCATCTTCCAATGGTTGGGATTCATTAGAAGTGATCAGAGGAGAATGGGGGAAAAGAACACATCAGATCCATTGATCACGCGGAGATCGACGGTGGGGAATAATCGAAGGACATATAATGGAAGGGCAAAAGGCGATGAAAGCATGCGAGACAGATCTGGGCCGTCCGATTTCGACACGTGGACGGTCCAGATCTAATCGGAGGATCGTAATCGGCGGGGAGAGAAAAAAGGGTGCGATGGAAATTTCTGATGCAATTGTGCGATCGGGAGGGCCGATGCGATCAAGCGATGACCGTTGATCTGAGGATCAAATCAATGATTGGGGGCGAATAGGAGGGATGACCGATTGGGGGGACAAATCAATGCATGCGATGGAAAACTCCAATGTGATTTTGCACGGGCCGTTTGATCATTTTAAGATCAACGGTGGATTATGCACTGGCGGAAAAACCCTTTAAAACTTTACAAAACCAAAATTTTTAATATAATACAAATTTTTTGGTGGATCGGGGCAGAAAATATATATAACATGGTTAGGCACCCGATTGCGGGGCCTTTGATTATATGAAACGATAAAAGGTCCAGGGCTTATATATAAAGGGCCAATCGCATCAAAACTGTAGGGCTCGGTCTTTCAATCAACCCATTCAAAACTTGCGACGTGATTAAGCGCCTTGGGACTTTAACCTCTGGTCCCGGGCGTAGGTTATATGGAATGGAAAACAGAGGGGGCGGAGTTTCAATAAAGAGACTCAATCACATCAGAACTTTGATGCGGTATTTCAATCAACCCATTGTGAATTGTTTTTATGTGATTGCGCTTCGGGTATAGCACCGTGTAATAGGGTGCAAGCATGTGCAGGGGAAGTGGTTTAAGACTCAGCCCAAGGGGGCTTAAGTCTGAAAATAAAAAATGGGTTTTATGGATTTTTAATGGTTTTCAAAGGGGTTTAAGGGTTTCGATATAGTTTAAAAAGGAGTTTTAAACTATGCAAGGTGGATTTTATGAAGGGGAAATGAGGAAAAATGGAAATCAAAGGAAAATGATGGGGAAAAAGAGAGTGAAAATGAAGGTTATTTTCTGAGTGGAGGAAGGGGAGAAAGGGAATTTTGCAGCAGTCTTTCTCATGGAATTTTCAGCAGAATTTCTGAGTTCTGAAGGGAAACAGCAGTGAAGATTTTTAGACACAGGCATGAGATCTTGCAGAGGCTTCAAGAGATAACATTTTGGAAATGAAAGTGTTTCTTGAAGATTGAACAATGTTTTGGCCACCTTTTGATAGAACAAATTTTATAGGTGGCCAACGGTTGCTCCACTTGGGGATGGTGCCTTCTTGAAGGCATCAAGAACTTCAGACCTGCATTCTCTGAGGGGCTGACCTATACCTCATCCATTGGGCTGCCTTATTTGCTTGGATGATCTTCTTTTTTTCTGAAAATGTATTAGCATCCAGGAAAAACAATGGATATTCATCAACCAGCTTTCTACCTACCCAATCCTACTGATCTAACATTTTTTCTTCATTTGGAGTGCACTTGGATTGGCAAACTCTTTTACAATATTTTATTCTTTTCAAAACAGGAAATCTAGTCTATTTATACTTCTTATTTCTCCATGAACTCAGATTAAACAGTTGATTTCATATGTTTCTCTACCTAATCTACTAATCTGTTAGGATTAAATATTCTAACAGATTTTATTCTCTAAATTCTACAACAGAAATTTAAAAACAGTCAAGATTAAGTTGTTTGAATTGCTGTGATCTATGGCATAAAAAAAAAGCTGCACATAGATATTTATTTTGCAGAAAATTTAAATCAAAATGGAAGGCTTAAGATCTGAAAGTTCAAGCACTTCCTTCACCTTTTCACAGCTCCGTTTTAACTCTTTCTTGAGTTGTTTTCTTCGTTTCTCTAGTTCATATTTTGAGCTAATTAGAACCAGATTTACATCTTTCTAACTCAGAACTTGAAACATATTTGAGTCATTTCTCTTTGGAAACTTAGGTTCAGATTTTGAGCATGTTTGAACCTTTAATTTCTATCCTAATCTATCTAATGATAAGCCAAGATTAAACAGTTTGCAAAATCGAATTCACTATCCTATCAACAGTAAATTTAAAACTAATTGGTCAATATTAGGCTGTTTGACTAACTAGAGATGTGTTTTTCAGGAGTGGCATTTAGGCTTGCACATTTTCATAATTTATTTCTCTTTTTGGTATGGGGCTGTACCTTTATTGTTTTTTACAATCTGCCCTCTTTTCTATCTTTTATTGTTTTTGTATTTTTTCCCTTTGTGAAAATGAACAAAGCAATTATATTTACAATGGAAATGAAAGCTTTCAAATTGAACTCAGCAGTAGTAATGCTTGAGCACCCTACCATTGACAGGTTCCCCAAATAGATCTGTGCCATCTAATTCTTGCAGAAAAAAGGCGTTTGGACCAATGGTGGACTGGATTATGTAAGGACCTTGCCACAAACTATCAAATTTACCATGTTTACCCTTATCTTCTCTCCTGGAGTCCCAATTGAGTACCTTGTCTCCAATATTGAAGTCACAAGCCTTTGTTCTCTTGTCAAAAAACTTCTTTATGTTCTCTTGCACCTTCTGAGCTCTATTGTAAACCTCTTCCCTTGTCTGCTGGAGATGTATTGTCTGATTGATCCTCCTTATCATGTTGTCCTCTTCTGACTGTATTTCTTGGATTAATTTTATCACTGGTACACCTAGGCTGGTAGGAAACACTGCATCTGCTCCATAAACAAGCTGGTAAGGAGACATCCCAATGGAATTTTTTGTGGTCAATCTGTCTACCCACAGACATTGCACCAACTTGTTATGCCATGATTTTTTATTCTCTTCAAGCAGCTTCTTGATGATGGTTACCAAAATTTTATTTGATGATTCTGCTAGCCCATTACCTTGAGGGTAATAAGCAGTAGAATGACCAAGTATAATCTGATACCTGTGACAAAAATCAATCATCTTTTTGGAACCAAAAGCAGCAGCATTATCAGTAATAATCTTCCTAGGGCAGCCGAATCTAGACAAGATATGGTCTTCAAGAAATTTTATAATGACAGAATCTGTGGCATTCCACTTTTTCAAGTAGTCAGTGGCTGTGAGAATCCATTCGTGTTGGGAAGATGAAGCAGGATGGATTTCTCCTATGAAATCTAGGCCCCACTGTTGAAAAGGAGCTTCAAAAATGATAAGTTGTAATTGTAAAGGAAGGAGTTTTCTTTTTCCCTCAAAAATTTGGCATTTGTGACAGGCAACTATCATTTTATGGACATCTTGGAAGAGGGTGGGCCAGTAATAGCCAGCTCTAAGGATTTTATTGGCTATGATTTTCCAATAGAGATGACCTCCACACTCTCCTTCATGGAAATCATGCTTGATCCTTTCTGCATCAACTTCAGGCAAACATTTAAGAAATAAACCATTATCATTTTTCCAATATAAACATGCATTTAAAATGCAATATTTCCTAGCTTTCAACTTTAAAAACCTTGCCTTTGTTTTAGATAAATTAGGAGGAGCATTAAGATTTTTAAGTACATACAAAATGTCACCATACCAAGGTGAGTTTTGGAACTGCTCTTCCACAGTGGGGGCAGGTAATTATTCCTGTTCATCCAAGGCATATACCATGTTAATGTCAAAGGCTTGTAGATTAGATTCAACCATTAATTGAGCTAAGCCCTGAACTTTAATGAGATTTGTGAGTTTTATTTCCAAATCATACTCTAATATTACAACAATCCATTTGCCCCTCTTTCCATCTAGGTCTTGTGACAAGATGTCTTTTACCACTATTTTAGGCACATAAGAAATGATGTGAGAATGCATAATATACACCCTAAAGTCTTTTAAGGCCTTTACCAAAGCATAGGCATGTTTCTCCATTATGTTATATTTCAAGGGTGCATCCCTTAGATCCTTGTTGAAAAAAGAAATAGGTTGTTCCTGTCCCTTTGGGTTTTTCTGCAACAAGACTGCAACCACAATATGCTCTAAGGCAAAGGAGAAAATAAGGAAATCTTTTGAAAAGTCAGGGATGATTAGGACTGGTGCCCGGGTGAGTGCATGTTTTACCAATTCGAAGGATCTTTTGGCTTCTACAGTCCACTTCACTCCCACTTCTTTCTTGGGCATATTAGTCATGTTTCTAAGGAGCTCTGCTAAGTTGGGAATAAACCTCCTTAAGAATTTAATCTTTCCAATGAAGGACTATAATTCTTTTATGTTCCTTGGTTGGCTAATCTGTAGTATTCCCTCAACTCTTTTTGGATCTATTTTAATCCCCTTTTCTGATATAATATGCCCGAGGATTTTACCCTCTTGTAGGCCAAACACTGTCTTTTTGGGATTTAAAGATAGTCCAAACCTTCTGCACTTTTCAAGGACCTTTCTTAGATGTTTCAGGTGCTCTTCATCATTTTTTGAATAAACTGTTATTTCATCAAGGTCAATTACAATGAAGTGCCCTATCTCCTTTGAAAATGCAATGTCCATGGCCCTTTGGAAAGTGGCCCCAGCATTCATTAATCCAAAAGGCATTTTCACATACATGAAAGTGCCCCACGGAGTGGTGAAAGTGGTCTTGAGTTGGTCTTCTAGGAGTACTAAGACTTGGTTATACCCTGAAAAACCATCTAACAGAGAAATCCTCTTTGAACCAACTACCCTTTGGAGGATGTGTTCCATTTTGGGTAAAGGGTGATTGTCTTTAAGAGAGGCTATGTTAAGGTTTCTGAAATCAATGCATAGTCTGATTTCTCTTTTCTTTTTCCACACAGCTACAAGGTTAGAAACCCAATCTGAAAACCTCACAGGCACAATGATTCCTACATCATACATTTTCTTGATTTCCTTTTCCACTAGAGGCAGTTGTGTTGGATTAATTCGACGCAGTTTTTTCCTAAAGGGCTTTTGGTTTTCTTTCAATGGGATCTTGTGCTGGATGATTTCTATATCATAGGATTTTAAGTCTTCGTAGCTCCAGGAAAACACATCAAGAAACTCTTTAAATAAGTCGATGTATTTCTTTTTCATGTCTACTGGCAAGGACCTAGCTATTCTAATCATTTTAGGCTTATCCTCAGTGCCTATGTTACATTCCTCGACCTCAGACTCTGTGTATTCTACAGTGGGTTTCTTTGCTACGTCGTTAAAATCAAACAGGTCTTCTAAAGGTGCTAACCCCCTAGGTATGTTCTTGTCCTTTGACGGAAATACCTCTATGTATTCATCTTCTGCGTCCTCGTACTCTTCAGTATGAGTTCCAAGTTTTTTAGTTAAAATGTTTATTTTCACGAGGCTGAATGGTTTATCTACCTCAGGGGATTCTTTGTTGAGGCAATTTTCATCGGATTTAAAATGTGAATCAGATAACTCAAATTCATTCTTGCCAAGCAGGAAATCCTCTATCTGCTTGTCGCCCTCAAAGACCTGCCAATATTTTTCATTATCTGGCACTGCAGGTCTATATTTTTTTTGAATGATGATCTGTTTATCAATAGGTGATTCTTCACACGAACTAGCAGCACAGGCCAGCCCATTTGCAATTATGTTTTGAATCCTTGGGACAAACATGAGTTCATATTTTGTAAACGTGTTCAAGAAATCTATGGCATTATTTCGGTATACCCTTAGTCTAGGATGTTTAACAGCATACTCTCCATTTAGTTGTTTCATGAATAATTTTGAGTCTCCCTGAACAATTATCTTCTTGGCTCCTATTTCTTTCAATAAACGCAATCCTAGGATGAGAGCCTCATACTCTGCGATGTTGTTAGTGCATTTGAAATCTAGCTTGAAAGCATGGCTCTCGGAGTAATTGTTTTCAGTGTTGACCAACCATACCCCAGCTCCCGCACTCTTTTTAGTGCAAGATCCGTCGAAGTTCATGCACCATAAGGGATTGTTGACATCATTTTCATCCCTATTACCTTGTTCATCATTATGTTCTGTTCTGAGATTCGCAACATGTGGTTATGGGTCTCGTTCCTCACGATTTTCATAGAGTTTAGCGTGATGGGTAGTCTGTTGTTTTCCATCTTGGCTTTGTTCACTCTAGTTTGTTGTTTCAACGCATTGTTTAGAAGTTTCTCTCTCATTTTATTCCATACCTAGAACTACCATTATTTCTAGATTTGGGGCCTCCAGCTGGTTATCTAAATCGTTGTCTTCTAGCTTTGGATTATTTGAGGATTCATCATTGTAAAGGATAAACGAATCCAGTTCAGTATGGATAGAGTAAATGGGGGAATTTTCCGGCTTTTCTGGGCTACTAACCATGAATTTCATGTGCACATCTTTGTATAGTCTTCTAAGCTGGCTAAAGACAGGGATAGTGGCATATGTCCCATCCATCTACATTGTACCTTGCAGCTTGGCACCCCATGATCTTGACAACAACATGCCATACTTAGGAGGCACATCAGCCACTACGACATCCATAACCATGCACTTGGCTGGGATTTGAGTCAAACTCACACAAAGGTCTTTGATTAGGCCAAGGCACTTCACCCTGCTAGAGTCAAAAGAATATAAATCCTTGTAAGGTCTGGTAATTTCTAGTCCTAGCCTTTCCATTATTACCTTTGGCATAAGGTTGTGTGAGGCTCCAAAGTCATGCATAGTATTATGCAGGATTTTGTCATGGATATTGAGGTTGACATAGAAAGGAAATACTACTCCTTCCTAAAATTTCCCTTCAATTTTTGGGCCAAAAAAGAGAGCTAGTTGCTCATCGTTCAAATTGATAGTGTCACTATTTTCTCCTAAGTTTAAAGCTTTCAAAATTTGAATCTTATATACATCTTGGGTGGCCAACTCAACAAGGGGGACAGAAATTTTAATTTTGGCAATCTCACTTTCCAAATTAAAAGCAGACTGACTCTTTGAAAGATTCAATTCTGTCTTGTTGGGCACCGTTTTATTAGCAATATCAGATTGCTGATTTTCAGTATGTACAATGTTTGAAGCTGTTTTACCAGGACCATTAGTTGCAATGCTAGTGCTACTAGGTTCTTGACTTGATTTGTCATTGGTTTGGATGTCCTTATCCTTGTTTTTACCAGAACTCTCAAGTGTCGGTTTACTACTTTCAACAGTCACTTTAGGAGTCTTTCCAGGCTTTTTCTTCATGGTGATTTCAGAAGCCTTTGGTTTGGGATCATCTATGTTCTTTTTGCTCCTAAGGTCATATTGTTCTCGGATCTGCATGATGGCATTTTCGAATCCTAACCTGTAGTCCTCAGTTTCCAACCCTTCCTCGTTCCAACATGAGTACGAGGCTTGGTTTTCTTCTGTGGGGAAGGTATGGTCTAGGTCATCCCCATCCATCATATTCATGTCAGTTTCCTCCAACTCCTCTATTATTCCTTCATCCTCATCGAGGAAGTTCTCTTGAAATGGAGGGATGACCTTCTGATCAAAGTCTCTTTGTTTATTTGGAGGGTTATTTCTCCTAAAGTTCTGGTTTTGATTTTGGTTCCTGTTCTGACTGCTGACTTGGATAGTCAAATTTTATACCATTTTTCCAAGCCTCTCCATAGTTTTGGCTAGACTATCATATTTGGGATCGGATGCAGAAGCAATGTTGTCATCCCTATAGGTTACCTTTTTCTCAGCCCTCATCCTGGCTCTTTTCTCAATCAAGTTTGCCTCAACACTCACTGCTCCTTTCTGCATGTCTTCCAATGTATTATAATCTCTCTCCCTAAGATGGTAGGCCATATCAGCATCAAAGCCTTCAGGGTGTTTTACTAGGGCCATTCCTTGAGGAGGTTTCATGTGTGGTGGAAGAGCATTGTAGATACTGTTAAATCTAGTAGAATAGTCCTGGACTCCCTCTCCAGTATTTCTTTTAAGATTCTTATATTCAGCTAGGATTTGGAGAGGGTTTCTTCTAATTTCCCATTTGTTTATGAAAGTTTGATGTAAGGCGGGAAGATCATTAATGCTATTAGGAGGAAAAGCTTTAAGCCATTTCTTTACTTCTCCTCCTAAACTCTAAGCGAAGATCCTCATCTTAATTGTTTCATCCTCTATTTCCATGTAGTCAAAGGCATCTCCCATGTTAACTACATGATGTTGAGCGGTGGTGGATTCTTTACCAGTGAAATGAGGAATCTTAGTCTGATATTCATTGGGTAAAGGAGCTAAAGGCTGGGGCAACACTAAGGGAGCATACCATGCTGCCATGATTGGAGGTGGAGGTGGATTCACAAGAAATGGATTAACAAAAGGGACAGTGGGGTGGAATTGAGTGGTTTGGACAGTGGATGTTGGATGAACAAATGTGGATGAACCATGGATAGATTGCTGAGCTGATCTTGGATGAGAGACACCTAAATTGAAAAGGAAATGTAAATCAGGTGGTGTGGTTTCTCTACTACCAGGATGTTCACTTTGTTCCGGGGACGAATGTGAAGGCTCTGAATCTATCCAATCTAAATCTTCGAGTGACCGTATTCTAAAAGGACTTCTTAGATCTACTTGTGACTACTGTAGAGATGCAAGATTTTCAGGAACTGAATTAGCTCTCAAGGGTGATTTGAAAGTAGTTGACAATTTAATCTTAGGAGACTTCCTAAGTAAACTTTCAGGGTTACCAACTGTCTCAGGTGGGTTTGGGTTAGGGTAAGCTCTAGTATGAATCTTTCTAGGAGCCACTATGTTGCGTCTTTCAGACCCAACTAAACAAGCAGGATGTTAACCAGATATGACAATATTTGAGAGGTTTAACTGATCTTTCTCTAAGAAAACTTTAATCCAAAGCCCTCTTACTGAGTTTGAATGATTTTATAATGATTATGGGTCCTCCCAGTGGAGTCTTAAGGTTTGTAAGATTATGGAGTCGCCAAGTGGAAGTTTTTAGCTCTTTTGGAGGTAAAAGGTTTTATGGTCCACTACCATGTTTATTGAATACCAGTCTGAAATATTTTTGGGTTTTCTGAGTTTCTATGGTTGTATGGGAAACAAAGGAGTTTATAAAATCTGGCCAAACAACTATGAACTCAGAAAGTCCCTAGTAGAGTCGCCATTATGTTGGTGACGACAATGGGACACAGAACCAGGTATTAACGATTTAGGACACTCAAAAATTCCCCAGTGGAGTCACCATTATGTTGGTGACGATAATGGGACACAACCAGGTATTAACGATTTAGGACACTCAAAAATTCCCCAGTGGAGTCGCCATTATGTTGGGGTTCCTATGTTTTGGCCAGACTTGCAAGACCAAAAGATAAGACAACATAAAACCGCTTTGGGATTCAAGGATCTAGCCCTCCTGAATCCAGAGAGGGATCTCTCTATGAATGAGTTTAAATATATGATCTTTAAAGCCTGAAATTTGATATTAGGCTAGCTATGAAAAGCATGATTTTTGTTTGTTTGTTTTTGGTTGGGCAAAGACATGATGAAGGTGAAGGCAGTTCAAAATAAATGGTGAAGTTGTATGCAAGTGAAGGAATGATTTGGCTGACAGAAAAGGCAAAGACAGTTTTAACCCATTGGGCTATGGAGTCATAGGAGGATTTTAATTCGACAACAAGGTTCAAGAAGGATCCATGGGGCAAGTCACTTATGTCAAAGGATCTCTAAAGTTGATTTTATGGAATGAAACAGATAGGAAATGGAGAACAAAATAGATGAAGAACAGTGAACAGCCTAAGATCAAGTAAGTACTTTCAAACTATCCCGCTTCGGCATGTACTTAGAGAAAAAAACATAAAAGTATTTTGAGATCAGGTAAGTGCTTTTAAACTACCTTGCATTGAAGTAATTTTAGTTAGAAAACATTTTAAAAACAGTTCGAATAGCTTAAGATCAGGTAAGTGCTTCTAAACTATCCTGCTTTTAGCATATTGTAAAGGAAACCTCATATGATAATCACAAAGAGAAATCTAGATCAGGCGAGTGCTTTTAAACCAACCTGCTTTAATATACTCTAAAGGAAAACACAGAAAATACTCATTTTAGAGAGAAATCTAGATTAGGCAAGTGCATTGAAACCAACCTTCTTTAATATACTCTTCAAAGAGAAAGTTTGAATGAAGAAAACATAGAAATAAAGCTTTCAGTAAGAGTAGGGTACTGTTGAGAGTAAATCCTAGCTCTATGTTTTCTTCTCTTTATCAGAGAATGTGAACAGAGTGAAAATATTAAAGAAAATAACAATTGACAGTGAGGAACACATCACCATTGACATAAATCAGGATCCCATAAATCAGTAGCTTGTATTTGATGTTCAAATCAGTTACAATCAGCAAGCCCGGTGGGTCTCTACAACTTCAAACTTCTCATATCAGCTCATGTATCTGCAAGTTGCACACAGGGCATCAGTAGCTTCAGAAAACTATTACATGCAATCAGATGTCCAGAGACCAACATTTTCTCATGTTCTACAGAAGTATTTATAGAAGAATGAGGAGGTGGGATCTGAATAAAGATCTCCTGGGTCAATTAATACAGACTAATTACTCCTCGGCCTTTGAGGGGCTCGATGAAGTAATTTACAAGTGATATGTCTGTATTAAATTGATGCACATTCATGAATTAAGTTCGGTGGGAGCCTTTGTTGACTTTTGAGGCTCTGTTTCATGTTGAAGTAACTCTGTTGCTGCTCCCCGAGGTCTAATGATCGAAAAGATTTGCTTTTGGGTTGTTCTTAATCTTTAAAATAGTTTTGCCGACAATCAGAGATAAGATCTTTGATTTAGTATTAATTATTCGGCTGTCTTTAGGCAAACACCTCTCATTCAGGTAATGACTAAGCTTTCTTAGGTTTCGGTGAGGCTGCAGGTACCTTTAGGAGCTAGAGAGGGTTCGATTGGCCTCTTCTTGGGGTGGTGGAAGCTTTCTCGGATCGACAGTTGTCTTCTTCTCTTCCAAAAACACCTTTAAGTTACTTGAGATCTGTGTTTTAGGTCTGATCACGCTTATCCTATGTCTTCGGTCTTCTGTTTTGGTGTGTTTTATCTTTGACACTGATACTCTTTGTTTGTTTTATGCATTGCTGTGTCTTGTTGATGTGTAGGCCGCGCAGGGCTCATACAACATCAATGCCTCATGAAACATTGATGAGTCGTGGAGTTTGAGCCAAGCGAATGGTTCCCTTTGATGAATCAAGGCACGGGAATCGTCATTCCCAGCCTTCGGCTCTTTCTTCCATTTATAATGGAAAACCATTAATTACCTGCAAAATACAAAACCAATTAAGAAATCCTGCGTTTTTGGGTAAACTGCTTCAGAGGGTGAGGGGAGGTGCATAGCCGTCAGATGGCATCATCCAACAGTTGGGATTCATTAGAAGCAATCAGAGGAGAATGGGGGAAAAGAACACATCATATCCGTTGATTGTGCAGAGATCGGCGGTCGGGATTAATCGAAGGACATACAGTGGAAGGGTGAAAGGAAATGAAAGCATGTGGGAAATATCTGGGCCGTCCGATTTGGACATGTGGATGGTCTAGATCTAATTGAAGGATCGCAATTGGTGGGGAGAGAAAAAAGGGTGCGATGGAAATTGTCGATGCGATTGCGCGATCGGGAGGGCCGATGCGATCAAGCGATGACCGTTGATCTGAGGATCAAATCAACGGTGGGGGGTGAATCGGAGGGATGACCGATCAGGGGGACAAATCAATGCATGTGATGGAAAACTCCGATGCGATTTTGCGCGGGCCGTTCGATCAGTTTAAGATTAACGGTGGATTATGCACCAGTGGAAAAACCCTTTAGAACTTTACAAAACCAAAAGTTTTAATATAATACAAATTTTTTGGTGAATCGAGGCAGAAAATATATATAACATGGTTAGGCGCCCGATTGTGGGGCCTTTGATTATATGAAACGATGAAAGGTCTAGGGCTTATATATAAAGCGTCAATCGCATCAGAACTGTCGGGCTCGGTCTTTCAATCAACCCATTCGAAACTTGCGATGTGATTAAGCGCCTTGGGACTTTAACCTCTGGTCCCGGGCATAGGTTATATGGAATGGAAAGCGGAGGGGGCGGAGTTTCAATAAAGAGACTCAATCGCATCGGAAATTCGATGCGGTCTTTGAATCAACCCATTGTGAATTTTTCCGATGCGATTTCGCTTTGGGTCTAGCACTGGGTTCTAAGGTGTGGGCATGTGGAGGGGAAGTGGTTTAAGACTCAGCCCAAGGGGGCTTAAGTCTAAAAATAAAAAATGGGTTTTATGGATTTTTAATGGTTTTCAAAGCGGTTTAAGGGTTTTGATATAGTTTAAAAAGGAGTTTTAAACTATGCAAGGTGGATTTTATGAAGGGGAAATGAGGAAAAATGGAAATTGGAGGAAAATGATGGGGAAAAAGAGAGTGAAAATGAAGGTTAGTTTCAGAGTGGAGGAAGGGGAGAAAGGGAATTTTTCAGCAGTCTTTCTCATGGAATTTCAGCAGAATTTCTGAGTTCTGAAGGGAAACAGTAGTGAAGATTCTTAGACACGGGCATGAGATCTTGCAGAGGCTTCAAGAGATAACATTTTGACAATGAAAGTGTTTCTTGAAGACTGAACAATGTTTTGGCCACCTTTTGATAGAACAAATTTTATAGGTGGCCAACAGAATGCACAATATTTTTTTGTTTCACTTGTAAGTTGTGAGTTTGCCGCTGCTTTGATCAGAGAGTTGGGCCCACTCTTCTGATCAGGTGACGCATTATCTTTCTTTTTGTTGATTTCATATTTCAGTTTGGTTTTGTAACTACTGTTCCAGTATAATACTGTAATTGTTGTGAATGCCTTTTAGTTCTGCAGTCCATTTTAATTGTTGTTACAGTAGTTTTTATATTTATTGATTAATCCTGTGATTCAATAGCAGGTTATGTGATTGATCTTGCATATACTATGCACATTATTTTTGAAATAACTAACGCCCCGGGTTGATAATTTATGTGGAAAAAGTGTTTGAATATTTGTTCACATCTGGACACCAACAAGAGTCAATGGAAATTTGGAAAAGATCCTGAAGAGGGCCAAAAGAGACAAAAAATTGCAAAGACACATGGTTGCTCATTACTATACAAGGAATTAGGTCTCTAAGGTCAAGGTCAAGCAGTTGAAGGAAAATCTCAAGGAAACCCTAATCAAGAAAAAAGAGAAGGTTAAGTTGGATTTTCTTGTTGATTCTTCCCTCATAGGATAAAATACTATCTCAGGTCTTCACGGAGCAAGTCTGGAACAATTTTGAGAAAAATTGGAGAAGTTTTGGCATTTTCGCAATTTTGGACAAATTTTAACAATTTCTGTACACAGCATAAACGCAGCATGTTCACGATACCTTTATTCTCAGAACATAAAATTGATGAAGGAGAGATATTTTTGGATTGGGAGTGATGAATACATCTGATATATACTTGTATTGCCACATCGGTTGTTATTATTCTTAGGAGGATCCTAGAACTAGCTAAAAATAAGCTTTATGCCTCAATTACAGAGCCATGTTACCTTTATAGCACCAATTTTGGGAGAATTGGTATTTGAAGATCTTGGAGGATGTTTTTTGCAAGGGAAACAATTTAGATGGCTATCATACACACTCACCTATCTACAACAAATTGTAGAGTCAAAATTGAGCATGGGAGCATCATCAAATTGGTTGCAGAAGACCACACTACCTTTATGACAGTTTCACTACCTTTATCTCTAAAAATGCTATAGTTATGCTAGAAATCAGTTTTTAGTATCCTGTGGTAAAAAATGGAATTACCAATGATGTAATTGAGTTTATCATGATGTAATATGTTGCATGTAATGTAGTGGAGGTCGAATTCATGGGTTTTTATGTATCAAAAGGCCAAAAAACAACTCATTTTTCATGCTTTTGCCACCTTTTTGGAGCCTCTGTTATGCTTTTGAAGTAACCTTGGGAGAATGGAGTTTTGGAGGCCTTCCCATGGGACATTTTTTTAAATTCAAGATGTTATGGAAACTAGACACACAGGGCTTGTTGAAAATTCTTTCAGAAGTGGGTTTGGACTCCCAAAATTACCTCAAAAGTGCCTGCAAACTTATGTTACGCTTCTGCAAATTTTTATTACCCTTCTATCAGAAATGTTACAAATCGACATTGGATTCCTCATGACACTTGTCAAGATTATAAAATGTCACAAATTCGAGGTTTTTTTTTCCTATGATTTGGAATTAAATTTATTGAGTTCGTATTTTACTCCTATCAGGAGGGAATGTGTAATTTAATGTAAGGGAGAAACACTCTTAGTTCATAGCTAAAATTTAGGGAATGATTTATAACCTCCCTAGAATCTAGGAAATAACTCATATTGTGTATTTATGATCCATTTTGGATGGGATTTCCACCTGATGATGTTCCATTGTCAATATTTTCTATAATTAGACTCTATTTAGTCTTTTGTGGGGTTGGATAATCTCACTTTGTAGTGGAGCTTTTGTAATTAGCAATTTGGAATGAAATTAGAGACATATTTGCAGAAATTGTGTTGAGATACTTGTGGTATGCATTGGAGAATCTATTCTTATTATGTATTTTTATCTATTCATGCTAAATTAGATATCTTCTTCTTTCATATACATTTTTCCATATGTCTATATTGTAAGTTTATGAGCAGGAAATCATGTTTTTTCATGCTCTATTTTAGACAAGGTTTACATGTTATGTTTATTTGCTTCTAAATGAATGAATTCACCTTAGTGCTCATTCAGAATCTCTCTTACTTCATCCTTTACTCAATTACCTATAAACATGCTTTCAAACTACCTATCTAGCCTCACATATTCTTTTCAAATTGGCCTTGGAATTTAGACCTAAAAACCCAAACACACAGTCTTCTCATTGACCTTTCTATCCAACACTTAAAACATCAAAAAAATCCTATTTACTGAGCTTACATACCTAGCCTAAGATCATTATATATTCTAGTCATTCCTTTGACTACAAAAGTGACAATGAGAGAACCCTCTCTTTTCCTGGTAGGGCTAGCTACCTGACCTAAAGCCTGGTCTGTTGTTACCTTTCTTCAATCCCATTTTCAACCTTAGGAAGTTGGCGAGAGTGATAATTTTTTTGCCGTCGTTTCCGGGGAGAGATTGATTAACTTTCCCTGGGAATATTTATTTAATCCTCTGAAATTTATACTTGTAGGTGAAAAGCTCTAGCATTCGAAACAGGTTGAATTCTTAAATCTGAGCCAAATTCTAAAATTCCTATCTTAAGCCGGCTCCTAAGAGACATACTAGGTCAAATCTAGAGCCAAATCCATCACCAATTGTGAATGACCCAGAGATTATTTTAAGAAAGCATAAAACCAAGTCTTGGAAGGTTGGAAAAGATATTCCTCCAATTTTCAAATCAAATTCCTTTCCTGCGAAACTTGTTTCAGAATATTTGTTTCATAATTCAGTATTTGAAAGAAATTTTTTTAGATCTAAGTCTGAAACCTTTCTTTTAGAAACCACCTTTGATCCTTTTGATTTTGAGACCTTTGTACCATTTTCTGAGTATTTTTATTCTGAAGTTGATAGTGAAGTTTGGTCTAATTTTCACAAGCTTAAAGGTTTGGTGGATAAGTTTCAAGAAACTTCAGAAAAAGCTTATTTCCAATATCAACAGTAGAATTTTGCCTCACCTGTCATTATACCTCCTCATACCACTACATCATCAACCCTTCCCTTCATTCCATCATTACCTCTACAAGTTTTTCACTCCATCAACACCTCCACCACCTCCTCCATTAGTCATGGCCAGATTTGCTCCGTTGATCCTACCTCTTCAACTCACTCCACTACTCTAGAACTATGGTTAAAGACTTCCCCTTTTAGATGGAAAATATGAGGTTAAAACTTATCAAAACATTTCCAAAGTGATTGATTTAATAGATCTTGAAGAGATCGACAATGAAAATTCCAACATGCGCATCATTGCACAAAGTTTCTCAAGAGAGGTAAAGAAATGGTTTCTCTCTCTCACAGTTGGTTCAATGATCCGGGTTAATTTTTTGATACCCCTTAACCAAGACCTTTTACATTGGTTGATGTGTTATAATTTCATTTAATCAAAGTGTTAATGAATATAAATGAACATCTGCATGTTGTAAAGAAGAGGAACATAACAAGCATTAACAACATAAGAGATTGATATCTTCGGGCCTCGGTGTCAAGATGGTGTAAGCCGCTGCATTAAGCACTGTAAATAGTGATGATGTACATGGATGGTGTTTTCTCTGTCATACAAGGAAAATTAACTAATGCAGGAGTGGCTAGATCTCTCCATGAGATGTTTCACTACAGGAACTCTCACTCTAAAAAAGGACTCCTATCAACATGAAAATTTCACATGGATGATGACTATGAGTATACCGTTGAACATGACAACAAAGGGATCTCAATAAAACATACATGGTGATAATGAGTATCCCGCCAACACGGCAACAGAGGGTTCTCAAACAACATAAAACAATCCATGATAGAAATTATATCTCACATCAAGAACAAGACAAGATCCCACATCAAACGTTAACAAGGATCTATACAACACAATGCATCTCATAGTAAAGAGACAAATAATTACACGATCACACTGCATATACCTCACATCATGGAGCTATCTAAAGACAAGGATGATAAAATGTTGGATCTGGTTGTATCATTAATCTCGTGGCGCCGAATATCCTGAAAACGACTGCTCATGCATTGAATGCTGACACCTGCAACATCACTTTGAAAGGTGGCCAAAAAACATAAGGCGTAAATGGAAAATTTTACTGCACCGCTAAACTCTTGTCATCGAGAGGTGTAGGATCGACTGTCAATTTGTTGAATTTTGACACTATCAAAATCTGAGTTGTAAGGAATATTTTAGATTCCCCCTAGATTCTTCAAAGATGTTTCTCCACATGGAATCTAGAAATATGGAACTCAAAACAGGAATCTGATCTCACCATTGAGATCCTTGCGAAATTATGAGAAGAATGAGTATAAGGATGACCTCATTCTAACATTGGAGAATTTCAACCTCCAAGGAATCTGAAATATTCCCTCAAGATTCCTGAAGATTCTCCTCCACAGGGAATCTGAAAAAATGTTGCTGAAATGACAAATCTAGGTGCACCATCGTGCTCCCTACGAAATTTTGGTTAAAATGCATATAAAGTTTAATACATTCTGACAAAGGAAAATTTTACCTCCTTAGAATCAAAATATTCCCTTGGCATAAAAAAAGATTCACCCTCGAAATTCGTGCATGCTCCTCTGGTCTGCAGCTCCTCTACCTCGAACTATGTGCTTACGTCTATTGGGCACATTTGTGAAATAACGGGTTTTATAAAATTTTGTAGCATAGGTTCCCAAGAGCGACCATTGGGTGCGTTGGTAAAATCCTAAAAATGGTGGAGAGGGGGTCGAGTGGTCAAACCCCACCCCCTCCCAAATTGTTCATTTATTTAAAAAAACCCAACATTTAGTTTTTAAATGGGGGGTTTCAGGCACTCCTTAGGTGGCCTGCCCAACAGCCCCTGCACGATGGCATCATATGTGCTATGTGATGGTTGGGGTGGTGGGGTTGACTGCTGACCACCCCATTGTATATCCATACATGGTTATGTGGGTGCAGCGTGGGGTGCGGTGGGGGTCATGACCCAACACCCCAATAATATTTTTAATTGTTATATGACATGGCTCGATTGGGTGGGGTGGCATGGGTGGTGGCCCGCCACCTCCTTCTTTTATTTTTTATTTTAATTTTATATAACAAACTCTACATTTTCAAAAATTTAGATTTTAGGTCGTAGGAGTCATTTTAAGGAGGCCACAATTTATCCTGGAATCTGGTCAGTGCTGGTCAGAATCCAGTGGCCGAAAAAGGGCGAAATTGCACCTTGTTTAACCTGCCAAGACACAAATTCAACCAAGAAACTTTGACTCGCTCTAACTTCTCCATAAGAACTCAGTTTGATGAACTACTCACACCATTGTGATTAGGACGATGAGTTCTTCAACCTGAAGCTAGTTTGAGAGAAATCCAAACACTTTTATTTTTGAGCTTTCATAAGCACTCTTTGTCCTGTGTGTGTCTCTGGAGCCACCTCGATCAATCCTCCCCACTGAGGAGCTTTTGGTCCTCCAAAAGAATCAACAATAATCTGCACCTACTGTGTACTATGTCTCCACCACAAGTGTCCTAAAAAGGTCACCCTTCCATCTCCTTCACCTTTGTTCTTCGGAGCCTTAAGCAATGAGCCGACACCTACATCCTCTGTAAATTGTAGTACAATCCCTTACAAATTACATGCTCAAATTATGACCATATATGACCCAAAAATTTCCATACTTGTAACGAGTTTACATACTCGGTGGTCAAGTTTTACATCAAATAAAATCACACCCTAGCTATCATTAGAAGGCCAAAACATCATCGTTGCATTTTGAGATGATGGAAAACACATCATCGCTTTTACATAAAAGAAATGCATCCAATGACTTATAAAACAAGGCCAAAATTCCATTGTTGCTTAACAAGTGATGGAAAACACATCATCACTTTTACAGTTAAAAATGCAACATATGATTTACAAACATGGCCACGACACACTACCACATCTAGAAAAATCATCTCTCACTTATCAAAGTGAATGGGTCGTCTCCCCGTGGTGCACTTGCTTGTAGAAAAATCGTTTCAACTGGTTCATGCATCGATGCTTCATCCTTAAGGCGCTCCTCTGGACGGAGCCTCAAACACGTGGCTCTTTTATGGCCACTCTGGTTACAATGGGTGGAAAAGGTCTTTTCCCTCCAGACCTGCTTAACCCATTTCTTTCCCTGCTTGGGAAAAGGCTTTTCATGACTCATCTTCCTTTGTGCTGCCATTCTTTTCCAACACTCAGAAATGACATGGTTACGTAAACCCTAAAAATGACAAGTTTTCTTATGCCATGATTTACGTTCATGTTTATCAACATGCTTATAATCAAAATGAACTCAATAATATTGAGACTTGTTATACCTTCCCTGTTGGTCTCTGGTGCGATCATGGTGATGAGACCTTGTCTTAGCTCTTTCACTGCAACATACACTTCCATGGGATGATGGTAGAGTGTTCCCATCAATCCTCTTCCCTGGTAAGTTCAACAATGTTTTTTTGCCTTTGATGTCATTATGGTGATGAGAGCTTGCCTTAGCCCTCTATCTGCAGTATGTGTCGTGATATGGTGATGGTGGAGTGTTCCCATCATTCTCTCTCCTCGACGGTTTCCACAATGTCATGAAGGCTTATGACACCTTCAAACATTCTCCTTAGTGTATCCCAAACCTACGTAGTGAGGTCTCCACACAACCTCCAACGGCTGAGTTATGCCTTGGCCATGAATGCCAATTCCTCCTCCTTTGTACCCCATCCTGGTAAGGAGTCTCATGTGAGTTCCTGTAATGGGGATCTCCACATTTCCAACAGAAATAATAGCATGTGAGGATGAAACTGAAGAAAATCAATAGTGTTTACCTCATCTGTCAATTTTAAAATAGGTGAAGAAGGATTCTCTAAGCCTTCGTTGCACTTAACTTCCTCCAAGGCATTTGTTGTGGCTTGTAGCTGAAGTTGCAATCATTTCTTCTCCTCCTTCGCTTCCTATAGGAGTGTCTTTGATGCCTCATGATATGCTTGAAGACTTTAGTTATAGGGCTTCAATTATTCTAATGCCTCTATCTTGGCTTGCAATTTAAGTTGCACTCATTGCTCTTCCTCCTTCTCTTCCTGGAGGAGCGTTTTCAACACAACATGCTCAGTTTGAACAATTTGGTTGTCACACTTCAATTCTTCCAATGCCTCTGTCGTGGCTTTCAATTGAAGTTGCAATTGATGTTTTTCCTCCTTATCTTCCTGTAGAAGTGTCTTTAACTCAATGTTATATGTTGCTTGTTTCTCATAAGCTTCATACAACATGTCCGCTTTCTTGGACACCCTGAGCATGGTCTCATACATGTCTTTGACATCCTCCATTTCTCAACTCAGCGAACATTCAATGGTTCATGCCTGAAATCCAAATCAACAAGAAGACCGCTCTGATACCACTTGAGCTGGGTAAATTTTTTGATACCCTTTAACCAATACCTTTTACTCCGATTGATGTTTTAGAATTACATTTAATCAAAGTGTTAATGAACATAAATTAACATTTGCATGCTATAAAGAAGAGGAACATAACAAGAATTAGTAACATAAGAGATTGATAATGGATTTCGTCCATGAGGGACTACGTCTTCGAGCCTCAGTGTCAAGATGGTGTAGGCCGTTACATTAAGCACTATAAATAGTGATGACGTACATGGATGGTGTTTTCTCTGTCATACAAGGAAAATTCCCTCATGCAGGAGTGGCTGGAACTCTCCACGAGATGTTCCACTACAGGAACTCTCACTCTAAAAAAGGACTCCTATCAACATGAAAATTCCACATGGATGATGACTATGAGTATCCCCCTAAACATGGAAACAAAGGGATCTCAATAAAACATACATGGTGACAATGAGTATCCCACCAACATGGCAACAAAGGGATCTCAAACAACATAAAACAATCCATGATAGAAATTACATTTCAGATCAAGAACAAGATAAGATCCCACATTAAACATCAACAACGATCTATATAGAAAAATGCATCTCATGGAAAAGAGACAAAGAAGTACATGATCACACTACATATACCTCAAATCCTAGAGCTATTTGAAGACAAGGATGATAAACTACTGGATCTCTATGTACCATCAATATTGTGGCATCGAATATTCTAAAAACAATTGCTCACAAATTGAATGTTGACACCTACGACTCCACTTTGAAAATTGGTTGAAAAATATAAGGCTTGGATGGAAAATATGATTGCATCGCTGAACTCGTGTCATTCAGAGGTGTAGGATCGATTGTCAATTTGTTGAATTCTGACATTGTCGAAATCTGGGCCGTAAGGAATATTTTAGATTCCCCTTAGATTCTTCAAAGATGCCGATCCACAGGGATTCTATAAATATGCAACTTAAAAGGAATCTAGTCTCACCATTGATATCCTTGGAAAATTCTGAGAAGAATGAGTATAAGGTTGACCTCATTCTGACACCAACGAATTTCGGCCTCCAAGGAATCTAAAAGATTCCCTCAAGATTCCTAAAGATTCTCCTCCACAAGGAATCTGCAAAACCATTGCTCAAATGGAAAATATGGGTGCACCATCACGCTCCCTGTGAAATTATGGTTAAAATGCATATAAATTTTAATACATTCTGACACAGGAAAATTTTACCTCCTTGGAATCAAAAGATTCCCTTGGCATAAAAAAAAATATTCTGCCTCGAAATATATGCCCATTCCTCTGTTTTGTAGATCCTCTGCCTCGAACTACATACCTAGTTCTGTTGGGCATATTTTTTAAATGACGGGTTTTATAAAATTTCGTGGCAAAGGTTCCCAAGAGGCACCATTGGGCACATTGGTAAAATCCCAAAAATGGTGGACAGGGGGTCGGGTGGTCAAACCCCACCCCCTCCCAAACTGCGCATTTGTTTTAACAAACCCAATGTTTATTTTTTAAATGGGGGGGGGAGAGGGGGGGATGGGGGGGGGGGGTGTTGGACCCACCTTAGGCGGCCCTCCCAACAGTCCCCTCACAGTGGCATCGTATGTGCTATGTCTTGGTTGGGGTGGTGGGGTTGACCGCCGACCACCCCACCGTATATCCATACACGGTTATGTGGGTGTGGCATGGGGTCTGGAAGGGGTCACGACTCGTCGACCCAATAATATTTTTAATTGTTATATGACATGGCTCATTCGGGTGGGGTGGTAGGGGTGGTGGCCTGCCACCTCCTTTTTTTAGTTTTTTTTTTAATTTTATTTTATATACAAAACTATACATTTTCAAAAATTCCAATTTTAGGCCATAGGAGTCATTTTAAGGAGGCCACAATTTTTCCCGGAATCTGGCTGGAGCTAGATGGAATCTAGTGGCCAGAAAAGGGTGAAATTGTGCCTTCTTTAACCTGCCAAGTCACCAAGTCAACCCATAAACTTGGATTGGCTCTAAATTCTCCATACGGACTTGGTTTGATGAACCGTTCACACAGTTGTGATCAGGACGAAGAGATATTCAATCTGAAGCTAGTTCAAGAGCAATCCAAACACTTTTATTTTTGAGCTTTCATATGCCCTCTTTGTCATGTGTGTGTCTCTGGGGCCACCTCAATTAATCCTCCCCACTGAGGAGCTTTTGGTCCTTAAGATCCCCCTCGATCAATCCTTTTGGTACTTAAAATGCTGCTCTAGATGGAGCCTCAAACACGTGGCTCTTTGATGGCCACTTTGGTTGCAATGGGTGCAAAAGGTATTTTCCCTCCAGACCTTCTTAACCCATTTCTTTCCCTACTATGGAAAATTATTTTCATGCCTCATCCTCCTTTGTGCTGCCATTCTTTTCCAACACTCAGAAATGACATGGTTACATAAAACAAAAAAATGACAAGTTTTCTTATGCCATGATTTACGTTCATGTTTAGTAACATTCTTATAATCAAAATGAACTCGCGAATATTGAGACTTGTTATACCTTCCGTGGTGGTCTCCGGTGAAATCATGGTGATGAGAGCTTGTCTCAGCTCTTTCACTACTACATGCACTTCCATGGGATGATGGTAAAGTGTTCTCATCAATCCTCTTCCCTGGTAAGCTCAAAAATGTCTATTTTCCTTTTATGTCATTATGGTGATGAGAGCTTTCCTTAGCCCTATCTCTACAATATGTGTCGTTATAAGATGATGGTGAAGTGTTCCCATAATTCTCTCTCCTTGACGGTTTCCACAATGTCGTGGAGGCTTCTGACACCTTCAAACATTCTCCTTCAGTGTATCCCAAACCTCCGTAGCGAGGTCTCTACACAACCTCAAATGGCTAAGTTATGCCTTGGCCATGAATGCCATGTCCTCCTCCTTTGTACCCCATCCTGGTAAGGATTCTCATGTTGGTTCCTGTAATGGGGCTCTCCACATTTCCAATAGAAATAATAGCATGTGAGGATGAAACTGAAGAAAAATCAACACTATTTACCTCAGCTGTCAGTTTTGAAATAGGTGAAGAAGGCTTATCTAAGCCTTCTTTGTGTTTCACTTCCTCCAAGGCCTTTGTCGCGTCTTTTAGTTGAAGCTACAATCGTTGCTTCTCCTCCTTCTCTTCTTGTAGGAGTGTCTTCGATGCCTCATGATGTGCTTGAAGACTTTCATTGGGACACTTCAATTCTTACAATTCCACTGTCGTGGCTTGCAATTGAAGATGCAATCGCTTCTCTTCCTCCTTCTCTTCATGTAGGAGTATTTTCAATGCAACATGCTCTATTTGAAGACTTTTTTTGTCGCACTTCAATTCTTCCAATGCCTCTGTCGTGGCTTGCAATTACAGCTACAATAAACGTTTGTCCTCCTTTTCTTCCTATAGAAGTGTCTTTAACTCAGCATTATCTACTACTTGTTTCTCATAAGATTCATACAACATGTCTACTTTCTCGGACACCCTGAGCATGGTCTCATACATGTCTTTGATATCCTCCATTGCTCAACTCAATGAACATTCAATTTTTCATGCCTGTAATCCAAATCAGCAAGAAGACCGCTCAAATACCACTTGATCCAGGTAAATTTTTTGATACCCTTTAACCAATACCTTTTACTTTGGCTGATGTGTTAGAATTGCATTTAATAAAATTGTTAATGAACATAAATGAAAATATACATGTTGTAAAGAAGATGAACATAACAAGCATTAGAAACATAAGAGATTGATAATGGAGTTCGTCCAGGAGGGACTACGTCTCCGGGCCTTGGTGTAAATATGGTGTAGGCTGCTGCATTAAGCATTGTAAATAGTGATGATGTACATGGATGGTGTTTTCTCTGTCACACAAGGAAAATTCCCTCACATAGGAGTGGCTAGATCTTTCCACGAGATGTTCCGCTACAGGAACTCGCACTCTAAAAAAGGACTCCTATCAACATGAAAATTTCACATGGATGATGACTATGAGTATCCCGCCAACATGGAAACAAAGGGATCTCAATCAAACATACGTGGCATAATGAGTATCCCACCAAAATGGCAACAAAGGGATCTCAAATAACATAAAACAATCCATGATAGAAATTACATCTCACATCAAGAACAAGACAAGATCCCACATCAAACATCAACATGGATCTATACAACACAATGCATCCCATAGAAAAGAGACAAAGAAGTACATGATCACACTGCATATACCTCACATCTTGGAGCTATCTGAAGACAAGGATGATAAATTGTTGGATCTGGTAGTACTATCAATCTCGTGGTGTTGAATATCCTAAAAACGACTGCTCACACATTGAATGCTGACACCTGCAACTCCACTTTGAAAAGTGGCCAAAAGACATAAGGCTTAGATGGAAAATCTAACTGCACCGCTAAACTCGTGTCGTCGAGAGGTGTAGGATCGACTGTCAATTTTCTTAATTCTGACACTACTGAAATCTAGGCCGTAAGGAATCTTTTAGCTTCCCCCTAGATTCCTCAAAGATGCTGCTCCACAGGGAATCTAGAAACCTGCAACTCAAAATAGGAACCTGATCTCACCATTGAGATCCTTGCGAAATTTTGAGAAGAATGAGTATAAGGTTGGCCTCATTCTGACATTGGCAAATTTCGGCCTCCAAGGAATCTAAAAGATTCCCTCATGATTCCTGAAGATCCTCCTTCACAGGGAATCTGCAAAACCGTTGCTGAAATGGAAAATCTGGTCGCACCATCATGCTCCCTACAAAATTCTGGTTAAAATGCATATAAATTTGAATACATTCTGACACAGGTAAATTTTACTTCCTTGGAATCAAAAGATTCCCTTGGCATAAAAAAATAATTCTCCCTCAAAATATGTGCCCTCTCCTCTGGTTTGCAGATCCTCTACCTCGAACTACATGCTTGGTTCTACTAGGCACAATTTTGAAATGACGAGTTTTATAAAATTTCATGTTGGAGGTTCCCAAGAGCCATTGTTGGGCGCGTTGGTAAAATCCCAAAAATGGTGGAGAGGGGGTTGGTTGGTCAAACCCCGCCCCCTCCCAAACTGTGCATTTGTTTTAGCAAACCCAATGTTTAGTTTTTAAATGGGGGGAGTTGGGCCCACCTTGGGTGGCCTGCCCAACAGTCCCCGCACGGTGGCATCATATGTGCTATGTGTTGGTTGGGGTGGCAGGGTTGACTGCCGACACCCCACCGTATATCCATACATGGTTATGTGGGTGTGGCATGGGGTCTGGCAAGGGTCACGACGCATCGACCCAATAATATTTTTAATTATTATATGACATGGCTTGGTCGGGTGGGGTGGTGGGGGTGGTGGCCCGCCACCTCCTTTATTTAATTATTAATTTTTTTATTTTATATAACAAACTATACATTTTCAAAAATTCTGATTTTAGGCCATGTGAGTAATTTTAAGGAGGCCACAATTTCTCCCTGAATTTGGTCAGAATCTAGTGGCTGGAAAAGGGTGAAATTGCACCTTCTTTAACATACCAAGTCACCAAGTCAACCCATAAACTTTTTCTGGCTCTAACTTCTCCATATGGACTCAGTTTGACGAACCTTTCACACCATTACCATCAGGACGATGAGATCTTCAACCTAAAGTTGGTTCGGGAGAAATCCAAACACTTTGATTTTTGAGCTTTCATAAGCCCTCTTTGTCCTATGTGTGTCTCTAGAGCCACTTGGGTCATTCAATAGGTACTTCAAAACATCTGATTGACTTGTTTATGGAAAAATGGGAAGATAAGAAGAAAACATTGCAGATTTTAGCTGAGTATAATGCTTTGAAAATGAATCCTAATGACTCTATCTAAGACTTTACATCTAGATTCAATCAAATCTATGATTCAATTCCTGAGAATATTAAGCCTCCTCCAGGACTTGCTTTAATTCATTATCCTAATGGTTTCGATCCTGACATGGCCTATCAGCTGAGGGAAAGAAACCCATCAACTCTTGAATAAATGCAGAGAAACAGAGTGAGTGTGGAAGCTAATTTGATCATCAAGAAGTCTAAAATCAAGGCAAAGAAAAGAGTCACTATAAAATATGAAACATCTACTTCATCAAAGGGAAAATTAGACACCTTGATCAATACCATGGAGAAGATGATGGATAAAATGTCCATGACTAATAGACAAGATGAACCCTCAATTAAAAATCCCAATTTCAGAGGTCAAAATTAGGAGCCTCGATACAAGATGAAGCAAAGGGAACAGAGGGGCCAATATCCACAAAGTCAGCAACAATTTTTCACTCCATCTCAACAGAATTACACTGAAGGCCCTGATGAATATGATGAAGAATAAATTTCTGGCGAGAATCATTTATTTGAGGAAAATCAACAACCTATTTTCCTCACTGAAGAAGATCAATTTTCTGCAGAAATTTGTGCACTGGACGATCAGCAATATGTCTGGTCAAATTATGAAATGCTATTGGTACATACAGAATCTTATCAGAGGAGATATCAGAATTCTCTTACTCAAGTCCAAAGGTAGTATGGTTTGAGGAGTAGGAATGTTCGTTTAATCTCCAATAAGGAAAAGCAAAATTCTCAAACCGATACTCATCGAAAAGAGGTGACTACTCCAAATCAAAGCAAATACAAGGGACTTGTTGTTCCTAGTCCTGAAAAATATAATGAAGCCTCCACCATTGATAAAAATAAGGATAAAAAAATCCAATATGGAGGACAGAAGAAGGAGACTTCATACAAATATTAGATCAAAAGGAAATATGCACCATCGAAAGAGGTAGAAAAACATTCTGCTCTTTTTAGTCTTGAAAATGAAATTTCCATCTTGAAAGTCTTTATTCCTATAACTGAAATAGTCAAGAATAATCAGTACAAATTTCAAGTAACTAAGTTTCCTAGAGTGGATTAGATGTCTCACATGGTTAATGTGAGTGATGATCACCTTGAGCTTCTTTTTGGTCCTGCTATTGATGGTGATCTAGAAGATAGTGAGGTCCCTCCATTTTATCTAAGCCTCAAAATCAATGATTTTATCCTCCATAACATCATGTTTGATTTCGGATCCTCTCACAGCCTCATTCCCAAGGCTATTATGGACATCTTAGGATCGGATATCACAAGACCTTATCATGATATTTATTCATTTGATTCAGGAAGGGTGAAATGTCTTGGCCTCATTAAGGACCTAGTGGTGTCATTAGAGAAAATCCTAGCCAATATTGTCCTCATGGATGTTGTTGTGGCTGATATCCCTCCTAGATATGGAATGTTTCTCTCCCGATCATGGGAAGCGAAGCTTAGAGGTACCCTACAGCTTGAATGTTCATATGCTACCATTCCCGTCTTTGGGAAACTTAGGAAAATTTTCCAGGAAAGTAAAATGAATTACATGATCAGTAGCTGAGAAAGGCCAAATAATAATCCTATACATGTTTTCGATACAGATCTAAAGTCCTTTATCTTATTCAATGATGAATGTTCAACATCTTCCTAAGTTTTGATTGAAGAAAAAGCAGAAAATTCTGAATTTTCAAATTATGTTTTAGAATTGGAAAATGTAGAAATTTATGAAAAGGTGCCAAGTGGTTTGGAACCAAGTGGATCACCTCAAAAAAGTGATAAAACATTGAAATAAATATAAATTATTGGTACAACATAACTCTCTCAAGTAGCAAGTATATTTCAACCATCCGATTTGCAGCTTCCTCATGAAGAAAGTAGTTTGTAGACCATGGATTTTGATGGAGCTTTGGGAAAAGAAGGGGTTGGAATTGGAGTGTGGATTCACAACCCTGTAAATCAGTCACTAAACATTTCTCCTAATGCTTGAATGTACCCCTACAATCTGGCTTTCGAATGTTCTACCAATGAAGCTTAGTATGAGGCTTTGATAGTTGGTTTGAAAATTATCAAGAAGCTAGGTGCCAAGAAGATTTCTGTATATGGTGACTTTGATCTGGTAATAAAGAAAGTCAAAGGGGAATACCAAGCCAACCATCCAAGGATGCGAGCTTACTGAAATGGAGTGCTATACATCCTCAAGACATTCACCCAGTATACTTTGTCATTGATCCCAAGGAACAACAATGTTATTTATGATTCTCTTGCTACTTCATCCAACATGTTCAAAATTCCATTGTATCCTAATAAGAAGTATGAGATAAATTTCAAAAACCACCCTATTGTCCCACATAATGTTCATTATTGGCAGGTATTTCAATATGATAAACAGGTCATCAACTTCTTGCAGACAAAAGAGGAATTTGTGAATTCACAAATCGATAACCAGTGCTACAAAGATGACCAATAATTCCATGCAGCAGAGATGCAAGTGCTTTAGCTAAAATATAACTCCATTCCAAGAGGTTTGGTACCTTTGGGAGATATTTTAGATCAAGAGGATGTTGCACGCAAACTGGCCATGCTACCAACAGAAGTAGGAGTGGAGGATCTCAATATTTGCACTCCAAAAAAGCGAAAGATGGTCAAAATTCAAAAATATTTGAGTGCAGAAATGAAAGGTAAATACACAATACTTATGTCTCAATTTTCTGATGTATTTTATTGGGAATATTTTGATTTGAAAGTGTATGATAAGAGTATAATCCAACATACCATTCCCTTAAATCTGGATTAGAAACCTTTCCGCCAGAAGTTAAGGAGAATGAATCCGAAGTTGTTGCCCTCTATTCAAAAGGAGGTAAATATATTATTTACTATTGGTATTATAGTTCCTCTTCACTTTTCAAATTGGATCTCTAATCTAGTGCCAGTGAGAAAGAAGACATGAGATATTGACTTTTGCATTGATTTCAGAAATCTTAATAAAGTGTCATTGAAGGACAATTACCCACTACCAAAGATGGACCAAATTTTGTAAAGGGTAGTTGGATCTTCCGGACTTTCATTGCTAGATGGATACTCTGGGCATAATCAGATTTTAGTCCATCTTGATGATCAGGAAAATACAGCTTTCACAACACGTTGGGGCACCTTCATGTATGCCAAAATGCCTTTCAGATTGAAGAATGTAGCGGCTAATTTTTAGAGAGAAATGGACATTTCTTTCGCCAATGAAAAGGATGTATTTTTGGTGATCTATCTTGATGATATCATTGTTTTTTCCAAGACAGATGAGTATCACTTACAACACTTGAAAAAAAAAATTCAGAGACGTAGAAATTTTGGCATATCTTTGAACCCAAAGAATAGCCTTTTCACTATAGATGAAGGTAAATTTTTGGGCCATATCATATCAAAAGATGGAATTAGGATAGATGCTTCAAGGATTGAATAAATTCAAACTTTGGACTATCCTAGAAGTAAAAAGGAAATTCATTTGTTCAATGGAAAAATCAATTTTCTTAGAAGGTTTGACCCCAATCTTGTTGAACACTTAAGGAAAATTACTGACATGCTGAAGAAATACAATGAATTTAAATGGTTTGAAGAGGTGAAGAAGTCATCCAATAAAGTTAAATTGGCTTTATATCATGTTCCTATTCTTATTAGTCCAGATTACACACTTTTTTTTATCATTTTTTCATTTGCCTCGGAACATACTCTTGTTGTTTTCCTTATGCAAAAGAAAAATCAGAACATGGAGTAGCCCATCGCCTTCTTCAGTAGAAACTTAAGAGACGCAGCCTTGAAGTACAACATCATTGAGAAACAAGCCTTAGTGTTAGTCAAAGCATTGAAGGACTTCATTGCATATGTTCCAAACATTGTTGTCAAAGATGTGCTTACGCAAAATGATCCTAAAGAGCAACGGGGTAAATGGACTGCTGCTATGTTGGAATATGAATTGGATATCAAGCCCACAAAGCTAATAAAAGGACAAGGCCTGGAAAAACTTATGGAATATTCAAGCTTGCATGATTCGGACATTTATTTTATTTCTGCATTATCTGAGGAGAAAGTGGTTCCAACATTACCTGAGGTATCTGAAATTTTTTCTTTATCGCTTTGGTATGCTGATATAGTTCATGTTTTGCAACACTTGAATCCTCCTCCCGGCTTTCCAAGTAGTAAGGCTAGATATTTCGAGTTGAAAGCTCTTAAGTACAATATCTTTAATGGTGTCTTCTATTGGAAAGATTCGGGTGGAGTGTTGCTAAATTTTTTGGTTGAAGGAGAAGTTGAAAAAGTGATGACTGATTTTCATAAAGGTGACTGTGGCGGTCATCTTTATTGGAAGACTACAGGTAACAAGATCTTGAGGGTGAGTTTATATTGGCCAATTTTATTTTCTTATTTTTATAAAATAATCATGAGCTGTTGTGAATGTCAAATTTTTGAGGGAAAGAGGAAGCAGTTGCCTTTTCCCTTAAAACCAATTGAAGTGAAAGTGCCATTCTAGCAATGGGGACTTGACTTCATCAGCGAGATCCATCCATCATTAGGTTAGCATAAATGGATACTCACTGCCTCACTTTATTTCAATAAATGGATTGAAGCCATCCCCACAAGGCAATCTACTAACACTGTCATTATTCAGTTTTTAGAGAAAAATATTTTGTCTTGTTTTGGCTATCCATACAAAAACATTACTAACAATGTAGCTACCTTTAATTCCAAGAAAATGATTGAATTTTGTGATAAGTATCACATTAGGCTTGGTAATTCCACATCATACTATCCTCAAGGCAATGAGCTCGTTGAATCGTGAAATAAATATTTGGTGAAAATAATCAAGAAGATGTTGCAAGAAAACAAGAGGAATTAGCACAAAAATCTCACCAATGCTCTATGGGCGAATAGAGTTAGCATGAAGAGATCAATCAACATGTCACCTTTCTAGCTCGTGTATGGTGTTGACAGGGTGTTCCCTACTTCTTTAGCTGTACCGATGATGAAAATTCTGCAATAAATTGAAAGCGAACCAAATAATATCCAACAAAGAATTAGCCAAATGATCCATCTACAACAATCAAGAGATGAAGTCTTCAGTCACACTTCAAAGCTTCATGAGAAAATAAAAACAATTTATGAAAAGAAGACCAAAGCTAATGATTTTAAGCTTGGAGATGTTGCTCTTCACTAAGATGCTCAAAATGAAGACAAACGTAAGCACGAAAAGTTTGATAATATATGGAAAGGTCCTTACAAGATCACTGCATTCATAGGTAATAAAGCATTTCTACTAGAGGATCTTGAAGGGAAAGAAGTGATGGGGGACCAATCAATTGTAGGTTTCTCAAACATTATATTAATTTATCATTGAAGATGAAGTTCACTTTCATTGTACATATCATTTTAATTTGATGTCGAGGCAATAAGGAAGTTGTTGCAGAAGTTTGAAGCCTGAGGAGAAGGCCATGAGACTTCTACATTCAACTCATGTTTTCTTTCAAAAAATTCAAAATGTTTCAGTTAGTTTTCAAGTCAGAGTCAAGTCAGTTTTCTCTAGTCAACGTCATTTACAGATTTAGTTCATCATTTCCAGTTTGTCAAAGTTTTTTTTTAATGTCCAGTTTTGGCTCCATTGCCCAATGGTAAGGGTACCAGATCTACGGTGTTCTTGAAACCTCTTGCAGGATTTGACATCCCCAGCTGGAGCCAATGTTAGTGTCATTATGTCAATGATCAAATGTGTTGTTCCAAAGTTTTTTTTAGGGTGTCGAGTCAAATTTTTATGGTTTCATTAGGTCCTCAAATAAAAATTTGGTCGTTGACTAGTGTGTCTAGGACAATTACTATTCCTTCCAAAAAATAATTCACCTGCTGGCCATTACCATATCTCAGCTGGATAATTCATCATTTCAAGGTCTACATATTCATTTCACTCATACCACCATGGTCCTCATTCATTGTAGTGTCATGTTTAGTTTTTAGGGTCAAATCAAAAAATCAATCATTTCACCACCAAAATAACTTTTCCCCAAAGAAGAAGTAATGATGAAAATCTTGAAATAAAGGTTTCGAAAGTTGTTTTCATGATCAAACATTTCATAAGTTCTAAAGCTTCAATCATAAAATAAATTGATGAAAGATGTGTTGGGACCCACTAGCTCACCAAAGATAAAATCGACTTCCAAGGATATAAATACGAACAAAAGCCTCTCATTCTCTCATTTCATGTTCATATTTCACCTCTCTAACAAGAAAAATCAACTTCTACCTCAGACCAGCCGTACTTTTCCATCAGAAATCCAAATTCTCCCATCGCTACAATTTCTCTACCTTTATGTAAAAAATGTAGCGTTTTTTCCTTTCACTACCTTTATGGTAAATTCGTCATTGGAAAGCCTCTTCCTTGCAATTTTTTTAGGTGTGAAGCTGCAAATCCATTCAAAAAAACTCGCCATAGGTTTCGTATTCGCTCTTTCTCCCCCAAAGGTGCCCAAGCTTCCTCCATGCTATAGTTATCAACAAAATCGCTACCTTTATGTGGATACACAAAAATTTTTGAGTTCAAGGGCCAAGTGACTGGTTGCAGTGGTCCAAGTCAGCAAGTTGGAGTCTTCTTCAGTCACTCAACAAGTTAGCATCAATAAATATCAACTCCTTTCCCTTTCATATGAAAAATTATAAAATGGCTCATATCTGGGGTTGTCTCGCTCTGTTTAACACCTTGGTCAAATTTTGGATGTCTTCACATGAATCTCCTTGAAGTTTTGGATGATTTTCTCTAAATTACATTGAAATTACCTTCCCTAACCCTTTCCCAATACATTTCTACCCTAATTCACCATTTCATCACTAAACCCTAAGCTTATGCTACGGTTTTACAGTGTGGGCATGTGTTTCTATTTTTTTGGGCCATTTCCCCTCGCCCATTTCCTCCATTTCCAATTCCATTTTATTCCTAACACTCTTCCCTATACCTTTAAAGTTTCTCAAGAATTTAGAGTGGCCCTATCCTCCTCATCCACTCTCATTAAAAAAAGCAGTTAAATCCCTTTTTTTCCAATGAAACCAAGAAAAGATGTCCAAAATGGATACTATAAGCAGTGATACATAAAAGAAGACCTATAATAAGGGCAGAAAATTCAATAGGTTTGAGCCACTACATACCAAGGAGATAATGGTATCTCCCTTCATGATAAAATCATTTGAAGATGCCGATTGTTTATAATTTTGCAAGAGAGTTCAAGAAATGGGTTTCAATGTTAAGCTTACTAGTTTGTTTGCCACTTCACTCAAGAAGAATCAAGCTATAATTGCAGGGGTGAAGTTCATTATATCAATAGAAAGCATTGCATCAGCCACTAGGATCCCTAATAAGGGGGAAATTTGGTTCAAGAAATCACAGCTATACCTTCAGAGCTATAAACCCTTCTTGAAAGCACGATACAGGGGGGCTCCTACACATGTTTTTCCCATGAGACAACTTTTGGATAGATATACACCCTTGATGAAGATTATTATGAAATACTTCACATGTGAAGGTAGGTCCTCCACTTTGTATCAATACCATGTTCAAATTTTATTGCATTTCACAGCCATGAAGCCAATGAATTTATCTTACTTCCTATGTAAGAGCCTCACTAAAATGGTTGAAAATGTGCAAATCAAAGGAGAGGAGCATCATACCAATCTATTTCATCGTTTTTTTGATAAAAATCATATTCTTGCACCAACTTGAAGAGAATAATATCACTTGGGAGACCTTCATTCATTCTAGTGTCTTTTTTCCTCTTGCTAGTTAGCCAACTAGCTAAGGTACATCATTAGCTACACCATCAACACCATCCATGAAAAGAGAGATTGGCTCAACTAGAAGAGTTTCATTCAAGAGGGTACCTAGGGCTGAGGTGACTCGAACATATCAGAGAGGTAGGAGGCTTGTATTTTCTCCAAACATTGTGGAAGGGGCCAAGCTTACATTAGCAAGACAATGATCATCATCACATCATGATGAGCCCATCCATTTTAACGCTGATATGGTAGATTTGGAGATGGATGAAGAGAAAAAATACATAAAACAGGTAATTATGGAGAAATATGATGATATTAGAGAGCTTAAGGAGATCTTGTCCAGGGCCAACTTCATGATTTCATTCCTTGAGCAGGAAAACGTACAATTGAAGGTAAACCATCTTCTTCTGAATAGACATAAGTTTGATGCTAGCAAGAAATATGTAAAGGGAAAAGAAGTATTTGATATTGATGACTCCGATGAGGATGAAGAACATGTTAGAAGGAAGAGGCCAAGAACTAGAGGCCTAAAAATGGCACTGCAACAACAAAGAGAAGCATATCCACCACAAACACACATGAGAGTGGATGAGCTCATCTTGAGGGAAATTGAACAAGGCAGGGGGTATTGGCTAGATAGAGTCAATGGAAATTTTGAAAAGCTCTTGAAGAGGGCCAAAAGAGACAAAAAATTTCCAAGACACATGGTTGCTCATTACTATACAAGGAATCAGGTCTCCAAGGTCAAGGTCAAGCAGTTGAAGGAAAAACTCAAGGAAACCGTAATCAAGAAAAAAGAGAAGGGTAAGTTGTATTTGCTTGTTGATGCTTCCCTCATAGCATAGAATACCATCTTAGGTCTTCATGGACGAATTCTGGACCAATTTTGAGAAAATTTGGAGAAGTTTTGGAATTTTTGCAATTTTGGACAAATTTTAACAATTTCTCCAGACAACATAAACGCAACGTGTTCACGCTACCTTTATTCTCAAAACATCCAATTTATGAAAGAAAGAAATTTTTGGATTGGGAGTGATGAATACATCATTGATATATACTTGTCTTGCTATATCATTTGTTATTCTGCTAAGGAGGATCATAAAACTAGCTAAAAATCAACTCTCTGCCTCAATTACAGAGCCATGCTGCCTTTATAGCACCAGTTTTGGCAGAATTGGTATTTGAAGATCTTGGAGGATGTTTTTGCTAGGAAAACACTTCGGATGGTTAGCAGACATACTCGCCTATTTACAACAATGCACAAAGTTAAAATTGAGCATGGTAGTTGTTGTAGCTCCTAAAGACAGCCTTTAGTTGAAAAAGACTAGTACCTAAGACATCTTAAAATCAAAGGTTAAAATGTGGATAATTGTATAAATGCCTCTGAAAAAATATGGAATAAGAGAACAATGGTTTTGGTGGTTCATGGAGGGAGAAGACCTTGGAGTTGATTCATGTGAGTTCCCTATACTGTGAGAGGGCTCAAGAGGCTGTGAGGCTTGATGGCTTTTAAATGGGCCAAGTATAAAAATATCAGTAGAAGTTTTAAAATATGCAGGGGGCGTTGAGAAATAACTGAGAAGGAACCCACCAGAGACAAGCTAGAGAATATTAAGAATTTGTCCCCCGTGAACTCAGAGGAAGTGGATATGAATGAGATATGGAAAACAACAGAGGTTTGTGGAGCATGAATTAAGGGCACACAACAAACTTAATACATGAGCTTTAACACCTGAGCATTATACAGACATGAATTCATGAATAAAATTATAGACTACCAACAGTTACATTACACGAACCATCAAAGCAGTAGAGCATGAAAGGTGATTATACATAAAAATGATATTACTGATAACAGAAGAAAAAAAATACATACTACTCATTGCTCCATCTGGAATCCAAATAACAACGCTGTATCATATTAAGTTCAAACAACTCTCCAAAATATGTATCTCAGAGCACAAGGAGCACATTCATACAAAACTACAACAAAATTCTTCCAAATTCCAGAACCTTTCTTTAATCTTGGAACAAGCTACATATAGAGTTCCCCTTAAGGGTCTTACTGTACTAATCACTTATGATCGACCCATACTTATGAAATCAAAACATCCCACCTAACTTGCAGAGCGTACATATAGAAATTACTTCAATACTAAAAGAATGAAAACATGAATGGGGTGAAATTGAGATTTCACCAGCAAAATCATCAAAATTAAACAAAAAATAGAAAGGACATGGTCGCCCATGGAGGCCAATTATGGGAGCATTCAAGATGGTATGGCGAGGAGAAGTTGTAGGTGGATAGACTGACTGTCATCATAAAAAACCTCCACTCCCTCAGTCTGGTGATTTCATCTTAGTCCATTATGAAGAGGCCTATTGTACTACACACACTTGGTTCTTTAGAGGAGATCTCCTGAGGAGACTGAAAAAACCACAACTTGCATGTTCCGCCCAAAATTCCATGCGGTGTTTTTGAGTTGAAAAATAAGAACTGGATTCGGAGGGGGTCTCAAGTGGTAAGTAGTATCAGAGAGGAGGGGTGCGAAATGACGAGAGGAAAACACATGGAAGAGTGGGCGGTAATGGATACCTCCCATTTCAGACACCCCCCCCCCTCGCCCCCCATGGTTAAAGTTCGAAGGCCGGGGGGCATCCGAAATTCATTAAGGACCGTCAAATACATTGGGGTGAAGTGGAGGTGATGGAGAGATGTGGAGGGATTAGTGGTGATGGGATGTGTGACAATGAATGGGAATGGCAGGAGTAATGGTGGGGCCGATAGTATTAACGCATGGTGAAAATTATTTAAACGAAGGGTGGATCGAGGCGAGGGATGGATTTTGATGACGCGTACCTGGAAAGGAAGGTGGGGCCCTTGTTCCCATCGCAAATCACGGTCGGAAGGTTTTATCGATTGCACGGTGGAGGGTGTTAGAATTTAATTCCCCCTTAAACTTGACTTGGGGATTATTGACTAAATCCAGCCAAACCTACTAAATGAGACAACACCGCTCACTCTAGCTCTTCCCCCCTCAAATTTTTACCCAGGGTAATTGTAAACTTGACATCCCCCCTATCACCTAGGTCTAACCCAAACTTTACCAGTGATTACCCAGGGGTACGCATGCCATACCAGGTCTTACAGCAGTATGCCCATTTACATGTAATAAAATTAACTCCATTATATATATATATAAATTTTTTTTTTGTTTCTTTGTTCGCTGTCTTTGTACATATGAAAAAAATGTCCATCGTCTTCTGTATAGGAGCGCTCTTGCCATTATCATGGCCCTATTCACGTAGTGCTACAAAACATCATGTTAGCTCCAAAGAATACCTTGATTTACGGTGGATTGCGCATCACGTGACTGCTCAAGATTCTGACATGCCTTTGATAGATCCAAGTGATCTGCAACCATGGCCAATAGATATAAGTGCTCCTGCTCCAATCAATCAGACTTGTGGCTATACTAGCCTCGTCTCTCCACCATCTCTTTCTTGCTTTATTTCCTGGGTTGTGCGCCACCACAATACACCATCCATTGCTCCACTCACACATTTGTTGCACCATCACCGAGCAACATCCAGAGAAAAAACACATCGACCCATTTCTATTTTTTCCCAATGCAGACTCCTTGTTACCGCATGCACGCAAAAGTGGCCATGGCTTTAGCTAGCACGATAAACAAAAGATCCCCTTTCAACTCAGTCGCAGCAGCATGCTCTAGAGCCAAGAGCTGACAATGTCTGCATAAAACTCTACTAGGGCCATGTTCTGGTTTTTACTCATGACATCGCTGAATTTTCTGTCTTTCAACACCAAGACGTCTTTCTCATCGATAGCCAGCGCACTTCAATCCTTCATCGAAGTCCTCTATCAACACCGCCTCCTTGTAGTATTCTACAAAAGCACAAATCTGATCTTTGAATTATAACATGTGCTCACCATTGGAATGCACTCCTGTGGTGTAACCCTTGTCAACGAATCCCCCAAATCCGCTAGATAAAGCGGTGCAAATTCCACCACCCCCATTTATACACCATCTCTTTGGACCTCAGTGCCTGAAAAATTGGGCTCTTCCACACGTGCTTTTCCTTTGCCCAAATCTCTTAGCCCGTAGATAATACCTATCTATTTTTTTTTTTTATCAAACTTGATGCTTCAATCACACTCCTCCATCATTCAAATATCAAGCTCATGCTTAAGGTTCAAGGACGCTACCCTATCCATAGTGACTATCCACACATCGTCCCTGTGTGCCAACAATATGATCACCCACGACACACCTCTTCAGATTCTTGGATTTCAACGCGTTGATCACACTATCGATCTTGAGATCTATAGTGATGACAAGTTATGGATGTTGGCATAATCCCCATGGCTATTCCACTTAGATCCACACCTGGGCTTCTCATAGACCATCCACAGATCTGTTAGAGCTAGTAGATATGTTCACTGGCATGGAATCTTAGTTGAAATCACCCCTCGGAACCACTATTCACATAGAATCCCTCTGATGCCTTCGGCTAATATCTGTAAACAAAATCTGCTTTGATTTATCCATTCACCAAGCCAATAAAACTCTTGGCTTCAAAAACGTCCCTCTGAAGCCAAATATGGCTCCGATACCATTTGTTAGAAATTACGGCAGAAATAATAAAAAATTTACCGAGAGAAATAAAAATAAAAGGCTAACAAAAAATCATTAACATAAACACATATGTTTATCCAGGAAAACCCCAAACTCCAGCGAAAAACCCAACCAATGAAATTTCATTAACCATTGGCCAAAACCCTGGCCAATCTGGCCAAGTGAGCCTTCACCACTCACCTCCAGGCCTACATTACAATGAAGTATTCCCAGCCTTTTATAGGCTCCATTACATGCAATACCATGGGCTGAAAACCATGGGTGCACAATACCATGTGCCCCAAAACCACTACTATTTACCCTAGTCAACATTGACTCTATCTTGAGTCAAGTTTACCTAACGAAGGGTAAGGGCTAAAATTTGCGGGGAGCGACATGCGATAGGCATAAGTGATGTGGCAGATGGTGGGACTGGACCGCAGCCCGCAAATCACAAAAATTGAGGTTTAGTCATAAGCAGAGGGGGTAAACAGTAAAATAAGAGAAGTGTGAAGTGCAAGGGAGAAGGTAAGTGACGTGGAGGGAAGGTGGGACCCGACCACATAGAAATATAAACAATATAGGTTGCAGGTGTTTCAAAAGGTAAGTTAAAAACTTTGTGATGTGATATCGCACATCTGTGATCACAGATTTTAATGTTTGGAAGAATGGAATAAGTTGCAATTTTGCAAAATGCGATGGATGGTGGGGAAAGGGTGATGTGGCACAAAGGTGGGACCACGCCAGCAAGTTGTAGATCACAAGTTTTATTATGCACACAACAGGGGTCAAATGTTATTTTCTGTGAAGTGCGAAGTGCAGGGAGGAGTGATGTGATAGGACGGAGGTGGGACCACTCACATACCGCATATCGAAATATTTGTAAGTTAGTGGTGGAGGGAAAACGATAGGGTTTGCGCAGTGCGATATTTGGGCATTTAAACTTCAGGAAGTTTGAAAAGGTGAAAAGGTAAGGGAAAGGTAGAAAAAAAATTTTGCATGCGATTTTGATAATGTGGTAAGGTATGGTAGGTCCCGCTTCATCGCATCGACGAAAAAACAAGGTTTGGCATAAGTCTTAAGAGGTAAGGTTAAAAACCTACGCGCTACGAAGTGCGGGCAATAGGTAAGGCTTATATGCGCACCACGGGTGAACAGGTCCCACCTCATTGCAAATCGCATTTCACTCATTTTAACATTTGCCCTTGCCCCCATCCTAAAAAAATTGCGATCTATGATTTGAATCTCTGTCATTGATCGTTTCTTAGATCCAATGTGCCTCACTACTCCCTTATTGTGGTTTTCCAACCTTGTATCTTTGGTTGCACCCGCTCATTTCTTATTTGTTTTTGGAATACTTGCCCTGCGTTCATGACTTGACCTGTTTTAGCGTTCATGACTCGACCTGAATGTGTGCAAGAATTGACCCAATCTCATTCAAGACTCTGCCCTTGCTATTTTAATGCCCTATCTTCTTCTCCACTGCCTTTTCGTCCTTTGATTCTACTGTTGCTCCTTTTTTAACTATAAAATTTTGGTGTTAATGGTTAAAGGAGGGGTTTGAAAGAAACAAGGTGTAGAACTTTAGAACATGGAGGAAATGAGGGGCATAGAGGGCAAATGAAATGGAAGGAGGGTAGAAATGAAGTTTGATCACCATCACACATTATCAGCAACATTTTCCCCTTTCTACTGAACTGAAAGGCAGATTGATTCCTTTTAAGCTCTTTGACAGTCAGGATTTCTCGTCCTTTCTCCTTCTCCACTTTCTGTGTGGTCATAGGTGAACATTGGCTCCATCTGGGGACAACATGTTGTTCTAAGTGCGTTGAGAACCTACTTGAATGATTGTGCCTTATTTAGCTCATGGATTTGCAAATTCATACTGTAAGCCTAAATTGAAACTACCACTGAGTTGTGCACTGCCAACTATATAAAACATAAGTCACTGCCATACGTTGAAAATCTTAAATGTTGAAATCTGAACTATGTTGAAATTGGAAACTGAAACACACTTGAACTGAAAGATGCAAAGTGATCTGAAACTAAACTGGAAAGATGCTCATATTACTGAGCTTATTGAAACTCCTACCTACACCTATTCTGATCGAAAATTATCCCATCAAATAATAATCAGACTTCCAATGTGGCCAGTCAAGCAAATGAGTGCTCAAATGAAATTGGCATCCCATTCCTGTAGGTAGAGAAATGGGGTCAAAACGTGGCAATTTATCTCTTCCACTAAATTTCATAGCTCCATTGATGAACCTGGAAAATTACTCCTTCACTGGTGGCTACAATATACTACCCAAAGGATCATGCTAAACATGCAACATGAACTTTTCTGGAGGATTTGTAACAAAAATAAAACCTCATTCCAAACTGTTGCTTTGCTTGTGCGTTACCACTGATTGTCTTCAAACAACAAGGATGACTCTTTTCTCTTCTCCTTTTCCATTATAATCAACTTCATTGTGTGCTCTTCATATTTTCCTTGAGTCATACGGAGGCTTGCAGGGGAGATGTAATCTTTCGATCATCTCGGGTAAATGATCTTGACTAATAATAATATATTGTGTTTCCCCAGCATCCCATTAAGAGCTTAATGATGCAGAACTTTTATGATCTTCTTCAAAGTCTGCACACTCAAAAAGAATATTTGAATGGTCTTCAATCAACAAACCTGATTAGTCTTCTTTTGGCAAGATTTCTTGGCTTGCATTGGGCACACTTAATTGGTGTTCAATATTTGAATACAATGCTACTGGCTGAAGGTGCTCTTGTGGATCTAGACAACTAAGCTCTGCTGCCATTATTTCCAGATCACCAGACTATTGTTGATTTTTAGTGCTTTCCTCTGGGAAATACTCCAACTCTTCTCCTTCTTCATGGAGGGTAATATTACCTCCCTTTTTTTCATCATAGGCTAGAAGCTGGTTTTCCACATGCAATCCAAGAGCCACCATAGGTTGTTCTTCTTGGAGATTGAGGCTGTCAGGGAGAGGGCCTATGCCCTAGGGAAGCATGAACTGAGAGACTTGGGCCTTGTATGAGGCCTATTTTAGGAGCTCGATTAGGGGGATCGAGATCTTGACCTATTCTAATTATTTCTGGAGGCTAAAGGCCGTGGGAGATTTTTCTGTGATAACTTCTTTGAACTGCTCTTTAGGACAGTTGGGAAAATTCACGGGTCTAGCTGTGGATCTCTCATTTTGGGGAGGATCAGAGCCCTATTTCGAGGAGGTGGGCATATAGGCTTTATGATGGGCAGACTATTCTAAAGGCTTTTTCCCTTTACTGGAAGAACTAGAAGGGGTGTGCTCTCTAGATGTCGACTCTTCATCTTGTTCCTGCACTCATGTTCTCTTCCTGGAGGACCTGAGACCATACTTCTTGTGGAGTTGAGCTTACATGAAATCCACAAACTCCCTGTAGTAATTTTCAATATCTCGATCCTCTTGGGGGACTTCCTTATCTTCTAGCTCTTCTTGCAGGGTAAGTTCACCTTTTTCATCATCTGTTTAAGCGAGGAATTGATCTTCTTGACTATATATGACTTCCTCGGCCTGTCTGTCCATTTCCCCTTCCAAGTATAGGGGAGGTTGGATGTGATCTTGCTGCTCTTTCCTTTCTCACTGCAACAACTGCATAGGGGGCTTTCGGTATTGGGGTTTAAACCCACAGTTTGGAATCATTTGGTTAGGATGAGGAGGGGAATTCTCGGCCTCTAATTCAAGCTTCACCATCTTATTTGAGAGGTTCTTGATCAACTTGTTCATCTCTTCGATTCTATACTCATGTGTTTCCCTCTCTTGATTAGAGGTAGAAGCCTCCTCCCTACCCCTTTTCCTAGCCTCGTGCTCTGTCCTCCCTTTGAATTTACTTGTAGAAGAAAAGTTTGCTTCTACCTCCAGTGCATCAGTCTAGATCTGATTTAGAGATGTAGACTTTCTTTCCCTTAGGGTGAACCCAAATTCTGGTTCAAAAGCCCTTGTGAAAACCACCTTAGCAGCTGCTTGTGGAGGCTTTATTTCAGCATGAAGATTATTATAAAGAATATTGAACCTCTTTATAAATTATGTTACGTCCTCATTGTGTCTCTTCTTGAGAGCATTGAACTCTGTAAGAACATATCCATGGTTCCTCTTTTCTCCCCATTTTCGTGTGAAGTAATTCTCCATTTCTTCCCAAGTGGTGACTGTGTGATCAACAAGATATTTGAACCACTTTCGAGCCTCTCCATCCAAGGATTGGATGAAAAGACTAAATACCACATCTAGGTGCTCTACATTTACATTCTCAGCATAGGTGCAGAAGTTTTCAATATGTCTCTGTGCAGAAGTACTATCTTCCCCGGTGAACCGAGGCAGGAGTTTTAGATAATCTTGAGGCATGTCATTCAGGACTGGAGGTAAAGCCAGTGGGGCATATTTTTTGAGGAGGAAGCCAGGTAAAACCATGAGGGGCGTTGGTGGTAGATTTTTTAAGATGAATTGGTGGTGCTATAACCAGTGTTTGTTGAATAAGGGTTTCTATATTAGTCCGCACAAAGAGTTGGAGTACTGCAACTTCTTTAACTTCTTCGGCCTTGGGAGTAGGATGCACGGAAGGTAAAGAAATATCAGCAGAGTCAGCTTCATTTTTTATGGTTGAACTGGCTAAAGTAAAGCTTTCTGGAGAATACTCAAGTACGCGGGTTGTGGTGCCAGGACCATAGATGTCAGCTTTCTGAGATGAGAAAGGCGGAGCTTCTAGGGTAGATGAGGGTAACTCAGCTTGACTGGGCTGCTTCTCCTTCTAGATTCTCCTAAATATAATCTTTTCAAGATCAGACATAGAAGGGGTTCTCTAGTAAGAAGTATCTGATCTGGTATGAGGCCTTTTGTAATCCAGGATTACAACTGATTGGAAACTTAATAACAATGTAGTCACCAAGGTGAGGGCTATGCAACTCTCAACCCTTCGTTCTGACTTGATTGAAGGGTGAAGATAATGTCGTATCATAGGGAAAGGTTTTCTAATTCATCTCCCCGGAAATGGCGCAAAAAAGATGTTGTAGCTCCTAGAGACAACCTTGAGCTGCAAAAGACCAGTGCCTAGGACATCTTAAAATCAAAGGTTATATGTGGACAAATGTATAAATTCCTTTGACAAAATATGGAATAAGAGAACAATAGTTTTGGTGGTTCATGGATGGAGAAGACCTTGGAGTCGATTCATATGAATTCCCTATATTGTGAGAGGGCTCTAGAGGCTCTGAGGCTTGATGGATTTTAAATGGGCCAAGCATAAAACAATGAGAAATTTTTTAAAAATATATAGGGGGCATTGAGAAAGAAATGAGAAAGAATCCACTAGAGACAGGCTTGAGAAGATTAAGAATCTGTCCCCCATGAGCTCAAAGGAAACTGATATGAATGAGATATGGAAAACAACAGAGGTTCGCGGAGCACGAATTAAGGGTGTGAGACAAGCTTAATAAATGAGAGTTAACACCTGATCATTATATAGATACAAATTCATGAATAAAATTGCAGACTACCAAAAACTACATTACACAAACCATCAAAGCAGCAGAGCATGAAAGGTGATTATACATATAAAAGATATTACTGATAATTGAAGAAAATAGATACACACTACTCATTTCTCCATCTGGAATCTAAATAAAAATGTTGTATCATATTAAGTTCAAACAACTCTCCCAAATATGTATCTCAGAGCACAAGGAGCACAATCATACAAAAATACAACAAAATTCTTCCAAATTCCAGAACCTTTCTTTAATCTTGGAACGAGCTACATATAGAGTTCCCCTCGAGGGTCTTATAGTACTAATCATTTATGATCGACCCATACTTATGAAATCAAAACATCCTACCTAACTTGCAGAGCATACATTGAGCAATTACTTCCGTACTATTAGAATTAAAACTGGAATGGGGCGAAATTGAGATTTCAGCTGCAAAATCATCAAAATTAAATAGAAAATAGAAAGGACATGGTCGCCCATGGAGGCCAATAATGGTAGCATTCAAGACAGTATGGCAAGGAGCAGTTGTAGGTGGACAGACTAACTGTCATCATATAAAACCTCCACTCCCTCAGTCTGGTGATTTCCTCTTAATCAATTATGAAGAGGCCTGTCGTATTACATGCACCTGGTTCTTTAGCGGAGATCTCCTGAGCAGAAAGAACAAACCAAAATGTGCATGTTTCGTCCAAATGCCCATGCAATGTTTTTGAATTAAAAAATGGGAACTAGATTTCGGAGGGGTTCTTAAGTGGTAAGTGGTATCGGAGAGGGGGGTGCGAAATGATGAGAGGACGACATGTGGAAGAGTGTGCGGTAACAGATACTGCCCATTTCGGACCCCCCCCCCCCCGCCCCACCCACCCTGCCCCCCAATGGTTAAATTTCAAAGGTTGGAGGGGGGTCTAAAATGTGTTAAGGACTGTCGGATGCATTGGGGTGAAGCGGAGGTGCTGGAGAGATGTGTAGGGCTTAGTGGTGATGGGACGTGTGACAACGAATGGGAATGGTAGGAGTAATGGTGGGGCTGATAGTATTAACACACAGTGGAAATGATTTAAACCCAAAGAATGTGGGTCAGAGACTGAGGGGTGGTTTTATATGACATGGCAAGGAAGGTGGGGCCCTACTCCCATCGCAAATCGCAGTCGAAAGGTTTTACCAGTGAAAAATGGAGGGTAAGGGCTAAGATCCACTGGGAGTGACATGCGATGGGAAAAAGTGACGTGGAAGACAGTGGGACCGGACCACAGCCCGCAGATCGAAAAACTTGAGGTTTAGTCGTAAGCGGAGGTGGTAAACACTAAAATAAGCGAAGTGTGAAGTGCAGGGGAGAAGTTAAGTGATGTGGAGGGAAGGTGGGACCCGACCGCATCACAAGTTAAACAAAATAGGTTGCAGGCATTTCAAAATATAAGTTAAAAATTGTGCGATGTGATATCGCACATCGGCGATCGTAGGTTTTAACGTTTGGCAGAATGGAATAAGTTGTAATTTTGCGAAATGCGATGGATGGTGGGGGAAGGGTGACATGGCACAGAGGTGGGACCGTGCCCGCAAGTCGGAGATCACATGTTTTATAATGCCCATAGTGGGGGTCAAATTTTATTTGTTGCGAAGTGAAAAGTGCGGGGAGGAGTGACGTGGCAGGATGGAGGTGGGACTGCCTGCATACCACAAATCGTAATATTTTCTAGTTAGTGGTGGAGGGTAAATGGTAGGGTTTGCGAAGTGTGATATGTGGGCATTTAAACGTCGAGAAGTGCAAAAAAGCAAAAAGGTAAGAGAAAGGTGGAAATAAAATGTTTCATGTGGTTTTGATAATGTGGTAAGGTATGGAGGGTCCCACGTGATCACATCGGCATAAAAACAAGGTTTGGCTTAAGTCTTAAGAGGTAAGGTTAAAAACTTGTGGCCTACGAAGTGAGGGCAACAAGTAAGGCTTATATGCATGCCACGGGTGAATGGGTCCCACCTCATCGCAAATCGAATTTCGCTCATTTTAACATTTACCCTTGCACCCATCCTGAAAAACTTGCGATCTGCGATTTGAATCTCTGTTGTTGATCATTTCTTAGATCCAACGTTCCTCACTGCTCCCTTACTATGGTTTTCCGACCTTGTATATTTGGTCATGCCTGGACATTTCTTATTTTTTCGTGGAATACTTGCCCTGCATTAACGACTTGACCCGAACGCGTGCACAAATAGACCCAATATCGTTCAAGACTTTGCCCTTGTTGTTTTCCTGCCTTAACTGCTTCTCCACTGCCTTTTCTTCCTTTGATTCTACTATTTCTCCTTCTTTAACTATAAAATTGGGTGTTAATTTTGAAGGAGGGGTTTGAAACTTTAGAACATGGAGGAAATGAGTGGCATAGAGGGTGAATGAAATGGAATGAGGGCAGGAATGAAGTTTGATCACCATCACACCTTATCAACAACATTTTCCCCTTTTTACTGAACTGAAAGGAAGATTGATTCCTTTGAAGCTCTTTGACAGTTAGGATTTCCTGTCCTTTCTCCTTCTCCACTTTCTGTGTGGTCACAGGCCAACAGGAGCAGCATGAAATTGGTTGCAGAAGACCACACTACCTTTATGACATTTTCGCTACCTTTATATGTAAAAACACCACGGTTATGCCAGAAGTCAGTTTTTATTATCATATGGTCAAAAATGGAATTACCCATGATGTAATTGAGTTTATCATGATGTAATAATTTTCATGTAAGGTAGTGGAGGTCAAATTCATGGGTTTTTACGTATAAAAAAAACCACTCATTTTTCATGCTTCTGCCACCTTTTTGGAGACTCTGTTACTCTTTTGAAGTAAACTTGGGAGAATCAATTTTTGGAGGCCTTCCCATGGCTAATTTTTCAAAATTCAAGATTTTCTAGAAACTAGACACAGAGGGATAGTTTACCATTCTTTCATAAGTGGATTTGGACTCCTAAAAGTGCCTGCAAACTTCTGTTACGCTTCTGCAAATTTTTGTTACCCTTTTGTCAGAAATGTTACAAATCGGCATTGGATTCCTAAGGACACTTGTCAAGCTCAGAAAATGTCACAAATTCGAGGTTTTGTTGTCCTATGAGTTTTAATTACAGTTATTGAGTTGGTTTTTTCCTCCTATAATGAGGGAATGTGTAATTAATGCAAGTGACAATCACTCCTAGTTCATAGCTAAAATTTAGGGAATGGTTTCTAACCTCCCTAGAATCTAAGAAATGACTCATGTTCTATATTTATGATCCATTTTGGATGGGATTTCGACCTGATAAGATGTCATATTCCATATTTTCTATAATTAGACTCTCTTTAGTATTTTTTGGGGTTGGATAGTCTCATTTTGCAGTGGAAATTTTATCATCAACAATTTTGAATGAAATCAGAGACAAATTTGCAGAACTTGTGTTGATATACTTGTGGCATGCATTGGAGAATTTGTTATTCTTATGTATGTTTATATATTCATGCTAAATGATATATCTTCTTCTTTCATATACATCTTTCCATATTTTTATCTTGTAATTTTATGAGCAGAAATCATGTATGTTCATGCTCTGTTTTAGACAAGGTTTACTTGTTATCTTTATTTGCTTCTAAATGAATGAATTCACTGCAATGCTCATTAAAATCTCTCTTACTTCATCCTATACTCAATGACCTATTAAACATTATTTCAAAATACCTATATAGCCTCGCATATTCTCTGCAAATTAACCTTGGAATTCAGACCTAAAAACCCTACACATAGTCTTCTCACTGACCTTTCTATCCAGCACTTAAAGCATCAAACAAATCCTATTTACTGAGCTTACATACCTAGCATAAGATCATTAGATATTTCATTCATTCCTTTGACTACAAAAGTGACAACGAGAGAGCCCTCTTTGGTCCTGGTAGGGCTAGCTACCTGACTTAAAGCCTGGTTTGTGGTTACCTTTCTTCAATCCCATTTTTAGCCTTGGGAATTTGGGGAGAGTGATAACAGGGTGGAAATATAATTCGATACAACCATAGAAAAAAAAATCAATATAGGAACAATGAAAAATTTAAAAGAGGTTATGTACTCGTCAGACTGTTGCTTTTTTTAGAAAAACAAATTAACAGTGGTGTACCTATGTGTACAACAGTAACTAAAAAAAAAAAAATTGTTGATTGGAGGGTGACATGACACTTAGCTTCCTAGGCATATCTATAAAAATAATAGTAATAACTACTAGAAAATGCATAATTTAAACAAATTAAACCCAAATAATTTAAAAAAACATCATGTATTTATCAATTTTCATGCGTCGTACCATTTTCACATTTTGATATCTAATGAAGCATGTATTTCTCAATGTTCATATGTCATTTTTTTTTTTTAATTAATAATGATAAAATTTGAAATTTAATCAATGAAATGTTGTTGTGTAAAAAGAGAAAAGTAATCCTCTCAAACACCAAAGGAATGCCTCTCCAATGTGACAAGAATGATTCTCTACCAGGGAGAATTTCGGATCCAAGGAAAGCACATTGAAAATCAACTACAAATAGGAATTTCTATCTCTAAAGCAATGCCCAAAATAAAATTAATGAAAAACACGAGAAAACATTGAATAATGGTGTAAATAAGTTGACTTATGGTTTGCATAGGTTTTAATATAAGGAAGACGATAGGTAAGACCCCACTACAAATGGTTTGGACCAAGTAGAGGTTTTGTGATTTTTGGCATGATGTGAAATCATAGGTATGGGAAGCATGGACGTCCCCTCATCCAACATGGTACATCCAAGCACCCAAAAAAGGCTTGACCTAGAAATATTAAGGATGTATCCATGTTTCCACCACTCCATCACCATACATGATATGTAACCAAGGTGAAATTATGTGCCCCAATGTAATAATTCCCTAAACAATATTTGTTCAAGACATGCCATAACAGGGCCATGACTGAAGAAACAAAAGAATAAATTACGTCTAATAAAAGGTGCAGTCAAGGGTAAAACAAAAGAGTTTTCTTGACTAAGAGAGATGACTTCGTTAGACCAGTCAATAGAGCCGTGACGGGAAATTTTAGAGACAGACTAACCCATAAAAAACCCAATTGTGCTATAGTTGTATAAGAAAAATGTTTAGCCGGGTGGGTGTAATTTAAACAAAATTGAAAAGGCGAAATTATAGTAATAAATCATAGTTGTATGGATAATTCCAATGGAAAATGAAGGCCATCATTGTGTTTATTAATGTTTTTAAACATATTTTAACTATATATATATCCATAAAGTATAGAAAGTGTCATCATATTCATGATTGGACCATATTTATACACTCCATGCCTAGATACGACCATATTTGGTAACTATATTGCAAACACAATTGGCTCACATAGAAAACCATTCAAAATTCATGTTCTAGATGTTTCTGTTAGACTTACAATAGCAACAAAATATACAACAACAAATCAAAACATTTTTCATCCTATGGTGGACACTAAAAATAAGGACAAACAATGAAAACAAAAATAATATGACCACAACTATTCTCAAAAGAAACATGCTCAGTTCAACATTCTATTCTTAGAAAATTTCTAGTCGAATATTTTGGTAAATGTATAAAAGAAAATCTAGCAAAATTACTTTATATGTTAAAAAAAGAGATAAAAATGCCATAAATTCCACTTCTCTAGAATGAAATCTTGAACCATGGCATGTAGGAGTAGGTTGAACTTGGAGAATGGCATGGAATGATCCAAATTTTATGTCCTTAATTTTGATTATCATAACAAATTCATGTCCATAAATGGATAAAAATTAGGATACAACTATGTCTTTGGCATCAGAGGTGGCTAAAAACTCCTCATGAAGGCTTTGTGTGGAGGACAGGATGTGCACAATATGTAGAATTAATGCACTCTTCACCTCCAATGTGAATTTTCACTTGACTCACTTAGGGCCTTCACTCTTTTCACTTTTATTTTTCTTTTATGCAGTTTTCACCCCCATCTTTTTTTGTAATAGTCTTGGTGAAAATTTCATGTGATAAAAGTTAATAAAGATAAAATAATAACCAAGGTCATGGGACACGTATTCCAAGCTGAATTTTGGGCCAAAAATCCTAGTGTGGGTGTTCATATGGTTTATTATGGCTATGGAAATTGGCAAAGGAAATGGCTAAGGCTTTGGAAAGGAAAAGTGGCTTTTATTGGCATATATTTATGAAACTAATGGAAAATAGGAGAAAAGGGAGGTGAAAGGTCATAGATTGCGTGTGAGGAGGAAAATAAAGGAAAATAATGGAAAATGAATAAAATAGAGGCCTCATTAATACAAATTCTTATGAGGATCAGTTCATGGAATTTTTTAGTTAAGCTTTTGTTCAATGCAGTTTTGCAGCTCTCATTTTATCTCTCTCTCTCTCATGATGCTCTTGGATACTTAGAGTTTTCTTGTAGCACTCTTGGAGAGTGTGGCATACTTGGATATTTGCGGCAAGAAGGAAAAGGAAGACTAGGAAAGCGCACGAGGACATCAGGACCAACAACTACATTGGGGTTTGATTTTAGGTACTGAGACACATGTATTTTTTCCTCACTAGTTTTGGCATGCATGGTGTATGCATGTGGTTTATTGGTCATGATATATCATTGGCATGGAGGATTGCCTAGATTGACAGTGGATTTTTCTAGCCTTGCCATTTACTGGATAACCATGGTGTTGTGGGTTCAGTTTCAATGTTTGTTTTCTGGTTGGTTCTCATGTTCCTTTAGCTATGGGTTGAGTTATTAGTTCCTAGAAGCCTTGGTTGGAAAAACACTTTGGAAGCCCTGTAAAAACTTGGGTATATTTAATAGTCTTGGAACCCTTGGTTGGACAAACACTTTGGAAGCCCTAGGTGGGTTGAGTTACTAGTCCTGGAAGCCCTAGTTGGAATAAACACTTTGGAGCCCTAGAACAACTTGGGTAGATACCAATCTGGTGATGGTAGTGATGTTCAACCTTGAGGTGGAATCACTGGTTGAGGGTTGAGGTGGTTTTGCTTATGGAAGCCCTGGTTTGTTTTTGATGTATTTGGTTTATGAAATCCCACTTTCATGCTTGGAAAATGGCACGGGGGTGACTAGTTGAAGAGAGATTTAGCTCAGCCATGTCTATGGTCAAGTGGAACATGGAAGTCCCAGACTTGGTTTCATTTTTCTTATGGAAATAAGAGCTCTTTTCCTCTTGTATTGATGGGTAAATATGCTTTTTATTCTGTGGCTTATATGGTTGTAATTTTCTTGTCATTTATGTTGATTATATGTTGGTTATGACTGAGTTTTATGATGGTGATGAAGTATGGATCTCATCATGTTTTGATTTGTAAATGAATGAAAAATGTATCTATGCCTAAATCGATGATAATGTAGCTAATGTGATAAGGCAACAATTCTTCTTAAAAATTCTCAGATAAGCATGAGACCCCTATGTTCAAATATGTTATTTAAACCTATTGATGTAACACCGTCATCTCACATCTACCCAAGTAATCGGCCAATCGAGGTAAACATGTGATGAAGATTTACTATGATTTGATTCAACCTCCTAGGTGACCTTAAGGAAGTGGAATCAATGAAAATACATCAAACAAACCTTCCACATTTGCAACAAAACTCCCAGGAGCTAACCCAACCACTCAGGCCTCTAGCCCCTGGGTCCCACTGATATTTTACGAAGAAAACCACTTGGATGCATGCACAATCCTGCATCCATGCATATGGGAGGCTCAGGATGCACGCATAAGCCTGCATCTAGGGACTAAATTTACCAGAATTGTGCCTGTGTCTGTGGGATTTAAGGCACGTTTTTAGGTCCAAAGCCCAGGCCACTTCCCATAACTCAATGAAAAGTTCATAAATGAAATAAAAAAAATGAAACAACGATGTATTTGAAAAAACCATGACAAGGCCTAGACTGGACCCCTACTAGCCATGACAGGAATTTTGTCAAACATATCACAAACATGTATTCTATAGGTGTAAACAACATTTATGAGCATATAGATCTCATACTTATCTGAGAATCACTAAGAAGCATTGGTCCCTTACATCATTAGTTACAATATCATCTATTAGGTCATAGATACATTATTTATTCATTTACAAATAAAAACATGAGGAGAGCCATACATCATCATTTTCATAATACATGCTTAAAACCAACATAATAAAAAAAGAAATATCAAGGATACAAAAACCATAGAATCCACATATAACTAGTACATTTACACATCAAATACAAAGGAAATGAACTTCTCATTGATGAATGTAAAAAAGCCAACCAAAGATGGGACTACCATGTTCCACCCAACCATAGATTGGCTGAGCCAATTCTCTCTTTAGCCAAGCATCCCCAAGCCATATTCCAAGCATTAATGTGGGATTGAAATTGAAAGAACCAACCAGGTCACACCAAGGGTAAACCACCTCGCCCTCATCAATAGATATCAGGCTTTACCGTAATCCACACCGAATCACTAGGCCAAAACAATAAACATGTCATAACATGATTTACCTCCACCCAATCATTAGGCCAAAACAAGCATGGATGCCACCAAATTTCTCCACCTACACCATGAGGAATTTTCTTGTCTCCTAGTCTCTCAAGATTTACCACAATCCACACCGAATCACTAGGTCCTAAACCTAGGAAATGCACTATCCGGATTTACCACAACCCACAGTCTGATTCAAGGATTACTAGTCAATTTGTAATATCATTTCATAGATCCACCTCAATCAGCTTCGAATCCATCTAGAATTCCAGCTCAACCAAAACATGAGTACTCCACCACACCATGGCTATTTTGAAATGGAAAGTCTAGGCTGAAAAAACTGTCACACCTGGGAAAAACCATGCCATGATAGAAAAGAACCACATGCAATACCCTGCATGCCAAATCTAGAAAGGAAATCACACATGCAAATAAATACCTACAAAGAATCTTGTTCTAGCTACTTGATCCTGATCTTCCTTGCTTACTCCTTCCTTCCTCTTGCCTTCTTTTCCTTTCTTGATCCAATGCTAAAGTGCTCCAAGAAAACTTTGTGTCCAAGAGTGAGAAAGAGAGAGAGAGAATAATGTGAGAGCTCTAAAACTAAGCTGACAAAAGGTACCAATTGATCCTCATAATTCTTTTTATTGATGAGGCATCTATTTTCTTCATTCTCCATTATTTTCCTTCATTTTTCTCCTCGCATGCAACATGTGACCTTTCACCACCATTTTCTCCTAATTTCCATTATTTTCATAAATAAATGTGCCAAAAATACCATTTTGCCTCTCTAAAGCCTTTTTCATTTCCTTAGCCATATTAACCGAAATGAACACTCACTAGGATGTTTTTCCCAACATTCATCTTGGAATAAGTGTCCCATCGACCGTGGTTATTATTTTTAATTTTTATTACATGGAGTTTTCATGAGGGATGTTACAGAGCCCTCCTCGTTGGGGGACTCTATCCTCAGTGTTCAACTACACATATACCTCAGCAAAACTGTTGAAAATAAAATAGATTTCCCATGGAGCTTTATAACATAGCTCGATGAAATATTCACAATGATCTTCGTGCTAAAAAGAAAATCATAATGAAAACATAAAATATGAAAACTATAATGACATGACACCCATATCTATTATTGGAGATTTATAACATAGCTCATGGAGGTACTTACATCCATATACATATGTACATATACCCAAACATCACATCAAAAAATCACCAAAAAATATGCCAAACATATACCAACATCACACCAAAAATACTTTGCCTCAAGTAGAAACCAAGGAAGGATACATAGCCTGCATCTGATCCGCCATATCTCATGTAGCTTCATCAGGCCCAAATTTTTTCCATTGCAATTTAACTTTCTCTATTGCTTGCTTCCAGATCATGAGAATTTTTTTCTGCAAAACACACTAAGTCTCCGACCAAAATTCTCCATCTGGTTCTACTTGGAATACATACCATTCAATCACATTATCAACATTCTTAACATACTTCTTATGTAATGATATATGAAAAAAATTATGGAATTTCACTGTGGAAGGTAGTGCAAGTCGATAGGCCTCTGGTATGATCCTCTCAATGATCTTGAGGGGTCAAAAAAAGTGGGGTGCCGGCTTGGCACCTGTTCCAATCTGCAAGGACCTCTTCTTGGGCGTAATGCACAAATACACCTATTCCCAAACCTAAAAATCCTTAAACAACCTGTTCCGGTCTACATAGCTCTTCTTCTTATCCTGCGTTGCTTTCAAATTGTTCTTGATCACCTGCATTTCCTATTTCATTTCTTCCAACATGTATGGTCCAATCAATGACCTATTAACCGGACCACTCCAACTAATGGGAGTATTGCAACTCTACTAATATATTTATTCAAATGAACACATCCTCAATGGTTCCTAGTAACCGTTGTTGTAGGCAAACTCTACAAGTGGAAGGTACTCTTCTCAATTTCATTTTTGATGCACCACATACATATGCAACATGTCCTCCAAGATCCTATTGACCATTTCAGTATGTGCATCTGTTTGTGGATGATAAGTTGTGTTGAAGGTCAAGTAGGTGCCCAAACCTACATAAAACTCCTTGCAACACTTGGAAGTGTAATTCACATCCCTATCTGACACAATCTTCTTTTGAACACCATGGAATCTAACAAAATCTCTGATGAACACCAGTGCCACATCGCTAGCTGAGTATGTAGTCTTCACTGGAATGAAGTGTGCAAAATTTTCAACCTACCCATAACCACCATGATGCAATCATGTTGTCTAGCTATCCTAGGAAAACCTATGATGAAATCCATGTAAATGACCTCTCATTTCCACTATGGAATCAAAATTGGCTGCAACAGTCCACCTGGATGCTTACACTCTGACTTAACCATATTAAAGTCCAAACACCTAGCTACAAACTCTGCCACATCCTTCTTTATATTTGACCAATAATAGAACAACTTCACTGTTGTCAATATTTTCTGATAGCCTAGGTGACCCAAATATGGTTTCACATGAAAATCTCTCAAGATCACATTCTTGATCTCAATGTTTTATGACACATATATCCTATCTCTAAATCTGACCAATCCATCTTTCATGAGATGGTAGTCCAAATATTGTACACCTGCACCTGTACTTGTGCTTGTACCACTAGATGTACCTATACATGTACTCTACTGCAACCTGTGCACAATCTCCATATACCTGTCATCGTGCCGTCATTCCTACAAGATTATATCATGTAAATCCATCCCATATGATCTCATAGTTGCTATGTGATTTACCTGTACCCGCCCACTGAGAGAATTTGCAACCTTGTTCTCCTTGCCCTTGATGTAATTGATCTTGAAGTCAAACTCACTGATCGTGGCCAACCATATAGCTTGCCTAGCATTCAAATTTAGTTAGTAAAAAAAGTACCTCAACCCAATGTGATCACTCATCAATACAAACCTCTTGCCAAGAAGATAGTGCCTCCACATCTTCAATGCATGTATGATTGCTGCTAGCTCAAGATCACGTGTTAGGTAGTTCTACTCGTGCTCTTTTAATTTTCGTGACTCATGGCATACCACATGTCCATCCTACATAAGGACCCCACCAAGTCCTCTCTTGCAAGCGTATGTACATACTACAAACTCCTTGTACGAATATGCAATATTTAACATTGGAGCCTGTGTCAACAATTGGCTACGTTGATCAAAACTGGCCTCACACTCCTCTGTCCAGTAAAAATTCTTACCTTTCCTCTCCAATGATGTAATAGGATAATCAATTTGTGATAATTTCTTGATGAACCTCTGCTAATAATATGCCAACCCCGTGAAGGATCTCACCTCATCTACATTTCTAGGAACTACCTACTCCATGATGGCCTTATCTTTTTTGGATATACTATAATGCCCTCCTTGGAGACAACATGTCCCAAGTAATGTACCTTAGCCTGGAAGAAATTTAATTTGTTGAGCTTAGTATTTTATTGATGCTCTCTCAACAATATCAACATTGCTACCAAATGCTCGACATGCTCTTCCTCATTTTTAGAATATATCAACATGTCATCAATGAACATAATAAATTTTTTTTCCAAATAAGGATGCAACACATTATTCATCAAAAACATAAATGTAGTTGAGGCATTAGTAAAACTAAATGGAACTACAACAAACTCGTAATGACCACACCTCGTTATGAATGTGGTCTTGTAGATGTCCTCTTCTTTGATGTGTACCTAACGATATCACAATCTCAATTCAATCTTAGAGAATATTGTTGCTCCTTTAAATTTATCAAAAAAATCATCAATCCTCGGTAACAAATACATTTTCTTGATGGTCACTTTGTTCAAATGCCTATATTCGATGCACAATCTGAGAGTTCCATCCTTCTTCTTCACAAACAACACCAGTGCGCCCCATGCTGACACACTTGGCATAATGTATAGTTTGTTAAGCATATATTTCATTTGAAACTTTAATTATACCAACTTATGTGTGCTCAGCATGTACGGTTCCTTTGATGCTGAAGCTCCCCATGGTACCAACTCAATAGAAAAGTCTACCTCCCTATGAGGTGGAAACTCTGAAATATCTGCAAGAAATACATCTTGAGACTATTGTAGAACTGCGTATCTTCTCAAAACATATGCATCCTCAACTTCCTTAACCTTGTTACTAGAGATATGAAATGAAAATAGCACACACCCTTTCCTATAACTGTGCTTGGCCTGCATATCCATCATCCTCCTAACTGTTGTGGCTTTATTCTTTCGCTGTAAGACTCTTGTTTCCCCATTGTCATCAAAGCACTTAATGGATTTGTCATACTTATCCACCTTGGTCCTGTGAAGGTATAGCCAAGCCATACCCATTAGCATACTATATGATCCCAATGGCAATATGTTCAAGTGCATTGTTTTGGGCATACCAATTATCTCAAATGCACAATTTCTTAACCAATGATGAACTCTTTTCTTCATACATGTAGCCAACTGCACGAACCAATATTTTCCATGCATTTCCTTATTCAAACCACACTTATCAACCAATTCATTACTAACATAGATATAATTATATCTAGGGTCAATAAAAATAGAAATAACTTGATCACAAATATTACCGTCTATTTCAATGATTGACTCCTTGGTGATATTCCTGCCTATTGACCACGACTGCATAAATATGAGGAATGTTATGTCCAACATCTCCAATAGTCTACACCTCTTTTTCACTATATATCTAAGGCCCACTGCTATAGTTATGTGGAAAATATCTCTTTAGATGCTCTTTACCACATGTCCAACACTCCAACCATCCAGTACCCTCACCTCTATGTTGTTGTTATCCATGTCCATGTCTAGCTGCATTAAAATTATTTTGTGGTGCCACATTTTCTTTCTCTTCTACATTCTGATGCCTTTCTCTTTTTGGCTACCATTTACCTTTACCTTTTTCATTCCCTTTCCATCCTTGATGATATTCATTCTTGTGCTTTGATTGCTCATAGCAATGCTTCAACTTCCCAATGAATTCATCAAGGGACCAAGGCTCATCATACTCAATCCAATCTCTAAATTATAATGACAAACCACTGAAAAATCACTGAAATTTATCCTTCACATCTTCGAGATATGGTACATACCTCAATAGCTCTAAGAACTTGGTCATATACTCCTAATCTATCATCGATCCCATATTTAGCTCATAGAATTGCTTTGCCTTACTCTCATAATACCTCTCTGACAAGTATTTCTTCCTGAAAAGCCTCTTGAACTCGTGCCAACTCAATTCCTCTGTCATGATGTGTTTGACCCACTTCACATCTTCCCACTAGATATCTTCTTTACCTCTAAGGCTGAGTATATCTACTCTAGCCTTCATATTATTTGTGTAATTATGCAACTCAAAGAACTTATTCATCCCAAGTATCTAGGCTTCTGCCTCTTCTGGTTTCTTTAAGTCCCAATAAAAAGTAGGTGGTGTTTCTTTCATAAATTAATCTGGAAAGTATCCCCCACCACTCCTCTTGTAAGTATGATAATGATGGTGATCATAATGTCCGTTAGAACTAGAACTAGAATAATACCTATACTCATAACCCTTCCTATCTGGAGTGTCCAACAACCTGCCATATCTCCCTGTGTCAGCTCTTTTCGACCTATGTATACCAAGATACCTCCTGCCATATGCCCCATTATTTATGTCCTCATGTCCATGGTTGATATGAAGTGGCCCTTGATGCTGCAATTCTGACAAGCTCTAAAGAAGTATTGCATTAAACTCTACTTGTTTCTCTTGTGCCTGTATGGTCCTCCCATTTTATACTTTACAATTCCTTATTTATTCCTTTAATATTCTCAATGTGTATGCCAAATCAGAAGAGTTCCCACCATGCTACTCATATTATTCATAGGGATATTCTTCATAGTCTACCATATTTATATTCATTTTTATATTTTTCCTACAAGGCATAATATGTCATCTAAACAAAATCATAATAAACCAACGTACCTTAGAATAATTTTGGGAGGATACCTCATCTGCAAGATCATCCAAATCAGTGTGATACATGTATAAACATAATCACGACAACTTATAGATATATAACAATTAAATGTACTAATCAGATAAGCATCATTCTAGTTGGAGTCCAGTCATCGCTGCATGACCATATCACTACACATACTATGACCTCATGCATGACTATATCAACCATACCGATGCACGTGAAAAATAAACAATCATAAGCATAGACGATACACAAATGTACACATAGACAATACACAAGCATAAACATGGACAATACACACACATAAATACATGTAATCAAGCATAAATAGATAATACTTGTAATAAAATGTAACAACATGTAACCAAACATAAAATGATGATATATGTAGGAAATTGAAATGTATAAACAACATGTAACCAATCATACACTCATGATGACACAGTGTACAACAACACCATCAACCTACACATGGTGATATCACTACAACCATGAATAACACTGTGCAAATGCAACAAGTACATACACCACAAGTACAAGAAACACATATCCAACCAACATAAAAGCATGACCAACACACTGCCCATCCAGTCCAAGGGGTGAACCATGCTTTGATACCACTCTGTAACACCCTCATCCCACATCTACCAAAGTAACTGGCCAATCGGGTTAAACATGCAGTGAAGAGTTACTATGATCTGATTCAAACTCCTAGGTGACCTTAAGGAAGTGGAATTGACAAAAATACATCAAATAAACCTTCCACATTAGCAACAAAACTCTTAGGAGCTAACCCAACCACTCAGGCCTCCAGTGCTTGGGTCCCACTAATAATTTATGAAGAAAATGCTTTGGACGCATGAACAAGCCTACATCCATGCCTCTGGGAGGCTCTAGAAGCATGCATAAGCCTGCATCCACGCGTTTTGGGACTAAATTTCCCAGAATTGTTCCTGTGTCCATGGTATTTAAGGCACTTTTTCAGGCCCAGAGCCCAGGCCACTGTCCATAACTCAATTACAAATTTAGGAATGAAATAAAATAGTGAAACAATGATGTATTTTCAAAAACCATGACAAGTCCTATATTGGATCCCTATTAGCCATAACAAGCATTTCATCAAACATATCACAAACATGTATTCTATAGGTGTAAACAACAGATCTGAGCATAGGGGTCTCATACTTATCTGAGAATCACTAAGAAGCATTGTTCCCTTACATCATTAGTTGCAGTATCATCTATTAGGTCATATATACATTGTTTATTCATTTACAAATAAAAACATGAGGAGAGCCATACAACATCATTATCATAATACGTGCTTATAACTAGCATAATAACAAAAAAAATCTCAAGGATACAAAAACCATAGAATCCACATATAACTAGTACATTTACACATCAAGTACCAAGGAAATGAAATTCTCATTAATGAATGTAAAAAAACCAACTGGAGATGGGACTACCATGTTCCACTTGGACATAGATTGGATGAGCCAATTCTCTCTTTAACTAGTCACCCCCGTGCCATATTCCAAGCATGAATGTGGGACTCAAACTGAAGGAACCAACCAGAGCATCCACAGGCTTAACCAATTTTCCCTCATCAATATAAATCATGCTTTACCGTAATCCACACCGGATCACTAGGACAAAATAATAAACATGTCATAATAGGATTTATGATGATCTCCACCCAATCACTAGGCCAAAAAAATTATGGATGTCATGAGATTTCTCTAGCTACACCATGAGGAATTTTTTTTCTCCTAGACTCTCAGGCTTTACTGCAATCCACACATGATCACTAGGCTCTAAACCAAGGAAACAAACTATCATTCTTTACCGCAACCCACAATCTGGTTTAGGGGTTGCTAGGCCATGTGTTATATTATTTTGGAGATCCACCTCACTCAGCTTTGAATCCATTCAGAAATCCATCTCAACCAAAACATGATATTTGCACCACACCATGCCTATCCAGAAATTGCAAGGATAGGATGAAAAAGCTATCACACTTGGAAAAACCCATGCCATGACAGAAAAGAACCACATGCAATACCATGCATTCCAAATATAGCAGGGAAATCACACATGCAAATCAATGCCTGCAAAGAATCATGATGTAGATTCTTGATCTTGCTCTTCCTTGCTTGCTCCTTCCTTCATCTTGCCTTATTTTCCTTTGTTGATCCAATGCCAAAGTGTTGCAAGAAAACTTGAAGTGTTCAAGAGTGAGAGAGAGAGAGAGATAATGATGAGAGAGCTCCAAAATTGAATTGACAAATGATACCAAGTGATCCTCGAAATAGTTTTTTATTGATGAGGCCTCTGTTTTCTTCATTTTCCATTATTTTCCTTCATTTTCCTCCTCACATGCAACCTGAATTGTCACATACCTTTTCTTCCAATTTCCATTATTTTCATAAATAAATGTGCCAAAAATACCATTTTTCCTCTCCAAATCCTTTGCCAATTTCATTAGCCATATTAACCAAAATGAACACCCACTAGGATGTTTTTACCAACATTCAACTTGGAATAAGTGTCCCATCAACTGTGGTCATTATTTTTGACTTTTATTACATGGAATTTTAACCAGGTTTGTTACAGTAGATTACATATTTGTGAAATTTTTGGTGAAATGCCTATCATTGCTAGTAGGGTTCTAGTCAAGTCCTTGTTTGAATGTTTTCTTGTTCATCATTATTCCCTTGTTATATTTCATTTCTAAACTTGGCATTGAGTTCTGTGCAGTGATATGGGCTCTAGGCCTAAAAAAGTGGCTCAAATATCAAGGAATATGAGACAGGTTTCTGGGAAAAAATTCCTGGGCACCTGCATGCCTATGTTGTGGGAGCATATAGAGCGTCCCATACACACCCATGCCTATAATGTGGGAGCATCCAGGGGTTTAATGGTCTAAAACCTTAGTGGGACCCAGGGGTTGGTTACCTGAGTGGTTGGTATAGGTCTTGGGAGTTGTGTTGTTGATGTGGAAGGTTTTTTTGATGTGTTTCCATCGATTCCATTTCCTTAAGGTTACCTATGAGGTTGAATAAGATCATAGTAGCTCTTCACCACATGTTTACCCTGGTTGGACGACTAGTTGGGTAGATGTGGGAGGAGGGTGTTATATTTGCATGATTCTTTACACAAGACACTCATGTTTGAGATTCCTATGGGAGTGTTTGTTTGGTTGCAGGTTTCTCTTAGTATAAAATGATTTCAAACCCATCGATCAATTTGGAGAAGTGTATTGTGGTCAATTCTCTGAGAAACTTGTAATCAAGTCATTTGTGTGTTTGATTTTGTAATTTTACTTCTATTGTATTAGCTCCCAGTTTCAAATCTTTGGATTTGGAATAAGGTACTATCCCTTCAGTTCCCATGTTCTTTCAAACCTATTAGCTATTATCATAGGAGTTCTAGAGAGAATAAGAAAAATGGTATTTATATTTCTTTGAAAAATAAAAATGTTCCACCAGTTCAATTGAAGACATTAGGAAAACAAAAATATGAGGAAGGATGGTTATAAAAAAAAATCTATTTTGGGAAGTATTTTGTAGCTAAAAGATTATGGAGATTCATCTCCATAGATTGGTGGAATCAAAGGAAGACAAGCAACATTGTAGAGAAGGAAATGGGGAACAAGTAACAATAGAGACGAATTCATGTGTTGGGTGCCAAAATGAATTTGGGCTTCTAGGACTAATAAAATTGGTGCAGGGAAGTGGAATTTTGAATTTTCACTCTTGATCACATAGTGGACCAAACCAATACTTTTATTTGTTATAAAAGGTGGAAGAAGTAAAAATATCTAGTGTTTGTATAATATGAAGCCATAAAGTGGGATGATTTTATAGGGAAGTCATGTTAAAATTTTAGAGGAGGAAGATATAGTGGTATGATAAAAAACCAACTTTTGGTTAGTATTTGTCCATGATGGGTATCAAGGAAATTTCTCATCTAAGCCTCAAACAAAGGTTGGTGGTGGAAGCAGTTATGAAAGGTTAAGGCACTGAAAAAATCCCCAAAAAAATCATGGCTATTCTTAATGAAAAAAGTACTAATAGGAAATAATTAATACACAGGGTTCTGAGGAGTGGTGATTGGGCTGGGGTGGCTTCTGTGGTCTAATCTCTGCTCATCCTCCACCGCGTATTGTTCTTTGTTGTTCCGGATCTCTCGGTGGCACTCCACACAGATCGCCCCATGAACACCTCGGGGGGGGGGGTTCGGCCCCAACCTTCAGCCCTTTCATTTTTGGCAGCATTCCCTCTGATACCTCCAACATCCCATCCAGCTCCAGATCCAGGGGAAATAGCAATGACTCGGCGCCAAAGGGATCTACATCCGCGGGGCACATTCCAAGTCAACACAGTGCGAAAGATCCATCCCCATGCAAGCCCATCTCGGAGAAAATACCCATATTAATCATCGAAGATCCATGGATCGACGAATACAGAGACCACATGAGTAAGCATGCCCTAATCTGCAGATTCATGGGGGTTCGAATTAATGAAAATGCTCTCTGCTGGTGGATAAACCAAAAATGGAAACCCAAAGGGGAATACGAACTTCAGCTGGGATCGAGAAGCTTTTTCACTGTCATCTTCGCTCACAGGGATGACAGAGATCGCATCTTTGAAGGAGGCCCGTACTTCTACAACTCTACAAGACTTTACATAACGTACTGGAGACCCAACTTCGCTCCAGAACAAGAAGATTTCAAACAATTTCCAGTATGGATTCGCCTTTACTCTTTTCCTGTTGACTACTGGAACAAGCGCATCTTGGAAGCCATAGGAAACCAGCTGGTAGTCTTCGTCAAAACCTCAGATCTCACATCACAAGGTAAGTACGTAGCCTACGCCAGAATCTGTGTTTACCTAGATATCTCAGGACCCCTCTCAGGCCATATTGAGCTAATCCATAAGGGAGTGAAATGGAAGCAAACCATTGATTACGAAAATATCCCATTCAGATGCTGAACATGCCAACAGCATGGACATCTCAGTCATGGTTTCCTTGCTAATCAACCACCGTCTCAGGCCAACAGGAAAACGTGGCTACTCCACCACCTGGTTTCACCTTCGTCTCAAGAAAGAACAAAGGGAAGAAAGGCAAAAAGCCTCCAAAACCCTCCACCAATACTACCCCCACTAATACCACCTCCACCCAGAAAAACAACTTTGAAGCTCTCAGCAATCTTGAATCAACTGAGCACCCTATATTATCCCAGGCTCCCACTGCTCAAGATCTGTCATTAATAAGTCAATCATCTAATCCAACCAACACTCCAAGCATAAACTCTGATTCAATCCACGCCCAGGCACAACAACACAACCCAGAATCCTCTCCCATCTAGATTAATACCAGCCACACCTCATTGCAAACCCCTCCATGCACAGAACTTCAAATAGACCAGCCATCCTCAACCACTTCAAACAATCCTCTGGAGGAGATCCTAGGCGATCTAGATCTCCAAAAGGTCAATGAGCAATGGTCCAAACTGGGAGTGGATGTCATTCCCCAAGAACACTTGGAGAAAATAGAAATGGCATACCTGCAGCTGGAATATATCAACCAGAATGCAGCCAAAAGGCAATGGGGAAATAGCAGCTAAACGGGCATTCAAGCCAACCTGGATGTGGATCAATACAAGTTGCAAGGACCAGGAAGAAAGAGAGGGCGAAAATCCACAAGACAACAAATACAAGAACTAGGAATATGCCTAATCAATGAAGGAAAAATTAGGGCCTTGGTCCTATCTGCTCCAAAGGTAGCTCAATGAAAATCACAACCTGGAACATCAGGGGGCTCAACGGCACCTCCAAAAGAAGGATCCTAAAAAATCGCTTATTCGCCTAAAACCCAGACCCCATACTTATTCAAGAATCCAAATGCTCTCCCAAAGGCACAGAAACACTTAAAAAACTCTTTTCCAATAGTCATCATTGCATACGCATAGATGCCATTGGGCAAGCAGGAGGGTTACTCACGTTCTGGAACAAAAGAAAATTCTTCATGCAGAATTCTCTGTCCACCAAGCACTCGTTATCAGTCATTTTTAACATGCCAGACTCATGGCAAGCGATCTGCATCACCAACATGTATGGACCCCAAATAATCCAGGAAAAGCTGAAGATGCTGCAAGACCTGGACGAAGTCCGACAACACCATGGGGCAAACCACTGGATTTTAGGCGGCGACTTCAACATGATCACCAATATAGGGGGAAAAAAGGGAGGCTTACGAAGATTGGATAAAGACTCAGAAGCATTCAACAACTTTATTGCTGAATCCAAACTCATTGACATCCCCACAGTCAATGGTCTGCATACCTGGAAAAATAAGCAAGGAGGAAACAGGCAAATAGCATCAAGGCTCGATAGGTTCCTTATGTCAGAATCCATTATGCTTCAAAATATTGACATGGAGGCCAACATTCTGCCTATTGGAGGATCTGATCACTGGCCAGTGCAGATTCACTTCACCAATTTGGACAGGCCCCACAACAGACCATTCAGATTCGAAGCCTTCTGGAAATATCACCCATCATTCATGCAAAACATACAACGCTGGTAGACTCAAGCCACCATAAGGAGCGACAATATCATGTACATATTCCAGCAGAAACTCAAAACAATAAAAACCAACCTCAAATGCTGGAACAAGAAAAACTTTGGCGACATATTTAAAGCCAAAAAAGAACTCGAGGAAAAAATGGTGAACCTCCAGCAAACATTGATCAAAGAAGGGCCCATTGATGAAAGGATAGCTCAAGAATCAAACCTACAAAGGCAATGGGAAGAAAGGCTAAAATAAGAAGAGCTGCTGTGGAGGCAGAAATCGAGGGTACAATGGTTAAAACAGGGAGAACGCAACACTAGTTTCTTTCACAAGCCAACTATCCAGCATAGAGAAAATAATCGCATCCTCTCCCTCAAAAAAGCTGATGGCGATAAATTTTATACCAGGGAGCAAATAGGATCTGAGCTTAACTCTTTTTTCAATTCTCTTCTCAGCGATCCCATTCCAGACAGAACCCAAGCCATCAATGAAGTTATCGATGCTATCCCCAACTTAGTCACAGAGGAGAAAAACTCCCTTCTTTTAAGAGAATTCACTGAGCAGGAGATTGAAGAAGCAATCTTCACCATGGCCTCGAACAAGGCTCCCGGACCAGACGGCTTTACAATTGAATTCTTTAAAGCTTGCTGGCCCATTATCAAGGCTGACCTTCTCTACCTAGTAAGGAACTTTCATAGAACCAAGAAAGTGTTGCCTGCCATCAATGCCACATTCCTAACCTTAATTTCCAAATTAGACCATGTTGAATCCCCCGACAAGTTTCATCCCATAGCCCTTTGTAATGTCCTTTATAAAATCCTTTCTAAACTGATGGCTAACAGACTTAAATCCATCCTCCCCTCAATCATTTCTCTGGAGCAAACTGGATTCGTTGAAGGCAAGCAGATCACTGACAGTATAATCCTCACTCAGGAAGTGTTGCATTCTCTTAAAACAAAAAGGACTCCAGGTATGCTCATCCAGATTGACCTTTCGAAGGCCTTTGATAAAATCAGTTGGCACTATATAAGAGAAATCCTCCAGTCTTTTGGATTTAGTCAGTTATGGACAAATTGGATAATGGAACTGGTCTTAGGAGCTTTCTTTTCAATCCTACTGAATGGAGGACCCCTTCAACCCTTCATTCCGTCAAGAGGTATAAGGCAAGGAGATCCCCTGTCTCCTTTTCTCTTTGTTATTATGGCAGAAGGGATAGGAATATCTTTATCCAAGGAAAAACAGCAGAATCAACTCAAAGGCATCAAACCGGTACACCAAGGACCCATAGTAATGCATCAGCAATTCGTAGATGATACAATGCTCATGGGCGCCCCCACAGTGCAGGAAGCTCGAACCATCAACAAAGTGTTAAAGACTTTCTCGGAGGCCTCAGGTATGGAAATCAATCTCACAAAATCCAAACTATTTTTCTTCAACACATCCATTCCTGTGCAGAGAAATCTCAGCAGAATTCTTAATATTCAAAAGAACTCCCTTCCAACCAAATACCTTGGTATACCACTCTCGGAATATGCCCACAAATCTGCCAACTGGGAAGCCCTCCTCAACAAAATGAGGGCCAGGTTAAGCAGCTGGACCCACCGGGCCTTAAACATGGCCAGTTGACTAATATTGGTCAAGTCCGTTCTTCAAACCATGCCAACATACATGTTTTCAGCCCTTGCAGCCCCTAAAGCTATTTATAAATCCATTCGAAGCATCCAGCGATCCTTCCTCTGGAATGGGGCCTCTAAGAAATCCAAATGGGCCCTCCTCAAGTGGACAGACATTTGCAAACCAAAATTGGAGGGAGGGCTGGGCCTAAGGGACCCCGAGATATTAAGCAAGGCCGTAGTAGAAAAAATCTGGTGGAGATGGGTAAAAAATATTAACTCCCTCTGGGGCACCTTGTGGAAAGCGAAGTATACAAATAAAATCAGGGACAAAGACCTCATCAGGTTTACTGGCACCACTCAAGGATCCCCCATCTGGAACAAAGCATGGGGAAATCGACATATTTTTCAGCAGCATAGCTTCTGGGAAGTGCACCAAGGAAACACTGCTCTATTCTGGGAAGATGCCTGGCAGCAGCTCCCACCCCTGGAACACCCAGACTGGAACACTCTTAAAAGGGCTATGCAAGAGGCAAGAAGGGTCACGGTAGCAGACTACTGGAAACCTGTGAGAGAGGCAACCACATGGAAAAAATGGTTATCAAAAGAACAATGGCATACCCAAGCATGCCCAATGAATGTAGACCATCTTCTACAAGACTTGGATAAAAGAAGAATCCTAAAATCTAACAAAGAGGATATCCTGAGATGGGGAAGAAATCCCAAAGGAACGTTCAACCTCAAAGAAGCATATCAAATCTTGGCTGCCTCCCCGGATCTGCAACCGGACCAAAAATGGCAAGCCCTTTGGAACAGAGGAACATGGCCAAAAATCACACTTTTCTCCTGGCTGGTCATGCATTACAAGGCACTCACATGGGAAAATCTTCAGAAACGAGGCTTTGTAGGCCCTTCCCAATGTGTGCTCTGCGAGAATGGTCCGGAAACTCTAAATCACATACTCAACACCTGCTCCACGGCTTGCTCTCTGTGGGATGACATGGCCCTGGTCTTCAGACAATCTGACAGAGACAAAAGCTCCATCCAACTCTCAGTCAGCAAGTGGAGATCTTCCATATCCTCCAATCCATTGGTCAACAACGCTTGGAATCTAATTCCAGGAGCAATAGCATGGATCCTGTGGAAAGAGCGAAATGCAAGAATATTCAAGAACTCAGCAATGGTAATGAACATGTTGACAGGGAAAGTGCGATAGCTCATCACAGAGTCGATCAACGCCATGGGCATATTGCAGACAGAGGGAAACACATCTCCGAATGATGCAAGAATTATACAGATCCTTAATCTTAAAACCATGACCAACCTTGCTGGGCGGAACCAGGCCTCAACAGGAAAAACGCAGGACAAATGGACTCTGCCTCCATTTAACACATTCAAACTCAATTTCGATGGGGCATCAAAAAAAAACCTAGGAATTGCAGGTTACGGGGGAGCAGTAAGGAATCATACAGGCACAATCCATCTCATCTATCATGGCAATCTTGGCGTGAACACCAATAATGCTGTAGAACTAATCTCTTTCATCCATGGCCTCACTCTGGCTGGTCTCTACAGACTTCTACCTCTGGTAGTGGAAGACGACTCGGAGATCATTATCAGGCTAATGAGAAAACTACAGATGGGCACACAGGTGGACAAAGTGACCCCAAGTTGGAGACTCTCGGCAATCCTGAAGGACCTACAAGGCCAACTCTGCAATACACAAGGGATCACCTTCCAAGCAGTTTTCATAACAACAAACAAGATGGCCGATGCCTTGGCCAATGCTGGTGTCGAATCCAAGCTGGAAGAGTATCACAGCCTTTGGCATGGTATGGAGGAGGGAGAACTTAAAGATAAATGCAAAACAATCCACAAGTCGGATCTGCAAGCGTAGCCCTCAGCCACAAGGAAATCGATGGATCAACCATAGGAAGGGCATGCCAAGTCATAGCAAAATGTCAAGTCACATAAATCGATGGATCAGCCATAGGAAGGACATGTCAAGTGGCGGGTTTTGCCAACATGCTTGAGCAATCTTTGTTCGACAGGGCCGTCTCGGCATACCTGAGCCACATCGAAGAATTGCTTGCTCATCCACTTCACGCAACTCAACACGCCCATCTCTGTTTTGACCGGCCCATCTATGCACGCCAGGATCTTCTCTAGTTCTCCTTAAACTTCTAAGTAAACAGGCCTTCATACACATTTAGCCTATACACATTCCTTGGATGCTCTACCCAAGAAATTGGCAAGGCCATCTCGGGGAGGTCCCGTTGACTCAGCACTCGTTATTTCTATGTAAACAATTAATATAAATGCATTTTACCTTTACAATAATGAAAAAAAAGTACTAATAGGGAATAATTAAAAAATAATCTAAAAATGAGCCTAGAATATGAATTCTTTGTAGGGAATATGATAAAAATGCCAACTTATTTGATGCTAAAGTTTTTCTTGTAAAACGATTGTGAGAAAAAAGTGGACAAATTCGTAAGTTTTAAGAATGGCTGGGAGGGAGTCTCTATGAAGGAATGTTTGAAAAGTATGCTATCACCAATCTCCTTTGTATAAAGGCATAAAGCATTTACTAACCACATATATTTTCCCTTTAGGCTTGGAAAAATATCAAAGAAGATCCTTGAAGCTTAAGGTCGCTAGATACTATGTTGTAGGTACTTAACTGCAGTGGATAAATCTTGAGGGATTAAATTTAAAATGCATGATGTAATATGAGGTTGAATATCTGATCCATGACATGTACCCCGGGATCTATGGAGGTCATTTTGTATCAAGGGCTACAACTTGTTAAATTAGAGCATTTGGGTACTACTATCCTATAATGTTTTTTGATGTTCATAAATTTGTTAGGGCTAACGTAGAATGCCATACCTTTGAATCATGTCCAAGTAGTAGTCCATTGCAATTGTGGGGCCTTTACTTCATAGGATAAATACATACCCCCTTTTAGTGGCCAACGTAGATCAATCCTTACAACTATTTATTACTTCACCAAATATGCCATTGACCACATTATCATTAGATTACTGGAAGAAAAAATATTTTCTAGGTTTGATTGTCCTAAAAAATAGTAATTAACAACACTAAAGCCTTTATCTCCTTTAGGATGCTATCTTTATTTCATAAATACAAAATCATCCTAAACTATTTATCTCAATACTACCCACATGGGAATGGCCAAGTTTAGTCTTCAAACAAAATCCTCATGAAAATTGTAAATAATAATTTAGCAAAGAAAAAGAAGGCATGGGACTCATAGATTAGGTATGCACTATGTGAAGACATTAACAACACAAAGAGAGCCACAAGGAAAGCTCCTTTTCAACTATTATGGCATGGAGGTAGTGTTACCTATTCAACTTGAGCTACTTGTGATGAATATTCTATAATATTTAGTAGCATAACCAAATAAGATCCAAATGAGAATAAATTATTTGGTGAAGGTACAAGAGAATATAAGTCAGCTACGCAACAAGAGAAAAAAATATCAACAAAGGATGGAAGGAGGTGTTTGACAAAAAGGTCAAGCCAAGTGACTTCCAAAATGGACACCTAATATTATTGTGGGACAAGAGACATGAGGATTTGGCCAAGCATATGGTTAGGACCCTATGCCATTGACAATAAATGCAACAAGATCTATAAAATTTTCCATTTGGTTAATCTTGATGGATAATGTTTTGACTTTCCTATCAATTGCAGACACCTAAAGAGCTTCATTTCAATTTTAAGGGGACGCCATATCATAATTTCCCTACTTTAATTCATTTCCTTAAATTTATATTTGAAGGTAAATCAATCATTTTCTCCTAGTGGCATGACCATAAGAGAAAATATGAGGTAGATATGAGTTTCAAGTACTTCAATATGATTCCCATTCCCTCCATATAAATGAGCACTTATAAATTTGAATGTACTAGTTTTATTTTCAACTTCTTGAAGTTCACTTTTTGCATCAAGGATTGGTATTAGATTCTTAGGATTTTTTCTCATATGATCCTAAGTGTTCTTTCCATCATTCCAAACTGAACTAACTCTCTTCATCAAGCCTATGAACTAGTTAAGTAGATATTTAATCATCAATACTAATGGGTTGACATGATTCACCACTAGTGATCCTCTCCTAGTTTCCATGTCATGTTGAATATGACCTCATTATATCCTTATCTTAGCTCTGTACTTGCTACAAAGAGCCTTTAAAAAATAAGGTTGAAGGAAATTCCTTCCCCTCCTTTGTCAGGAAAGAGCTACACATCTTGCTAACAAATTGAAAAAATATCTTTCCATCCTAATATCCAAAAACCAAGGGGAATTTATCCAGGAAAGGAAAAGGAGTGTTTTTTCTCTGGTAACTATTCCATAGGCCAATCCTAAGGCCAAGCCAATCCTAAGGCAAATTAATAGAGAATAATTCCAATGAGCCTCAAGATGATAAATATGTTGCCTCTACTTGGACATAGTTTCCATCATTTCCACACTGCGAGAGGCTACTTGATATTTGGAGGAGATATATATTCTTATGACTCTAATTACTCATGCACTATATGTTGATCCCCATGTGCCTCACATGCACGAAAGTAAAATGGAAACCTTATGCTTCCATTTTCACCGAAAGACAACAACGTATACAAAAGGGTTAGGAACCCCAAAAATGGAGGAGGGAAAGGAGTATGGAGGATTCCCTCAAGTTGAAGGTGGGATGACCCGGACATAATGCACACCCCTTGGAAATGTTAAGCACAATACAAGGTTGATGCGGGAGCATCTTTCCTCTAAGAAAATATACCTTGGATTGAGCGTAATGGGTATTTTCTTACTAACGAAGTATTAGCAGTTAGATACATTGGCAGTATTAAAGTGGCACATTGATAAGCTTGAGGATAGCTTGGAAGACATGATTATATCCATGGAGATGCTAGTAGATGCACATTAATTTCACAATAAGTTATATGAATATTGTGGACGATAGGATGTTAGAATGATGCGAGGACTGTATAAGTGAATAGATCACATATAAATTGTGTGACTAGGTGCATTTGCGACCTTATTATAGGCATGGAAAAGAGGAATTTGGATTGAGCAGAAATATTCTTGGGGGTGAGTGACCATACAATCGAGAACATAAGTGGATTGTGGAGGAGTGTGATGGAAAAATTGTTTCCAATGTGTCTCTCCTCGTGTATTTGGTAGAGAGGTATGATATAGCTTTCCATATCGTGGTGCAACAATTTAATCATGGAAATGATGACTCATGTAACCATCTCACTTCATCTTCAAAATACTCAAAAGGTGGCTTGCTACCACAATGGTGAGAGTGATCTTATCTGAGTTGTCTTGAGGGGAAGGTGTTAAGACTGATTTTCATGTATTATAGATTGGAGAATTCTGAGGGTTGAGATGATGTGGAGAGAAAGAAGTGTGTTTGTATGATGATGTCAGTTCTTACGAACATTGGTGTGTTTTCATTGTGGCTCTAGTGTTGTCCTTGATGAAAACCTACTCTAATGTCTACCCTATCTTGATGATTGATTCTTTCATAGATTATATGAATTGATGTGCATAGTGCATGTATGATGTACTTGATCAGAGCAGGATAATATGGTTGAAGGAAGATGTCATATCAATATGTCTCTTATTTACCAACAAAATTGATGTAGGTATTATATGGAGGATATTTACTCATGATTATAAATGCATTGTAGGTGTTCTATTCATTACAAAATTGTCTTTATGATTGAATATGTGTTGCACAATAATCTCAGGAAATACTCTTGCACAATACTCTGAGGAAATAATCTTGCACACACTCTCGTACAATACTCTAAGGAAATAAGTGCACAAATGTAGCACGCAAAACATGATAAATTTTGACGTGGATAGTTGGTGCATAGAAATTGATTTACCTTGGGCATGTGGCATGCTAATGGGTTCACTTATGGATGGATAGATAGTTTGGGGTGCACATATAATGTGGTTAATCAAGATGAGGACACAAGAACAAACATTGTGTGATAGATTGACACACACTTCATGGATACATACATCATATGACACACACGAACGAGGATTTCTATCACACATCATGTAACAGATGAAGATGGGATCATGGAATTGAGTTTCCACTTAATCAACCTATAACATGTGTGTTTTTGGGATACTAATAATAATCCTAATGTCAGTAGACCTTGATAAACACCTCCTAAAATCCTTTCACTAAATTTCCCTTTCTCAATACACCATTATAATAAAACAATTACTATTTTAGTAGATTAAAATAAAAACATGGTTACATAATCTTGCATATAACATATGTTCTAGAATAACCCCCAATGCACATATGACTGGCAACAAGTTATGGGACACACAGAAACTTCAAATAAACCTTGTAGGGAAACACTAGATATATCCCAAACAACGGGTAGCCACTCATCAATCAAGAAAAATAGACATGCAAGCCTACATAAAAAAACCTTTAGAAAAGGGTACATTTGTCAAATTCCCAAACAACGAGAAACCACTTATCAATCTAGAAAACTAGGCGCATAGGCCTACATTAAATAACCCTTAGAAAAGGGTGCATCTCTCAAATTCCAAAAGATAGCAATCAAACCATTGAAAAGCATGTCAAAACCCCAATATATAACTATGAATAAAATGGCACAAAGCCACCAATAGAGACACCTTGGAATAAACCAGTGCAGGTTTTAACCCTGTACATAAATTACCTACAAACGAATTCTTAAAACAAAAAAATAAACAATGGTGAGAACATAAAACAAATATACACATATATTTCCCCTAGATCCAAAAACCGAGACTACCATATTGATTTTTTATTATATACCTTTCAATGTTACAATTCATATATATGCATGCTGAAGAATTCATAAACCCCAATCCCTTAACCCTAGATTAAAAAATAGCATTAACCATCTTTGGGTCCACCCCCCATCTTCGGGTTTGCAAATATATAGGAAAAATAAATTTCTCGGGGAAATGCGCCAAACCCCGTGAAAGGGGCCTACCATTCCCCTGTAAACCCCCGATAGGGGGCTGCCACCCTCCCTGTGACCCCCTACGTGCGACTAGTCATGGAAATAATATAACACACACCCAACATTAAAAGCATATGTGATAGGAACCAAAATGATCGTGAAGCCCCAAACATAACCACCCTAATGCAACAATAACCCACACTAGCATATACGAAGAGAAAAATGACTGCAAGGCCCATGGCATCATGAATCTCTTCACACCAATGAACCCAAACCTTAATTGTATGCATCATATTGTGCCCTAACACTAGCTAACCAACACGAAAACCCATTGAGGATAAAATGTCGTTTACAATGGCATCAAAAGGCATAGATGCATTTTCCAGTGTCCACTTGTTGTGTATAGCTATCACCAAAGAAAATAATTCTATTATGCTCTTCCTTAGCAAAGAATAACTTTCATTGTCCTCACCAGTCGCCAAAACAAACCTTGTAACTTTTCACATATTCACCAAGGCCAAACCTAAAACTGAATCCACCTTCTATAACCACATTGCATTGGATAACACCTCCTCATGCCACCATTATGATAAACTATCAAAGCCTAGAAACTCTCGACCCTCACAAAAAACCATTGCAAAGTCCTCTCCATTCACATTTGATTTGAAACGCTGTAAAAAAAGTAATGATAGCATATAATCTTATCCCTCTTATGGTTGTTTGAAATTGTAACATCCTTTGCAAAGAAAGAAGGGGTCAATTATGAGGATAATTTTTCCCCCACAAAAAAATGGGCTACCATCCAAACATTCTTTGCCTTGGAGGCTTAGAACATTTGGAAAATCCATCAAATGGATGTACAAACTACTTTTTTGAATGGAGATTTGAAAGAGAATGTTTTTATTTCCCAACCAGAAGGATTTATTGTGAATGCTCATGAACACAAAGTATGCAAGCTTGTAAAATACTTGTATGGCCTTAAGAAAGCACCATGATACAGATATGAGAAGTTGATTGAGCTTCTTCTAAAACTCAATTTCAAACATTATGATCTTGTGATGCAATTTTTTTTTCAAGAAAGTTGGAAAAATAGTTGTGTATCTTGTGGTGTATGTATATGATATTTTGATGACAGGGAAAAATGAGAACTATATTGCATCCATAAATAAATAATGGAGGAAAGGTTTTGAAATGATGTATTTGGGCTATGATCACTACTATCTTGGTATTGGAGTAACCCAACCTCCGAAGTTTATATTTTTATCTCAAAAGAAGTACGTTAGAGATATGTTGAATAGGCTTGGCATGGATGAGTGTAATCCTTTAACTACTCCAATGGACCATAATTTAAATCTCACATCCATTGAAGGAAAATAATTTGAGGATGTAGTAAAGTATAGATAGGTCATAGGAAGTCTCAACTACATGACAACTACCATACCAGACATTTCAATTGTTGTTGGAATCCTCTCCAGGTTTATGCTAAAGCCTTGTGAGTGTCATTGGTCTGCTACAAAGATATTTCTAAAGTACGTGAATTTAACTCAAGATTTTGAACTCAAGTATACACAGGTGGGTGACTTCAACCTGATTGGATACTCTGATTCAGACTTTGATGGAGATGAAGAAACTAGAGTATCTACTTCAAGTTATGTTATGAGTCTTGGGTTATGATTTGTCTCCTCGAGGTCATGTAAACATTCAATTCTATCATATTCCACAACTGAGGTGGAACATGTGGCAACAAATGAAGCAACGAAGGAAATTGTGTGTCTCAGGAAAATTATGGAATATTTTTAGGAGAAACATGTACATCTAGCTCCTCTTTTCATTGACAACACTTTTGCAATAAAGTTGGCCAAGAACCCAAATTTCCATGATCGAACGACACACATCAATAAAAAATTGTTAACGCAAAAAAAATCCACCTATGAAATTTTTCCACAAATGACCGGATTACATACATCTTCACCAAAGCACTTGGAAGGTAAAATATTGAAATATTTAGAATGATGCTTGGAATCACAAACATGCCTCCAAATTAGGGGGGGGGGGGGGTGTTGACACGTAATTTTTTGTATTAGGAAAAATTATGTAAATATTGTAAAAAGAAAAAAATAAAGGATGTTAGAAAACGAAGAGACAATGGGAGATGAATCCCAATAGTCTCCCTCTCCTTGTATATGTTCATATTCTCTCATACTGCAAAAAACAATTCGATTCAAAGTTACAAACTTGGAATGAAAATAAAGACACTTAGAATAATCAAAGGTAAATGAGAGTAGTAAATAGATGATGGAATGATAACAAGCACAATCCTTAGACATTTTTTTCCTTTTTATGGAATGCGAAGAATCAAGGGGATCACCAAAGATGATTGAACAAGTATAGTCTAAAGACAAGGGTAATGTGTAGCACATGGGATGAATGGATAAGGGTAGCATGAAAACATGTATAGAGGCACCCATTAGAATGAGCTGAATCAACTAGAATTATCATGGTGGGATAACACGAGTCAGGTGAGCACAAAGGCGAAGAAATGAATATTGAGACAAGTTGTTCCAAACTATCATCTCAAAAAAGCATATAATATAGAACATTGACCCATTTGAAATGGAAGGATGCAATCTTCTTCAATTTGAAACAATTGCTTGTAAATGCAACAAGATTTTTGGTTAAGGAAACAAGCATTTGAGCAAGTACCATTTGGATTATAAGTGCTAATGTGATATGAATACTTGGTGAAGGATTTTAAGGGGAAATGCATAAGTTTATATGGGTTTGGATAGTGTTAAATCACCCAATTTCTAGCATAATTGGTGGGTCATTGTACAAGTCATGACACATTTTTCTTACATGAAAAAGTGTAGGGAGATAAGTTCTTGTTAGTCAGAGGCAAAGATAAGCATGCAAACACAAGACAAATAAATACATAAGCCTATTCTTGAATAAAAAAAAATATTCATTAATTCTTCTCTCATATACATCCACCTATCTATGACTATTCTCTCTTCTTGCTTCACATTACAATGGCCCAACCATAGGTATATAAACAACAATTTTTTTAAATATGGAATCATGCAAACTCTGACTTTCCTTTCCTCATGCAAACTAACACTTGATGCTTTAACTAAAATTTTCTAACTTTCCTTTAACTTAACTCAACATTTTTCTTTTTCTTAAGTTAGCTTTTATAGATAAATCATTAACCTTCTAACTTTGGCTCACTTTACTTCTAATATTAGAATCAAATGACTTTCCTTAACTTAACTCTACTCTTCATACATTGCATGCATGCAGGAGTAATTACTATTTGTAAAAATCCCCTTAATTATGACCATATGATTCAACCTTAACTTAATTGTGACTAAACTATGCATGGTATGCTTGCAATAAAAAAATGAATCAAATTTTTTTTACAATGAAATTTTTTATTTTTTATTTCTTCCATATTCTATACCCTTGAAACTACTTCATTTTCAGTTGTGATTTCTTGATGTAAGCTCTATATTTCTTCACTTGTTGCTACTGCAAATTTTATTTGACTTCTTTTATATTTGTTCTAAAAAAAAATTTAGGCTTTCAAAGTCTATCTTCTATACCTTCCTCTTGAAATATTTGTTCACTCATGGACTACTACCATAACTCTTCATCTTTAAACTATGAACTTTTCCATGTTCTTCTGCTTCATTTTCATGATCTTCTTTTTGCCATATTTCTTGATAGTAGAATTTGATCTCTTCTTGACTCCATTGTTGAAAGGATTTTTCAATTATTTTGTTCTTCATCTTCAGAAACTTCCATGCCCTTTCCTATATATTTTTCTTCATCTTCTATTTCATCTATAACTGTAACTGGATTGTTGTCTTGTCTACTTGCACACTCAAAATCAATGTTAAAAGCATATTCACTATGCTATGCAGTGATAACTTTCTCTTCTTATTATTTCTTCTATGCCTCTTCAACTGCATTAAGGCTATCTTCCACTATTATGATATTAGTGGATATTTTCATCAAAAACTCATGAATCACTTTATCCTCTTCTTAATCATCAATTGATGCTAGATCATGCGCTTCTTCATGAGCAATTATAACTATTTCTTCATAAATTGTTGATATAGTGGTAGCCTCAACCTTCAATTCTTCATCAAACATGGAACCTTCAATATTTCCACTATCAGTCCTTGTCTCAAAAAAGATACCACAATTTTCATCAACATAATTTTCATCCACTCTGTGGTGGTATATATGAGCATGCATATACTCATTAACACTTTCAACTTCACCAAATTCATCATTTGTTGTTGGATTCATGAGAGATGCACTTTCAACTCTACAAACCATTACTTCATATGAAAAATTGTCTTTGTTATTATCAAACCCAAATGCTTCAAAATCTGAAGCAAAGAGGTCATCATCAACTACGATCATAAAAAAATAGATCACACATGTTATTCACTTCTTTATTGGAATATTTGTCATCATCAACATGGTCTATGGTTGGATTCACCAATTTACAACTCACTTTGCAGTCAACATCCACATGTGTATCATCAGAGTGGGATTCACCATCATCTTCACCATCCATGTTACAGTGGGATTCTTGAGCATATATATCCTCTTGCTTTACTTCACACATAGAAGCTTCAACTTCTCACTCTTCAATATTTTCTATGTCTTCTTCATCCATATGCATGTCTACATGATGGGTTTCAATTTTATAGTATTTATGATCATCATCCACATTTTAGTGGGATTATCCAATCTTTGTTTTCCTCCTAGATTCTTGCACATTTACTCTAATATATGCAATTTAATTTCTATTGATTCTTCAACAAAATGTAACATAAGTTTTTGTTTTATGTCACTTTCAATTATACCAACTTCTACTCCCACATTCTTCTAGACTTCCTAGGAAGATGTAGCTTTTTCTACCTTGCACAAGGAATTCTCATCCAATTCATGTTTTATAATATCCAATACTAAGGCATAACATAATTCATGATATGGTTTATTAGATTGATATTCAATCAAATATTTACATCAAAGAAAAAATTTCATTTTGACAGTTCCCAAAAATTAAAAATTTTACAAGTAAATTTTAGAAGTGTTACTAGATCTATCATAATCCATTCATCCTTGAATTGTTCTACTTCTTCTACTTTCCTTTTAGATTCCCTGAATATGGCAAGAATCTCTATGAGCTCTTCGAAATACTTTGGCTCTTCCTTTCGATTTGTTTTCTTATTTTGCTTCAGTCTTGCTTTATGACCCATGACTGTCATATTTATTTTGTCTTATGTCTTCTTTCCTTATTGTGTCAACCTCCTAGAAATGAATGTTGCATACATTTGATTATCTTTAAAAATAAACATTTTAACCTTCACTTTATCAATGCCTCCCAACAACTACTAGAAACTTTACTAATCTCCTCTATGCAGATTCTTATGAAGGCTCATGGCTACAACTTACAGTGGAGAATCCTTCTTTGGTTAGTGGTGATGGGTATTTCCTCTTGATATGGTGGTGGCTCTCTAGGGTACTCACCCTAATATTTTAGTAGTTGTTTTTACAAACTCTCAATGAGCTCTAGTTATTACTTCTGGACCAATTGATGCAAACTTCGATTTACGGGCTACTCACAATAGCCAAGGATCTTAGTGGAAGTAGCTCATGACCTTCTTAACTCCTTTGGTTCTTTGAAACCTTGCTAAACCTCACTCTGATACCACTTTTCATTTAGATACATAGATAAACATGAAAACACAAGAAAAATAACTACACAAGATTCTACTTGAATAAATAAGTTCTATTCATTAATTATTCTCTCATATACATCCACCAAATTGTTGTTATTCTCTCTTCTTACTTCACATTACAATGACCCAACCATGAGCATTAATCACTAAAATTTCTAAATATGGAATCATGCAAACTCTAACTTTATTTTCCTCGTGTAAACTATGACCTACACTTTAACTAAAATTTTCTAACTTTACTTTAACATAAATCAACATTTTTCTTTTCCTTAACTTATCTTTTCTTGAAAATGCATTAACTTTGTAAATCTGAGTTACTTGAATTCTAATATTATACTTCACTTACTTTCCTCCACTTAACTTAATTGTTCATACATTGCATGCATATGGGAGTACTTACTATTTCTATTAAGTGAAATGATTTTGATCTATGAAAAAGTTGGGATCAATGGTAGTAAATCAAATAGGAAATTTGGGGATATGTTTGTATGAATTGTGTGCTCTTATAAAGTTTAAATTGTTGTATGATACTAGAGTTCACTTGGTTGTAACACATTTAAATATTTGACAAATGTTAGGTGATTTGGGTTTTTGATTTTATAAGATTACTTTCATTCATATAATTTTCAAAGTGTTTATGTTAAGGCATAATTGTATGGAATGGTTATCTATATACTTCAATAAGTGTTAAACTTATGAATTTTAATAATCATGAAATATAAAAAGTGAGGTGTAGTATGGAATCACGTCATTTCATATTATGAAAATCGATGAGATGAAATGATTCATGATGCTCCGAAAACCTATAATGATGGGCCCTCTAGGTGCGTTATGTCAACCTCCTATCTCGGTTACTATAGGGGAATGACAATGGCTTTTTAGGTTAAATTAAATTTTATGCTATAAGTACTATTTCAACCTCCTTCATAATTTATTTATAAATATCTCTATTAAGTGAGGAAGCTAAATCACATAGTCGTTATTACCTAGTTTGAAATGATATCAATTACTAATATTACTTGGTTTCTTAATAATGCATTTATGGTTGTCTAATTACTAGATGAAATTCTTTACCAAAATCTTAATACCTAACAATAAATTAATAAAAAAAAATACTAAACTGCATTTTGTATATATTATTTTTACAATATTAATATAATTTTTTTTTTACAATAAGAAAAAAATTAAATACTAAAATATTGATTAAATTATTGTTATTTATCTCTTTTATATATGTGTTCAATAGTGAAAATAAAATAGAGATGTGAATATAGTACATATGCACGAATCAAATTTATGACTTTTCATTTAGAAAGAAAAAATGAAGGTTTAAAATGTATATATTGATGAATTTGTATTTTTTTTTTGGATTTCTTTATATATATATATATGATCTCATTAAATATATGTTAGTAATGTTGTGCTAATTCCTCTTTTAGATTTTGAAACCAATGTTTTACATGCTCTTAAGGGTTCAAGTTCTCTTGCAAGCAAGTTACTGAGTCTCATGAGTAATTTTTATGTTATTTTTTATGAAACATTTAACATAAAATAAAGACTGAACAATAGCAAATAAAAGTACAGTACATCACCATACAACACATCAACATAGGGATTTGATGAAGGAGTTCACCCCTCTTGGGCTACATCGCCTTGGTCCAGCTTCCATGGCTTTGGCCTCTATATTATGCTCAAATTTGAAAAATAATGTGTTTACAATGATGTTCTACTCCTGAAACATGCTCCAATGAGTTCAGAACACTAAAAAATGGTACCTTAGCCTCTTTCTACTCTTCATTTGGTTGAAAATTGGCTGAGCTATGACCTCTACCAGTCTACTCCACAATTTTCTCCCTAAATTTAGCTAATTGGCACTAAATCGGGCTGACTTGCATTAAAAATAAAAAATCTTTTAGATTTGTCGGAACCACCAAGTTAATCTTAGATTAGCTTAATTAAATTGCATTAAGGGATAATTAAACTAAATTATATTTAATATAGATGCTTCGTGGTTAATCTAGATTAGTGCTAATTAAATGAGATTAGAGGTAAATAATTGTGGATTAGTGTTTAAACAAATGTGCTTATCATTAATCACACAAAACTTCTGTCGCGGTATCTAGGCCTTGGTTAGGTGTCTTGGGGGTTGGCCCCCACTCCCCCCATCAGTGCATCCATTAAAGTTCAAATATATTAGGAGAGCTTAAGGGGTTAGAACCATGGAGTAGGTGGAGTGGTGACATGTCTTGTTAGCGGGGCGGAGGTCTCCTGTTCGATGCCTGCTCAATCCTTCTAGTCCATAACAAAAAATTTACACAGCCGTGAGGAGGACACATGGTAGCCCCCAAGTTGAGCCACGTGCCTCCTCCTCATTGGCTCAAAACTTAACCAATGAAAAATTTCTAGCCACGCACCCAAATACACCATCGAGACTTTGCCACTTGGCAGTCACCCATTTTCCGGAGGATAGTTGACCAAAATTTGACCTGCTCAGTCAACATGCCACGTCAGTAGTACGAAACGATGACTGGGCTCCCTCTCTGCATTTTTTTTCTAAAATTTTCTTCTTTATGAAAATGGACATGACTCATTTATGAAGCCATAAGGAGTCCATTTCGCATGAAATGAGTTTCCTCCGAATCAGAATGACAAACACTACGTGGTCGTTCAAGTTTCCTGTCACTCTGATAACTTTTATTTTTGAGCATAATTCTGAGAACCTGACCATTCCTGCTCAGTAGAAACTTTTTGAACACAAAATTTCATATTCAGTTGTTGAACAGGTGTGGGTATAGTTTCCTCACCTTCCCAATTTCAGTCCATTTGGATTTTGAAGGATTTGTTCCTTTAACCCCTTCTCGAAGATGGTCGACACTTCCTCTTTTCGATGTCCTTGTTCTTCTATCGAGTATGGTGTATTGTTGAAGCTCAACAAATAATTCTGGAGAAGAATCTTCAATATATGGAATTTGAACATTGTCTCCTTGATCTTCAATCAAAGGAGTCTCATACAATCTTAAATTCTCAACATTAACAACAGAGTAAATTTTCACGTATGAAGGCAAATCAATCTTGAAGGCATTGTTACTAATCTTTTCCATAATTTTTAAAGGAACATAAAAGATTGGTTTTAGCATTTTACCTTCTCCTTGATGTCTCTCCTTGCTAATGTGAAGCTAAAATTCGTCACCAACTTGAAACTTATGATCCACACGATGTTTTTCATGTCTCACTTTGTACTTGCCTTGACTTTTTCTAGTTGATCTTGGACTGTTTTATGGATCAAATGAATTTTCTCTTTGAATTTATTTTCTGTATCTATGTCGATATGCCCATATATAGCCACATATTTTCAAAAAATGAAACCAAATGGTGATTTTGGGAAGTATCCAATACATGCGTCATATGGCGATGTTTGTGTAGATGAGTGTTTGGCATGTTGAATGTAATGCAACTATTCATCCCCCAAATTAGGATGTTTGACGGAATATCCTCAAAGAAGATGAATGACGGTTCGATTGACCACATCGGTTTGACCATTTGTTTTTGGATGAAAGGTTGTACTCGTCTTCAACTTAGTGTCCCTCAAGTCCCACAAGCTTGACCAAAAATGACCAAAAAATCGAGAATCTCGATCACTTACAATAGATGTAGGAAACCCAAAATGACCCCAAACATTTTGAAAGAAAAGATAATTTGTTTGTTCATCTGTGACTTGCTTTTTACATGGCATCAATATACACATCTTTTTTGCCCTATCCACAACTACATACAAATAAACATGACCTGTTTTTGGCGAAGGAAGACCTCCTACAAAATCCATATAAATACTCTCCCATGGACGTGAATGAGCCGGAAGTGGTGTATACAATCCTAACTTCCTATAAGGGTGTGCTTCCCTTATGACATTTACTCTCTCTCCGTGTGGAATACAAAGCTTGCCCAAATGATACAACAAGTTATTATGTACATGGTAATCCAATTCCTCAACTTGGTGACCTTCACTCAAGTTTGCATAAACATCTTGAAATTCATTATCAAATGCATATTGTTCAGTGTAACTTTCGTGTCAAATATAAGAATTCTTGAGTAAGGTATTTGCACTAATAATAGGCCTAGAAAGCATATCAACAAGCTTGTTGTATGTACCTTTCTTATACCTGATGACCAAGTCAAATTGCTGCAAGAAACCCATGTATCTAAAGTGGCTTGACTGCTGCAAATTAGTTTTTGATTGCAAGTATTGTAATGGTTGGTGATCGATGTGAATGATGGTTTCCTTTCCCATAAAATAATGTTTCCACTTCTTCACACTTTTAGCCAACACATATAGCTCCTTGTCATAAGTAGGATAATTTATCATTGCACCATTGAAAATTTATGAATGGAATGAAATGGGCTTACAATGTTGTAGGAGGACTGTGCCCATGGCATATTCACTAGCATCGGTTTGAATCTCAAATGGTTGTCTCAAGTCTGATATTACTAGTATTGGGGCTGAAATTTTCTTCTCTTTCAAAGTATCAAATTATTTTTGCTTCTTTCCTCCCCACTGGAAGACCTTCTTAACACTATTCAATGCATGTAATGGAGCTACAATAGAAGAAAAATTAGCAATGAAATTCCTCCAATATTGTGATTCTCCTAGAAAACTTCTTACCTCAGTGAATTTCTTGGGTGTTTTCAAATTCACAATGACCTCAACCTTAGAGGGGTCTATATTCAGCTCACCTCGTCCAACAATATGTCCCACATACACTAAAGAAGTTTTACCAAATTCACATTTTAACATCTTTAAAAACAACCGTTCTTTTCTCAAGACATCAAGCACCTTTCTTACAAGCATGACATGTTCATCTCATGATTTGCTGAATATAAAAATATCATCTAAGTAGATAATGAAAAAATCATCAAGAAATGGTATTAATACATCATTCATAACTCTCATGAAAGTAGTTGGAGCATTGTAAAGACCAAAAGGCATAACAAGCCACTCAAATAATCCTTGTTTAGTTTTAAATGTAGTCTTCCATATGTCCTCTTCCGTTATTCTAACATGATGATAACCACTTCTTAAGTCTAACTTAGTGAAATAATTTGCATACCTCAACTGATCAAGGAAATAATCAATTCTTGGGAGTGGATAACGATACTTTACCATGATTTTGTTTAGTGCACGGAAATTCACACACATGCACCATGTTCCATCCTTCTTGGGCACCAACACAATTGGTGAACCACATAGCGAGGTAGATGGACAAATGATAACTTTATTCAAAAACTCTTGTATTTTCTTATTGATTTCTACACTTTCCATTATCAACATGCGATACATGCCAATGTTATGGAGTGGAATATCTTTTTGCAGCTGTATCTCATGTTGGATTCCCCTCTTAGGAGGTAACCCATTTAGTTCCTGAAACATCTCACAATGCTGACTAACCACATCAAACAAATCAGTTTTCAATTTATCATCACAACCTTAAAAAGATTCATAATCCATATCATTATTTGGTTTGATCATAAGAAGCACAAAGCTTTTTCTTGAATTTACTAGTCTCTTCATTTGCTCGACATTAACTAAATAGAGGTTTAGCTTTTTGTCATGAGCTCTCTCAATATACTTCACTCCATATTTGAACATGTGGTACTTGTTCTCATGGTGATAGAATACTGTTTTCCTGTCATAGAGATAGGAAGTACCCAAAACAATTCCTGATATGTAAGGTGGTGCAAAATCTAACTCAACTTCATTAATAAAGTTTGTGGTGATTGCAAATTGGAAAATAAATTTTCTTGTAACCTGTAAATTTGTATCCTTGGTTATCCAACCCAAACAATATGGCTTGTGATGAGTTATGGTTTCAAGATTAAGCTTCTTGACTAATTCTTCAGATATTAAGTTCGCTAGAGACCCACTATCAAATAATGTGTCAATTTTTGAATGTTTTGAGATCACTCTTACATGAAACAAATATATTCTTGTTTTTCACTTGGAGTGTTAATGTGAAAATTTGATAAACTAGTACTTCCTATGGCTTCCTTTCCCTTTCTGACCATGGCTGCAATTTTAGTCTCATCTCCTGAGTCAGATCCAAGATCTTGTTGTGTGGTAGTATTTGTCTTTTATTTCCCCTTGTTGTTTAATTTATTAGGCCTCAATTCTAGATGAAGCTTCCAACAGTGGGCTTCATCATGACCCTCTTTGGAACAGTGGTTACATGTGGTTTTCTCCCCTTCTTTTTTAATGGATGTATTTTTTTTCCCTTGAAACCTTTTCCTTTTTCAATAACTTTAAATGGTTTATCTCTACCTTCTTCTAGTACATTTTTCCCTCTTGCCTCAAGGTGTGTAGCTTACACACAGACCTCATCTAGACTAGTGGGATTAAACATGAGGATGGTATGTTTCAGGTAACTATGCAAATCCCCTATATACTTTAGCAAGGTATCTTGAGAATGAAAATCAAAACCTAACATAAGAGATGTTCTCCTAAATTCTTGAGTGTAATCTTCCACACTTGGACCTTTCAATTATTTAAAGTTTTTCCAGTTCATAATGGATTTTTTCATGTAAGCTAGAGGGTAGAATTTCCTTTTAATGGCAGAAATAAAATTAGACCAAGACATTGAGATCTTATCATTTTTTTCAATCTCATCTTGTGTCCTTGCTTCCCACCATACAAGTGCTACACCATCCATTCTCAAGGAAGCCCTTTGAATCTTTATGTCATTCTCCGAAGGTTTAGAATTCTGCAATAAACGTCCAATTGACGAATCCAATTATCCAGCTTCTCTGCATTCACTTCACCATTATACATCAGAATCTCAAATTTAACATCAAGTTTAAGGGTGATTTACCAATTCCTCTTGAAGTATGTGTATGAAAAGATGGAAGGGTTGTGGTAGTGGAAGATAATGAATAGGAAGGTGTAGATGGTGGTGAGGATGATGGTGGTTTATTACCATCTCCATGACCTCCTCCTCCTAGAAAACCCTCTCCTCTAGGAGGCCTAGAACTTTCTCGTTGCATCCTTAAATTCCTCTCCTCATAGAGGACCTTTACCATCTCAGTCATATCGAAAAATTCTTGTTTGAATGCTCTCTCCTCTTTTATCATGGTAGGTTATCCTTCATGAGACATGCTCACTGAGGAATCAACTTGAGCTTGAGGATGTGTTGCTGTTGAAGACTTTGGCAACCTTTCCTTTCTTCCTCTTTACCCAACTGCAGGGCTTTCAATGAGCTTCCCTTCTCATATTTTGAGTTTTAACCTTGTAAACATGACACAAACTTGCAAAACATTAGATCCCTTCTTGCACAACAAACGTGAAACTATGATACCAAAAATTGATCTGATTAAAGGTATGTTAGTAATGTTGTGCTAATTCCTCTTTCAGCTTTTGAAACCAATGTTTTACATGTGCGTAAGGGTTCATGTTTCTTGCAAGTTACTAAGTCTCATGAGTGATTTTTATGTTATTTTTATGAACAATTTAACATAAAAGAAAGACTGAACAATAAAAGTACAGTACATAACCATACAACACATCAACATAGGGATTTGAGGAAGGAGTTCACCCCTCTTGGGCTACATCTCCTTGGTCCAACTTCCATGGCTTGGACCGCTATATTATGCTCAAATTTGCAAATTTGGGTGTTTACAATGCTTTTATGCTCCTCAAACCTACACCAATGAGTTCAGAACACTAAAAAATGGATCCTATATTTGCTCTTAATTTGGTCGCAAATTGGCCGGGTTATGACCTCTATTAGTCTGCTCCACAATATTCTCCCTAAATTTAGCTATTTGGCACTAAATCAGGCTAACTGGCACTAAAAATAGCAAATCCGCTGGATTTGTCAGAACCACCAAGTTAGTCTCAGATTAGCTTAATTAAACTTCATTAAGGGCTAATTAAACTGAATTATATTTAATATCGGTGCTCCATGGTTAATACATATTAGTGCTAATTAAATGGGATTAGAGGTAAATAATTAGGGATTAGTGTTTAAACAAATGTGCTTATCTTTAAGTGCACAACTCTTCTATCGTGGTATCTGGGCCTTGGTCATGTGTTTTGGTGGTTGGCCCCCACTCCCCCCGTCGACGCGTCTATTAAAGCTCAAATATATGCAAAGAGCTTAAGGGGTTAGAAACATGGTGTAGGTGGAGGGGTACTGTGTCTTGTTAGTGGGGCGGAGGTCTCGTGTTCTACCCCGGCTCAGTCCTTTCATTCCATAACAACAATTTTACATAGCTGTGAGGACACATGACGGCCCCCAAGCTGAGCCACATGCCTCCTCCTCATTGGCCCAAAACTTAACCAATGAAAAATTTCCAACCATGCACCCAAATACATCATCCAGACTTTTCCACTTGGCAGTCACCCATTTTCTGGAGAATAGTTGACCAAAATTTGACCTACTCGGTCAGCATGCCACGTCAGTAGTACGAACTATTGACTGGGCTCCCTGTCAGCTTTTTTTTTTCAAAATTTTCCTGTTTATGTAAATGGGCAGAACTCATTTCTGAAGCAATAAGGAGTCCATTTCACATGAAATGAGTTGCATCAGAATCATAATGACGAACACTACGTGGTCATTCAGGTTTCCTATCATTCTGAGAACTTTGATTTTTGAGCATAATTTCGAGCCCCTGATCATTCCTCCCCAGTGGAAACTTTCAGACCCCAAAAGATCATATTTAGTTGTTGAACAGGTGAGGGAACAGTTCCCTCACCTTCTAATTTTCAATCCATTTGGCTTTTGAAGGATTTTTTCCTTTGAGCCCCACTCGAAGATAGTTGACACTTTCTCTTTTCAAAGTCCTTGTTCATTTGTTGAGTATGGTGTCTTGTTGAAGCTCAACAAATAATTCTGGAGAAAGTTATTCAATAGATGGAATTTGAACATTATCTCCTTGATCTTCAATGAAAGGAGGCTCATACAATCTTCGATTTTCAACATTAACAACAGAGTAAATTTGCATGTATGAAGGAAAATTAATCTTGATGGCACTGTTACCAATCTTTTCCAGAATTTTGAAAGGAATATGACAGATTGGTTTCAAATTTTTACCTTCTCCTTGATGCCTCTCCTTGGTAATTTGAAGCCACAATTCGTCACCAACTTCAAACTTATGATCCACAGGATATTTTTTCGTGTCTCGCTTTGTACTTGCCTTGACTTTTTTCTAGTTGATCTTGGACTATTTGATGGATCAAACTAATTTTCTCTTTGAATTTATTTTCTTTATCTATGTCACTATGCCCATCTAGTATAGCCACACCTTTTCCAAAAATGAAATCCAATGGCGATTTTGGCAAGTATCCACGACATTCATCAAATGGTGATGTTTGTGTAGAGGAGTGTTTGGCACGGTTGTAAGCATGTTGAATGTAATGCAACTCTTCATCCCACAACTTAGGATGTTTGTTGGAATATCCTCAAAGAAGATGAATGATTGTTCGATTGACCACCTCGGTTTGACCATCTATTTGTGGATGAAAGGTTGTACTCCTCTTCAACTTAGTGTCCATCAAGTCCCACAAGCTTGACCAAAAATATCCAACAAATCTAGAATCTCGATCACTTACAATAGATGTAGGAAACCCAAAATGATCCCAAACATTTTGAAAGAAAATATAAGTTGTTTGTTCAATTGTGACTTGCTTCTTACATGGCATCAATATACAAACCTTGCTGAACCTATCCACAACTACATAAAATTAATCATGACCTCTTTTTGACAAAGGAAGACCTACTACAAAATCCATAGAAATACTCTCCCATGGACGTGAAGGAGCTGGAAGTGGTGGGTACAATCCTAACTTCCTATTACTAGGCTTACTTGCTATACATAATGAACAAACTTTAATAAAATATGGCACACTTTCAAGCATACGAGGAAAATAACAATACCTCTGAATATTTGCCACTATTTTTCTTACACCAAAATGTCCAGCAATATGAGAAGTGTGTGCTTCCCTTATGACATTTACTCTCTCCCCCTGTGGAATAAAAAGCTTGCCCAAATGAATTATGTACATGGTAATCCAATTCCTCAACTTGGTGACTTGACTCAAGTTTTCATAAACATCTTGAAAGCCATTATCAAATGCATATTGTTCAATGTAACTTTTGTGTCAAACATAAGAATTCTTGAGTAAGGTAGATGCACTAATAATAGGCCTAGAAAGCATATCAGCAACATTGTTGTATGTACCTTTTTTATACCTAATGACCAAGTGGAATTTCTACAAGAAACCCATCCATATAAAGTGGCTTGACTTCTGCAACTTAGTTTGTGATTGCAAGTATTGAAATAGTTGGTGATTGGTGTGAATGATGGTTTCCTTTCCCATAAAATAATGTGTCCACTTCTTCAAAATTTCAACCAATGCATATAGCTCCTTGTCATATGTAGGAAATTTATCATTGCACCATTGAACATTTCTTAATGGAATGAAATGGGCTTACAATGTTTTAATAGGACTCCACCCATGGCATAATCACTAGCATCGGTTTGAATCTCAAAGGGTTGTCTCAAGTCCGGTAGTAATAGAATTAGGGCTGAACTAATATTCTCTTTCAAAGCATCAAATTCTTTTTACTTATTTCATCCCCACTGGAAAGCCTTATTAACACTAGTCAATGCATGTAATGGAGCTGCAATAGAAGAAAAATTAGCAATGAAATTACTCCAATATTTTGATGCTCTTAGAAAACTTCTTACCTCGGTGACTTTCTTGGGTGTTGTCTAATTCACAATGAACTCAACCTTAGAGGGGTCTATCTTCAGCTCACCTCCTCCAACAACATATCCCAAATACACTAAATATGTTTTACCAAATTCATATTTTTACATCTTCAAAAACAACCTTTCTTTTCTAAAGACATCAAGCACCTTTCTCACATGCATGACATGTTCATCTCGTGATTTGTTGAATATAAAAATATCATCTAAGTAGACAATGACAAAATCATCAAGAAATGGTATTAATACATCATTCATAACTCTCATGAAAGTAGTTGGAGTGTTGCAAAGACCAAAAGCCATAACAAGCCACTTAAATGATCCTTGTTGAGTTTTAAATGTGGTCTTCCATATGTCCTCTTCCACTATTATAACTTGATGATAACCACTTCTTAAGTCTAACTTAGTGAAATAATCTTCATACCTCAATTGATCAAGCAAACAATCAATTCTTGGGAGTGGATAACGATTCTTTACCGTGATTTTGTTTAGTGCACAGAAATGCACACACATGCACTATGTTCCATCCTTCTTGGGCATAAACACAATTGGTGAACCACATGGCGAGGTAGATGGGAAAATGATACCTTTATTCAACAACTCTTGTATTTACTTCTTAATTTCTACTCTTTCCATTATCGACATGTGATACATGCCAATGTTAGGGAGTGGAATATCATGTTGTAGCTATATCTCATGTTGGATTCCCCTCTTGGGAGGTAACCCATTTAGTTCCTGAAACATCTCGCAATGCTGACTTACAGCATGAAGCAAATCAGTTTTCAATTTATCATCACAACCTTCAAAATATTTATATTCCATATCATTCTTATGTTTGATCATAAGAAGCACAAAGTTTTTGCTTGAATTTACTAGTCTCTTCATTTTCCCGACATTAACTAAACAGAGGTTTAGCTTTTTGCGATGAGATATCACAATATAATCCACTCCATCTTTGAAAAAGTGGTACTTTTTCTCATGGCGATATAAGACTGATTTTCTATCATAGATATAGGGATTACCCAAAACAATTCCCGATATGTCAAGCGGGACAACATGTAACTCAACTTCATTAATAAATTTTGCGGTGATTGCAAACCGGAAAATAAATTTTCTTGTAACCTGTAAATTTGTTTCCTTGGTTATCCAACCCAAAGGATATGGCTTGTGATGAGGTATGGTTTCAAGATTAAGCTTCTTGACTAAGTATTCAGTTCGCTTAAGACCCACTATCAAATAATGTGTAAATTTTTTAATGTTTTGAGATAACTCTTACATGAAACAACTCTATTCTTGTTTCTTCACTTGGAGTGTTAATGTGACAATTTGATGAAATAGTACTTGATATGGCTTATTTTTCCTTTGTGACCACGGCTGCAATTTTAGTCTCATCTCATGAGTCAGATCCAAGATCTTGTTGTGTGGTAGCGGTTGTCTTTTGTTTCCCCTTGTTGTTGAATTTTTTAGGACGCAATTCTGGATGAAGCTTCCAACAGTGGGCTTCATCATGATCCTCTTTGGAACAGTGATTACATGTGGTTTTATCCCCTTATTTTTTAATGGATGAAATTTTTTTTTTCCCTTGAAAACCTTTCCTTTTTCACCACCTTTAAATGGTTTCTTTCTTACTTCTTCTAGTACAATTTTTCCTCTTGCCTCAAGTTGTGTAGCTTGCACACATACCTCATCTAGACTAGTGGGATTAAACTTGAGGATGGTATGTTTCAGGTAACTATGAAAACACCCTATATACCTCAGCAAGGTATCTTGAGAATGCAAATCAACACCTAACATAAGAGATCTTCTCCTAAATTCTTGAGTGTAATCTTGCACACTTGGACCTTTTAATTGTTTAAAGTTTTTCCAGCTCATAATGGATTTTTGCATGTAAGCTAGAGGGTAGAATTTCATTTTAATGGAAACAATAAAATTAGACCAAGATATTGAGATCTTATTGTGTTTTTTAATCTCATATTGTCTCCTTTCTTAACACCATACAAGTGCTACACCCTCCATTCTCAAGGAAGCCAATTGAATCTTTATGTCATCCTTTGAATGTTCTAAATTCTACAATAAACCTCCAACTGACGAATCCAATTATCCAGATTATCTACATTCACTTCATCATTATACAACAGATGCTCAAATTTAGCATCAAGTTTAAGGGTGATTTACCAATTCCTCTTGAAGTATGTGTATGAACAGATGGAAGGGTTGTGGTAGTGGAAGATGATGAAGAGGAAGGTGTAGATGGTGGTGAGTATGATGGTGGTTTATTACCATCTCCATGACCTCCTCCTCCCAGAGAAACATCTCCTCTAGGAGGCCTAGAAATTTCTCCTTGCATCCTTAAATTCCTCTCCTCATATAGGACCTTTACCATCTCAATCATATAAAAAAATTCTTGTTTGAATGCTCTCTCCTCTTCTGTCATGGTAGGTTATCCTTCATGAGACATGCTCACTGAATAATCAACTTCAACTTGAGGATGTGCTGGTGTTGAATACTTTGGCAACCTTTCCCTTCTTCCTCTTGATCCAACTGCAGGGCTTTCAACGAGCTTCCCTTCTCCTATTTTGAGTTTTAACCTTGTAAGCATGACACAAACTTGCAAACAAATATATCCCTTCTTGCACAAAAAACCTAAAACTTTGATGCAAAAAATGATCTAATTAAAGGTATGTTAGTAATGTTATGTAATTCCTCTTTCAGCTTTTGAAACCAATGTTTTACATGTGCTTAAGGGTTCAAGTTTCTTGTAAGTTACTAAGTCTCATGAGTGATTTTTATGTTATTTTTATGAACAATTTAACATAAAATAAAGACTAAACAACATCAAATAAAAGTACACTACATAACCATACACCACATCAACATAGGGATTTGATGAAGGAGTTCACCCCTTCTTGGCTACATCTCCTTGGTCCAACTTCCATGGCTTGGGCCTCTATATTACGCTCAAATTTGCAAATTGATGTGTTTACAATGCGTTTCTGCTCCTAAAACGTGCACCAATGAGTTTAGAACATTAAAAAATGGTACCTTATCCTCTTTCTACTCTTCATTTGGTCGCAAATTGGCTGAGTTATGACCTCTATCAGTCTGCTCCACAATATTCTCCCTAAATTTAGCTAACTAGTGCTAAATAGGGCTAAATGGCACTAAAAATAGCAAATACGTTGGATTTGTCAGAATTGCAAAGTTAATCTGAAATTAGCTTAATTAAAATGCATTAAGGGATAATTAAATAGAATTATCTTTAATATCAGTGCTCCATGGTTAATACAGATTAGTGATAATTAAATGGGATTAGAGGTAAATAATTGCGGATTAGTGTTTAAAAAAATGTGCTTATCGTTAAGTGCACAACACTTCTGCCGTGGTGTCTGGGCCTTGGTCAGGTGTCTTAGGGGATAGCCCCCACTCCCCCTGTTGGCACGTCCATTAAAGTTAAAATATATGCAGAGAGCTTAAGGGGTTAGAAACATGGTGTAGGTGGAGTGGTGGCATGTCTTGTTAGTAGGGTTGAGGTCTCATGTTCGACCCCCGATCAAACCTTCCGGTCCATAATAACAATTTTACACAGCCACGAGGAGGAAACATGGTGGCCCCCAAGCTAAGCCAGGTGACTCCTCCTCATTGGCCCAAAACTTAACCAATGAAAAATTTTCAACCACAAATGCAAATACACCATCTAGACTTTTCCACTTGGAAATCACCCATTTGCTAGAGGATAGTTGACCAAAATTTGACCTGCTTAGTCACCATACCACGCCAATTTTACGAACTACTGAATGGGCCCCCTATCTTCATCTTTTTCCAAAATTTGCATGTTTATGAAAATGGAAAGAACTCATTTCTGAAGCCATCAGGAGTCCATTTCACATGAAATGAGTTGCATCAAAATCAGAATGACGAACACTACGGGGTCATTCAAGTTTCTTTTCATTCTGAGAACTTTTATTTTTGAGCATAATTCTAAGCACCTGATCATTCCTCCCATCTGGAAACTTTTGGACCCCAAAAGATCATATTCAGTTGTTGAACATCTGAGGGTACAATTCCCTCACCTTCCCAATTTCAATCCATTTGGCTTTTGAAGGATTTGTTCCTTTGAGCCCCACTCGAAGATAGTCGATACTTCCTCTTTTCAATGTCCTTGTTCTTCTATCGAGTATGGTGTTGTGTTGAAGCTCAACAAATAATTCTAGAGAAAATTCTTCAATAGATGGAATTTTAACATTATCTCCTTGATATTCAATCAAAGGAGGCTCATACAATCTTAAATTCTCAACATTAACAACAGAGTAAATTTTCAGGTATGAAGACATTGCTACCAATATTTTCTATAATTTTGAAAGGACCATAACAGATTGGTTTCAACTTTTTACCTTCTCCTTGATGCCTCTCCTTTCTAATTTGAGGCCAAAATTCATCACCAACTTGAAACTTATGATCCACATGATGTTTTTTGTTTCTTGCTTTGTACTTGCCTTGACTTTTTTCTAGTTGATCCTGGACTATTTGATGGATCAAAAGAATTTTCTCTTTGAATTTATTTTTTTTATCTATGTCGCTATGCCCATCTACAGCCATATATTTTCCAAAAATGAAATCCAATGGTGATTTTGGCAAGCATCCCAGACATGCCTCAAATGGCGATGTTTGTGTAGAGGAGTGTTTGGCATGGTTGTAAGCATGTTGAATGTAATGCAACTATTCATCCAACAACGTAGGATGTTTGCTGGAATATCCTCGAAGAAGATTAATGACTGTTCAATTGACCACCTTGGTTTGACCATCTATTTGTGGATGAAAGGTTGTACTCTTCTTCAACTTAGTGTCCATCAATTCCCACAAACTTGAACAAAAATTCCAAACAAATCAAGAATCTGGATCACTTACAATAGATGTAGGAAACCCAAAATGAACCCAAACAATTTAAAAGAAAAGATAAGTTGTTTGTTCAACTTTGACATGCTTTTTACATGGCATCAATATACACATTTTTCTGAACCTATCCACAAATACATACAAATAATCATGACCTATTTTTGACAAAGGAAGACCTCCTACAAAATCCATAGAAATAATCTCCCATGGATGTGAAGGAGTCACAAGTGGTGTGTACAATCCTAAATTCCTATTACTAGGTTTACTGACTAGACATAATTAACAACCTTTAATAAAGTGTGACACACTTTCAAGAATACGAGGCCAATAACAATATCTATGAAGATTTGCCACTATTTTTGTTACACCAAAATGTCTAGCAATATGAGAAGTGTGTGCTTCCCTTATGACATTTACTCTCTCCCCCTATGGAATAAAAAGCTTTCCCAAATGATGAAACAAGTTATAATGTACATGGTAATCCAATTCCTCAACTTGGTGACCTTGACTCAAGTTTGCATAAACATCTTGAAAGTCATTATTAAATGCATATTTTTCAATGTAACTTTCGTGTCAAACAAAAGAATTCTTAAGTAAGGCAGCTGCACTAATAATAGGCCTAGAAAGCATATCAGCAACTTTTTTGTATGTACCTTTCTTCTGCCCAATGACTAAGTGGAATTACTGCAAGAAAACCATCCATCTAAAGTGCCTTGACTACTGCAGCCTAGTTTGTGATTGCAAGTATTGCAATGGTTTGTGATCGATGTGAATGACGGTTTCCTTTCCCATAAATTAATGTTTCCACTTCTTCATACTTTTAACCAACGCATATAGGTCCTTTTCATAAGTAGGATAATTAATCATTTCACCATTGAACATTTCTGAATGGAATGAAATGGGCTTACAATGTTGTAAGATGACTTCACCCATGGCATAGTCACTAGCATCGGTTTGAATCTCAAAGGTCTATTTCATGTTCAGTAGTACTAGTATTGGGGCTCAACTGATCTTCTGTTTCAAAGCATCAAATTATTTTTTCTTCTTTCTCCCCACTTGAAGACTTCTTAACACTAGTCAATGCATTTAATGGAGCTGCAATAGAAGAAAAATAGCAACGAAATTCCTCCAATATTGTGATGCTCCTAGAAAAATTCTTACCTCCATGACTTTCTTGGTTGTTTTTGAATTCACAATGACCTAAACCTTAGAGGGGTGTATCTTTAGCTCACCCCCTCCAACAAAATGCCCCAAATACATTAAATACATTTTACCAAATTCACATTTTTACATCTTCAAAAACAACCGTTCTTTTCTCAAGACATCAAGCACCTTTCTTACGTGCATGATATCTTCATCTCATGATTTTCTGAATATAAAAATATCATCTAAGTAGACAATGAAAAAATAATCAAGAAATGGTATTAATACATCATTCATAACTATCATGAAAGTAGTTGGAGCATTGCAAAGACCAAAAGACATAACAAGCCACTCAAAAAATCCTTGTTTAGTTTTAAATGTGGTCTTCCATATGTCCTCTTTCACTATTCTAACTTGATGATAACCACTTTTTAAGTCTAACTTAGTGAAATAATTTGCATACCTCAACTGATCAAACAAATCATCAATTATTGGGAGTGGACAATGATTCTTTACCGTGATTTTGTTTAGTGCATGGAAATGCACACACATGTGCCAAGTTCCATCCTTTTTTGGCACCAACACAATCAATGAACTACATGGTGAGGTAAATGGGAAAATTATACCTTTATTCAAAAAATCTTGTATTTTCTTCTTGATTTCTACACTTTCCATTATTGACATGCAATACATGCCAATGTTAGGGAGTGGAATATCCTGCTGTAGTTGTATCTCATGTTGGATTCCCCTCTTGGGAGGTAACCCATTTAGTTCCTGAAACATATCGCAATGATGACTTACCACATCAAACAAATCAGCTTTAAATTTATCATCACAACCTTAAAAAGATTCATAATCCATATCATTATTTTTTTTATCATAAGAACCACAAAGTTTTTGCTTTAATTTACTAGTCTCTTCATTTTCTCGACATTAACTACAGAGAGGTTTAGCTTTTTGCGATGAGCTCTCACAATATACTCCAATGCATCTTTGAACAAGTGGTACTTGTTCTCATGGCGATAGAATATTACTTTCCTATAATATAGATAGAGAGTACCCAAAACAATTCCTGATATGTCAAGTGGTACAACATCTAACTCAACTTCATTAATAAAGTTTGCGGTGATTGCAAACCAGAAAATACATTTTCTTGTAACCTGTAAATTTGTATCCTTCATTATCCAACCCAAAGGATATGGCTTGTCATTAGGTATGGTTTCAGGATTAAGCTTCTTGACTAAGTCTTCATATATTGAGTTCGCTTGAGACCCACTATCAAATAATGTGTCAATTTTTTAATGTTTTGAGATCACTCTTACATGAAACAACTCTATTCTTGTTTCTTCAGTTGGATTGTTAATGTGATAATTTGATGAACTAGTACTGGCTATGGATTCTTTTCCCTTTGTGACCATGGCTGCAATTTTAGTCTCAGCTCTTGAGTTGGATCCAAGATCTTGTTGTGTGGTAGCACTTCTATTTTGTTTCCCCTTGTTGTTGAATTTCTTAGGCCTCAATTGTGGATGAAGCTTCCAATAATGGGCTTCATCATGACCATTTTTGGAACAATGTTTACATGTCGTTTTCTTCCCTTCTTTTTTAATGGATGCATATTTTTTTTTCCCTCGAAACCCTTTCCTTTTTCACCACCTTTAAATGGTTTATTTCGACCTTCTTCTGGTACATTTTTCCTTCTTGCCTCAAGGTGTGTAGCTTGCACAGAGACCTCATCTAGACTAGTGGGATTAAACATGAGGATGGTATGTTTCAGGTAACTATGCAAACCCCCTATATACTTTAGCAAGGTATCTTGAGAAGGTAAATAAACACCTAACATAAAAGATCTTCTCCTAAATTCTTTAGTGTAATCTTGCACACTTGGACCTTTCAATTGTTTAAAGTTTTGCAAGCTCATAATGGATTTTTGCATGTAAGCTAGAGGGTAGACTTGAATTTTAATGGCATAAATAAAATTAGACCAAGACATTGAGATCTTATCGTGTTTCTTAATCTCATCTTGTGTCCTTTCTTCCCACCATACAAGTGCTGTAGCCTCCATTCTAAAGGAGCCAATTGAATCTTTATGCCATCCTTTGAAGGTTCTGAATTTTGCAATAAACCTCCAACTGACGAATCCAATTATCTAGCTTCTCTGCATTTACTTCACCATTATACATCGGAAGCTCAAATTTAACATCGATTTTAAGGGTGATTTACCAATTCCTCTTGAAGTATGTGTATGAATAGATGGAAGGGTTGTGATAGTGGAAGATGATGAATAGGAAGGTGTAGATGGTGGTGAGGATGATGGTGGAGTGGATGGTGGTTTATTACCATGTCCATGATCTCCTCCTCCTGGAGAACCCTCTCATCTAGAAGGCATAGAAATTTCTCCTTTCATCCTTAAATTCCTCTCCTCATAGAGGACCTTTACCATCTCAGTCATATCAAAAAATTCTTGTTTGAATGCTCTCTCCTCTTCTGTCATGGTTGGTTATCCTTCATGAGACATGATCACTGAAGAATAAATTTCAACTTGAGGATGTGTTGGTGTTGAAGGATTTGGAAAACTTGCCCTTATTCCTCTTGACACGACTACAGGGCTTTCAACCAACTTCCCTTATCCTCTTTTGAGTTTTAACCTTGTAAGCATGACACAAAACTGCAAACAATGAGATCCCTTCTTGCACAACAAACCTAAAACTTTGATACCAAAAATGATATGATAAAATGTATGCTAGTAATGTTGTTCTAATTCCTCTTTCAGCTTTTGCAACCAATGTTTACATGTGCTTATTCTAATTCCTCTTTCTTGCAAGTTACTAAGTCTCATGAGTGATTTTTATGTTATTTTTATGAAAAATTTAGCATAAAATAAAGACTGAACAACATCAAATAAAAGTACAGTACATAACCATACAACACATCAACATAGGGAATTGATGAAGGAATTCACCCCCCTGGGCTACATCTCCTTGGTCCAGCTTCCATGGCTTGGGCCTCTATATTATGCTCAAATTTGCAAATAGATGTGTTTACAATGCTTTTTTGCTCCTAAAACCTGCACAAATGAGTTCAGAAAACTAAAAAATGGTACCTTATCCTCTTTCTACTCTTCATTTGGTCACAAATTGGCTGAGTTATGACCTCTATCAGTCTGCTCCACAATATACTCCCTAAATTTAGCTAACTGATGCTAAATCGAGCTAATTAGCACTACAACTAGCAAATCCACCGGATTTGTCAGAACCTCCAAGTTAATCTCGGATTAACTTAATTAAAATGAATTAAGGGGTAATTAAACTGAATTATCTTTAATATCGGTGCTCCATGGTTAATACATATTAGTGTTGATTAAATGGGATTAGAGGTAAATAATTGTGGATTAGTGTTTAAACAAATGCACTTATCATTAAGCGCACAACACTTCTGTCGTGGTATCTGGGCCTTCGTCATGTTTCTTGGGGGCTGGCCCCCACTCACCCCATTGGCGCATCCATTAAATTTCAAATATATTTATAGAACTTAATGATCCAGGTGGATATTGGTGGCCACCCATCTATTCAACTTGGGGTCCCACCATTGTCTCTTTCAGTTTTTCAGTTTCAGCACAAACTATTTTTGGCAGTTTTTCGGGTCCTGAACTTCTGGAGTCATTTTGAGGCCCTAAACGATGTTTTTTGGGAAACCCGAGAGCAACATCGACAGCCCCTCTCAGGTGGTCTTGGGATTCCGGCCACTATGTACCATTGACGTAGCCATGCCATTTGCGGCTACTGAGGCCAATTCGGGTCATGTCCAGTCTAAAGCTGACAAGGCAAAAAACTTCATCGAGTGCATTCAGCACATCCGCCAACAAGTTCATGAAATATTGGACAGAGCCAATGCTAAGTACAAGCAATGACATGACCAACATCTGGTACCACACAACTTCCAGGTGGGCAACAAAGTGTGGTTGCATTTGCAGAAGGATTGTCTCATTGGACCCCACCACAAGCTTCACCGGCTCTGATATGGGTCGTACACCATCACCAAGGCTGTAGGGAACAATGCCTTCAAGCTCAGTATTCCACCATTCCTTCGTTTTCACCTAGTATTCAACGTGGACCGCCTTCATCCCTACTTCCCACCTCTACTAGACAACCTCTGACATTGCAAAAAAACTAACAACAACAAAGTTGAATCCAGACTACATGGAACAAGCCACCACAAATTGTATCATGGACATGCAAATCAAGAACACTCGCCAACAGAAGATCCAACTTTATTAGGTTGTCAAAGCTGGCCAACTCCTACACCAAGGCAAGTGGCTTACCAAGGACCCAGTTCAACAAAAGTTTCCTCATCTCATGGAGGAACTCAGCGCAATGAGGACCATTGCTTCCTAAGGAGGGAGGAATGATCCAGGTGGATGTTGGTGGCCACCCAATTATTCCACTTGGGGCCCCACCATTGTCTCTTTCAGTTTTTTAGTTTCGGCACAACTTACTGTTTTTGGCAGTTTTTCGGGTCCTGAACTTCCGAAGCCGTTTTGAGGCCCTAAATGACGTTTTTTGGGAAAACTGAGAGCAACATCGAAAGTTTTATTCCTTAGATAGACCTTTATAAAGAGGTATGGTGCATGTCAAATGAATATCGTATGCCAAAGATATGTCCCCGGGAAGTTGAAACACTAATTTACCCAAACGGAGCCCATAGTTTTGGCGCTTCATCTCCTACGGTTAGGGTTTTGGATGTTTAGGGTTTTCCATTGCTTATAAATAATAAATAGGCTATCGAGCCTCATTGTAACTCAGTTCAGAGGCCTGTAGCTGCCACATCGCTTCTTAGAGATAAGCTACCAGCACACTAGCTAGTTTATTTCTATTCTGTCTGTAAGAAAATTTCAGTTCTTTGATATTAATGAAATGAAGTGTTATTTCAACTGCATATTTGTATTTAATGGTTACATGTGTATTATTTTGCATTATTTCGTAAATCTGGATCACTTAAGGAGTTAGAACCATGGAGTAGGTGGAGGGGTGGCGCGTCTTGTTAGCAGGGCAAAGGTCTCTTATTTGACTCCCACATAGTCCTTCTAGTCCATAACAACAATTTTACACAACCGCGAGGAGGACACATGGCAGCCCCCAAGCTAAGCCACGTGCCTCCTCCTCATTGGCCCAAAACTTAACCAATGAAAAATTTCTAACCACACACAAATACACCATCCAAACTTTGCCACTTGGTAGTCACCCATTTTTTGGAGGATAGTTGACCAAAATTTGACTTGCTCAGTCAGCATGTCATGTCAATAGTACGAACTACTGACTGGGCTCCCTGTTTGCATTTTATTTTCCAAAAATTTACATGTTTATGAAAATGGACAGAACTCATTTCTGAATCCACAAGGGGTCCATTTCGTGTGAAATGAGTTGCATCAGAATCAGAATGATGAACACTATGTAGTCGTTCAGGTTTCCTATCATTCTGAGAGCTTTTATTTTTGAGAATAATTCTGAGAACCTGTTCATTCCTCCCCACTGGAAACTTTTGGACCCCAAAATATCATACTCAGTTTTTGAACAGGTGAGGGTACAGTTCTTTCACCTTATCAATTTCAATCCATTTGGATTTTGAAGGATTTGTTCCTTTGATCCCCACTCAAAGATAGGCGACACCTCCTCTTTTTGATGTCCTTGTTCTTCTGTTGAGTATGGTGTCTTGTTGAAGCTCAACAACTAATTCTAGAGAAAATTATTCAATATATGGAATTTGAACATTATCTCATTGATCTTCAATCAAACAAGGTTCATACAATCTTAAATTATCAACATTGAAAACAGAGTAAATTTTCATGTATGAAAGAAAATCAATCTTGAAGGCATTGTTACCAATCTTTTCCAGAATTTTGAAAGGAGCATAACAGATTGGCTTCAATTTTTTACCTTCTCCTTGATTCCTCTCCTTGCTAATGTGTAGCCAAAATGCATCACAAACTTGAAACTTATGATCCACACGATGCTTTTCATGTCTCGCTTTGTACTCTCCTTGACTTTTTTCTAGTTGATCTTGGACTGTTTGATGGATCAAACGGATTTTCTCTATGAATTTATTTTCTTTATCTATGTTGCTATGCTCATCTATAGCCACAAATTTTCCAAAAATGAAATCCAATGGCGATTTTGGAAAGTATCCAAGACATGCCTCAAATGGCGATGCTTGTGTAAAGGAGTGTTTGGCACGACTGTAAGCATGTTGAATGTAATGCAAGTATTCATCCCACAACTTAGCATGTTTTCTGGAATATCCTCAAAGAATATGAATGACTTTTTGATTGACCACCTTTGTTTGACCATCGGTTTTTGGATGAAAGGTTCTACTCCTCTTTAACTTAGTGTCCATCAACTCCCACAAGCTTGACCAAAAATTCCCAACAAATCAAGAATCTCGATCACTTACAATAGATGTAGGAAACCTAAAATGAACCCAAAATTTTTGAAAGAAAAGATAAGTTGTTTGTTCATTTGTGACTTTCTTTTTACATGGAATCAATATACACATCTTTCTGAACCTATCCACAACTAAATACAAATAATCATGACATGCTTTGACAAAGTAAGATCTCCTACAAAATCCATATAAATACTCTCCCATGAACTTGAAGGAGCCAGAATTGGTGGGTACAATCCTAACTTCCTATTACTAGGCTTACTAACTTCACATAATGAAGAAACTTTAATAAAATGTGACACACTTTCATGCATGTGAGGCTAATAACAATACCTCTGAAGATTTGCCACTATTTTTCTTACACCAAAATGTCCAGCAATATGAGAAGTGTGTGCTTACAGGCTCATGACATTTACTCTCTCCCCCTGTGGAATACAAAGCTTGCCCAAATGATACAACAAGTTATTATGTACATGGTAATCCAATTCCTCAACTTGGTGACCTTGAGTCAATTTTGCATAAACATCTTGAAAGTCATTATCAAATGCATATTTTTCAATGTAACTTTTGTGTCAAAATTAAGAATTCTTGAGTAAGGTAGCTGCACTAATAATAGGCCTAGAAATCATATCAGTAGCCTTGTTATATGTACCTTTCTTTTACCTGATGACCAAGTGGAATTGCTTCAAGAAAACCATCCACCTAAACTGCCTTGACTGCTGCAACATAGTTTTTGATTGCAAGTATTGCAATGGTTGGTGACCGGTGTGAATGATGGTTTCCTTTCCCATAAAATAATGTTTCCACTTCTTCACACTTTGAACCAATTCATATAGCACCTTGTCATAAGAAGGATAATTTATCATTGCACAATTGATCATTTTCGAATGGAATGAAATGCGCTTACAATGTTGTAAGAGGACTGTGCCCATGGCATAGTCACTAGCATCGGTTTGAATCTTAAGGGGTTGTCTGAAGTCTAGTAGTACTAGTATTGGGGTTGAACAAATCTTCTCTTTCAAATTATCAAATTCTTTTTTCTTCTTTCCTCCCCACTGGAAGACCTTCTTAACACTAGTCAATGCATGTAATGGAGCTGCAATAGAAGAAAAAATAGCAATGAAATTCCTCCAATATTGTGATGCTCCTAGAAAACTTCTTACCTCAGTGACTTTCATGTGTGTTGTCCAATTCAGAATGACCTCAAACTTAGAGGGGTCTATCTTTAGCTCACCTCCTCCAACAATATGTTCCAAATATACTAAAGAAGTTTTACTAAATTCACATTTTTACATCTTAAAAAACAATCGTTCTTTCCCCAAGACATCAAGCACCTTTCTTACATGCATGACATGTTCATTTCATGATTTTTTGAATATAAAAATAGCATATAGGTAGAAAATGACAAAATCATCAAGAAATGGTATTAATACATCATTCATAACTCTCATGAAAGTAGTTGGAGTGTCGAAAATACCAAAAGGCATAACAAGCCACTCAAACAATCATTTTTTAGTTTTAAATGTGTTCTTCCATATGACCTCTTTTGCTATTCTAACTTGATGATAACCACTTATTAAGTTTAACTTAGTGAAATAATTTCCATACCTCAACTAATCAAGCAAATCATCAATTCTTGGGAGTGGATAACGATTCTTTACCATGATTTTGTTTAGTGCACGTAAACTCACACACATGCACATGTTCCATCCTTCTTGGGCATCAACACAATCGGTGAACCACATGGCGAGGTAGATGTGAAAATGATACCTTTATTCAAAAACTCTTGTATTTTCTTCTTGATTTCTACAATTTCCATTATCGACATGCGATACATGCCAATGTTAGGGAGTAGAATATCTTGTTGCAGTTGTATCTCATGTTGGATTCCCCTCTTGGGAGGTAACCCATTTAGTTCCTGAAACATCTCGCAATGCTGACTTAACACATCAAACAAATCAGTTTTCAATTTATCATCACAACCTTCAAAATATTCATAATCCATACCATTCTTTTGTTTGATCATAAGAAGCACAAATTTTTTGCTTGAATTTACTAGTCTTTTCATTTGCCCTGCATTAACTAAGGAGAGCTTTATCTTTTTGCGAAGAGCTCTCACAATATTCTCCACTCCATCTTTGAAAAAGTGGTAATTGTTCTCATGGTGATAGAAGACTACTTTCTTGTCATAGAGATAGGGACTACCCAAAAAAATTCCTGATATGTCAAGTGGTACAACATCTAACTCAACTTCATTAATAAAGTTTGCAATGATTGCAAACCGAAAAATACATTTTCTTGTAACCTATAAATGTGTTATCCAGCCCAAAGGATATGGCTTGTGATGAGGTATGGTTTCAAGATTAATATTATTGACTAAGTATTCAGAGATTAAGTTCGCTTCAGACCCACTATCAAATAATGTGTCAATTTTTGAATGTTTTGAGATCACTCTTACATGAAACAACTCTATTCTTGTTTCTTCACTTGGAGTGTTAATGTGACAATTTGATGAACTAGTACTTTCTATGGCTTATTTTTTCTTTGTGATCATGGCTATAATTTTAGTCTCATCTCCTGTGTCGGATCCAAAATCTTGTTGTATGGTAGTGGTTGTCTTTTGTTTCCCCTTGTTGTTGAATTTCTTAGGCCTCAATTGTGGATGAAGCTTCCAACAGTGGGCTTCATCATGACCCTTTTTGGAAGAATATTTACATGTCATTTTCTCCCCTTTTTTTTTGATGGATGCATTTTTTTTTTCCCTCGAAACCCTTTCCTTTTTCACCATCTTTAAATGGTTTATTTCGACCTTCTTCTGGTACCTTCATCTAGACTAGTGGGATTAAACATGAGGATGGCATGTTTCAGGTAACTATCCAAACCCACTATATTCTTTATGATGCAGGAGCATCAGGAACTTAGCCAACAATGTGATGTTTTGGTCACATGTTGTGGATAATCCAAAGAAAACATTAGTAGTAGTATATTTAATTATTTAATTATTATTTTTATTTATTTATGAGTATTGTTAGTTTTTTTTTTATGTTTAAATAAATTAGGAATAAAATTAGTAGTTGGTTTCTTTCCCTACATGGATATAGAGCCAACATAGGGATAAGCACTTAAAAATAGGGAGGTATTGATTTGTTGAGAAAAGTCGAGAAGAAACCTATTCTAAGAGGAGAAATTTCATATCTCAAGTATAAATAATAGGATGGTAGTAAGGAAACACCAAGATTTCCAATGTGTAGATTGCAAATGCAAAGGGAAATTAGTGAAATGTTCAGTCCATGTGTTAGTAATTTTAAATTATTCAGATTATGGTTGACATAATAATTTTTTTTTGATTCTGCAATTTGTATACATGTTTGTACATATGCGGTATGCTGGAGCATGTGAATGCAGGAAGGTGAATACATTGCAGTAAGCCACAGTTGGAAACCACAAGCTTGCAACAACTAAGAGGCCGCACTGTTGGTGGATGTCTTGATGCATATGGAAGGAGGACATTGTAATACCACTAGCATGATATGGCGTTACAAGAAACATGCAGGCGGAGCCGTGATGTGAGGATGTCATTGCATGCAGTAAAAGGGTGGTGTGGCATTACAAGAAGCATGCAAGCGGAGCTATGGTGTGCGCATGTGTATATATCACTGCACGTAGTGGATGAGAGCTTGGAAAACATGGTATACCACTACACACAGAGTGTGGGTTGTTCATGAGCGTGGGTTGTGATACCTGGCTGCACATAGAGCCACGATGTAAACGTCCACGAGAGCAGGTGAAATGTATCACAACATGTAGTGGAAGTGTGGTGTGGAAGTCTTGAGGCAGCGTGACATATGACCACAGCATGGCCACAACAAACAAAGCCTGTGATCCATAGCTGCGCACAGTAAAACATGCCCATGATCCATAGTGTGCATAGTAAATTGTGCCACAAGTCGAAATGCATTTTGGTCGTAAATTCTTGAAAGACCGGTGGTATTGGTTATGAATAGATTTTATATTTTCGTTTTGGTTTGGGTTGAGATGAGCGTAGGCTCAACATTAAATTGAATGAGCTTTGTTTTTTGGATGCAATTTTAATTATGTTATACAATTACAATGGTCCTTTGTGATCTCAATGAATATGGGAAAAAAAATGGAAGTTTGCATATATGATGCAATATTTTATTACCATAGGTATAAAAAGGGAAGTAATTGGAATTGCATACTAAGTACTGAATAATGGACCGATTCCATTATTTTGAAGAGTAAGCCTGGGCCTTAATAGGATTGGACATATTTTGAAAAGAAATTTTAAGAGTGGAATTTGTATTTTCATCATTTGTGGTATCAGAGCCAGTTGAGTGTTCTTGAATGATTGCAGAGAATGCCACCTATAAGGGGAGCTGGAATAGGTCAAGGGAGACCTATCGCAAACGTCATTTTTCTAGAAGAAATCCAGCACTTTCGTACATGGATGGCCACAATGGAAACTACTCGGAGGAGGGTGATAGATGATGGAATTTCCAGTGCTGATGAAGAAGAGACCACTGAAGAAGAAATGGAGGAAGAAAACGAGACCGCTAAAGTCATGAAGATGCTAGCAAAGGTCAGTAGCAGACCAAAGGTAGAATTACCTTTATATGATGGAAATCTTAGTGTGGAAGTACTAATGGACTGGATCAGTTCATTAGACAATTATTTCAACTATGAAGAATTCGATGACAAGAAGAAAGTGAATTTTGCAGCCATGAGACTGAAAGGTCATGCAGCCCTATGGTGGGATGAATTGCAGCTGTCTAAAAAATGAAAAGGGAAACCCAAAATCAAGCAGTGGGATAAGATGGTGAGTAAACTAAAAGGTAAGTTGATGCTGAAAGATTATCAATTAAATCCTTTTAGAAAATTGAAAAACTTAAAGCAAAAGGGCATGACTATCAAAGAATATACTGAAGAATTTTATAAGCTGAGTATTACAGTGGGTCATATTGAAGATGATATAGAAAAGATAGCTATATATATAAATGGGTTGAGATATGAAATACAGGATGAGATCAGCTTATTAAATCTAAAGACGATTGAAGATGCTTATCAAGCAGCTCTGAGAGCAGAAGAAAAGATGTTACGCAAAAAAATCAGAGAAATAGAGGTAAGAGTCCGGCAAAAGGAAGGGGAACATTTAAATATAGATTTTAACACTCCTAAAATGAGGCAGGGATTTCGAGTAATAGATCACCACAAAGAGGATATTCTAGTCGTGGAAGGTTTGTGTTCAGAGGTAGAGGTTGAGGAAGAGATGTTTGGTGCTTTGCATGTGGTGAATGGGGACATGTGCAATGGGATTATCCTCACAATAAATCAGCAACCCAGTGGAATGTGAACATTGCTGAAACAAAGGAAGAAATTCCTTAGACTGCAGCTAAAGGGGAACCACCTAAAGCTGGAGAATCCTTGTTGTTGAAAAGGATATTGCTTAAAGAAGCCAAGGAAGCTAGAGAACTAGCTCAGAGAAAGAATCTATTCAGAACTGTATGTAAGTGAAAGGGTAAGTGTTGTAAGTTGGTAATTGAGAGCGATAGTGTTGATAATCTTGTTTCTACAAAAATGGTGGACAAATTGAAGTTGGAGAAAATAGTACACCCCACTCCTTATAAAGTATCGTGGCTCCAAAAAGGCCATCAAATTATTGTAACTGAACAATGTATAGTTGAAATCCAAATTCGTACTTATAAGGATGATATTTTATGTGATGTAATGCCAATGGATGTATGTCACATATTTCTAGGAAGCCCCTGGCAGTTTGACCAGAAAGCCATACATGATGGCAAAAGAAACACTTATAGTCTTGATAAAGGCGGAAAAAAAACATACATTGTTGCCATTGAAAGATGAAACTGACAAGGAAGCACCTGGAAACAGCGTTATATTGATGAGTGGAAAAACCCTATTGCAAGAAGTCGAGAAGGGAGAGGAGATGCATTTTTCTATTGTTAGGAGACCCAAGGTAATTTTAACTTCTACAAATTTAGAATATTTACCTGAAGAAATTCACAATTTGTTGAATGATTTTGCTGATATTGTTGTGGATGAGTTTCCAAATGAGTCACCACCCATCAGGATTATTAGTCACCACATTGATCTAATCCCTGGAGCCAGTTTTCCGAATAAAGCATCCTACAGGTTAACACCGCAAGAAAATGCCAAAGTTGGAAGACAAGTGCAAGAATTGATGGATAAAGGATTAATCAGGGAAAGCCTCAGTCCATGTGTTGTACCAACATTACTCAGTCCAAAGAAAGGAGGTGAATGATGCATGTCCACAGATTCTCGAGCCATAAATAAAATCACCATCAGGTATTGTTTTCCTTTACCATGAATGGATGATTTAATATTGTCTAAGTGGGTCGAATTATTTTTCTAAGATGGATTTGAAGAGTGGATATCATCAAATAAGGATTCGATAAGGGGATGAGTGGAAAACCGCATTTAAGACAAACAGTGGTTTATATGAATGGTTGGTAATGCCTTTTGGACTTAATAATGCACCTAGTAATTTCATGAGGTTAATGAATGAGGTTTTGAAAGAGTATGTGAGTAAATTTTTAATTGTTTATCTTGATGATATTATCATTTTCAGTCGAAGTAGGGAGGAGCATCTAGAACACCTTAAATTAATTCTATAAACTTTGCAAAAAGAAAAACTACTGATAAATTTGAAGAAATGTAGCTTTATGAAGGAAGAACTAATTTATTTGGGATTTGTAGTATCTAAGGAAGGGTTGAAAATGGATCTGGAAAAAATCCAAGCAATTGTAAATTGGCCAACTCCTAGAAGCATATTTAAGGTAAGAAGCTTCCATGGTCTTGCAAGTTTCTACCGAAAATTTATTTGAAGTTTTAGTCAGATTTGTGCACCCATTATCGAAACAATTAGAAAAACTAATCAACCGTTCAAATGGATAGAAGTAGCAAATTGAAACTTTAAATTGCTAAAGAAAAAGATAACTGAAAAACCAGTCTTGGCTTTACCAAATTTTGAGAAAGTTTTCCAGGTTGAAACTGATGCTAGCGGAATTGCGATTGGAGCAGTTCTGAGCCAAGATCAGAAACCAATAGCATACTTCTGTGAAAAACTAAATGAAGAAAACAAGAAATATTCATCTTATTACAAGGAATTTTATGTTGTTGTAAAGCCTTAAAAAGATGGAGACATTATTTGTTGCCAAAAGAGTTTGTGTTATATTCTGATAATCATGCATTACAGTTTATAAACAATCAACCAAATTTAAATCAGAAACATGCCAAATGAGTAGAATATTTGCAGAGTTTCACTTTTGTAATCAAACATACAAGTGGTAAATTAAACAAAGTTGTTGATGCTTTGAGCAGGGTGAAATTAATTATGCAGGAGTTACAAGTTGGTGTGGTAGGTTTTGAAGGGATGGTTTACATGTATAAATATGATGTAGAGTTTAAAGAAATTTATGCAGCTCTTGAAAATCCAGCAATCCATAACAAAAACCAGTGGTTGGATTATTTTATCCAAGGGGGATTACTATTCAAAAATAATAAGTTATGTATTCCTAAATGTTCTATGAGGGAAAACATAATCAAGGAGAAGCATAGTGGAGGTCTATCTAGACATTTTGGATAGGACAAAACCTTTTCTCAGGTAAATACTTTTTATTACTGGCCAAAAATGCAAATTGATGTTAAACAGTTTGTGGAAAAGTGCAGGATTTTTCAACATGCAAAAGGGAAAAGTAAGAATACAGGATTATATCATCCATTACCAATACTTGACTGACCATGGGATGCAGTCAGTACGGATTTTTTTTTGGGTTTGCCAAAAACTCAAAGGGGGAATGATTCCATTTATGTTTTTTTAAATAGCTTTTCTAAAATGGCTCATTTTATTGCATGCAAGAAAACAAGTGATGAAACACATATTGCTAATCTATTTTTTTTCAGAGGTTGTAAGATTACATGTATTTCTTGTAAGCATTATGTTTGACAAAGATACCAAGTTTGTGGGAAATTTCTGGAAGACTTTGTGGAAGAAACTAGGTACCAACCTTAGTTTCAATTCAACATATCATCCTCAAACGGATGGACAGACCGAGGTAGTGAATAGAAGTCTAGGAAACATTGAGAAGCTTAGTGTATGCAAATCCTAAACAGTGGGATTTAGCCCTTGCTCAGGCTGATTTCGCTTATAACTATACTCCAAATCGAAGTACTAGCATGAGTCCATTCCAAATTGTTTTTGGAATGCATCCAAGAGGTTTGTATGAACTCAGAGATCTGGGAAAACAGCAGGTAAGGAGCGCAAAGGCTGAAGAATTTGCAGAATAGTTGCAGGAACTACAGGAATATGTCAAAAGAAGATTGCGGGAAAGTAGTAGCAAATACAAAAAAAGAGCAGATATGAGGAGGCAAGAAAAAGAATTCCAAGTGGGTGATTTAGTTATGGTATATTTAAAAAAATAAATATTTCCTGTTAAAACTTATAACAAATTAAAATTGAAGAAGATAGGGCCATGTAAAATAGTAAGGAAATTTTCTTCAAATGCATATGAAGTTAAATTTCCAACAGGAATTGGAATATTGAAAATCTTCAATGTTGCAGATTTGTACTTGTACCGAGAACCAGAAGAATAACCACAAGGGGACGCCACAGGAGAAGACCCAATGATAAATTGGGAAGAGCATATGCCCAAAGCAGGGAGGAGGGAAGTTGAAACCATTTTGGAGAAGAGAATGTAAAATAAAACTAGGAGCCAAGCCTATTATCAGTATTTAGTCAAGTGGAGAGGACAGCTAGTGGAAGACACTAGTTGGATGACTGTAGCAGAGCTATAGAAGTTGGGAATCGATTCCAAAGCATTACAAGATCAGTTTTCTTCCCTGGGAGTCTGATGTAGGAGCATCGGGAACTTAGCCAGCAATGTGATGTTTTGGTCACATGTTGTGGCTAATCCAAAGAAAACATTAGTAGTAGTATATTTAATTATTATTGTTATTTATTTATGAGTATTCTTAGTTTGTTTTTATGTTTAAATAAATTAGGAATAAAATTAGTAGTTGGTTTCTTTCCCTGCGTGGATATAGAGCCAACATAGGGATAAGCACTTAAAAATAGGGAGGTATTGATTTGTTGAGAAAATTCGAGAAGAAATCTATTCTAAGAGGAGCAGTTTCATATCTCAAGTATAAATATTATGATGGTAGTAAGGAAACACAAAGATTGTCGATTTTTATATTGCAAATGCAAAGGGAAATTAGTGAAATGTTCAGTCCATGTGTTAGTAATTTTAAATTATTCAGATTATGGTTGACATTATAATTTTTTTTTGAGTCTGCAATTTTTATACATGTTTCTACATATGCTGTATGCTGGAGCATGTGAATGCTGGAAGGCGAATACATTGCAGTAAGCCACGGTTGGAAACCACAAGCTTGCAGCAACTAGGAGGCCGCACTGTTGGTGGATCTCTTGACGCATATGGAAGGAGGACATTGTAATACCACCAGCATGATATGGTGTTACAAGTAACATGCAGGCGAAGCCATGGTGTCAGTGTGTCATTGCACGCAGTGAAAGGGTGGTGTGGTGTTACAAGAAGCATGCAAGAGGAGCCGTGGTGTGAGCAGGGGTATATATCACTGCATGCAGCATACGAGAGCTCGGAAGACATGGTATACCACTGCACACAGAGTGTGGTTCATTCATGAGTGTGGGCTGTGATACCTGGCTGCACATAGAGCCATAGTGTAAACATCCACGAGATTAGGTGAAACATATCACAACATGTAGTGGAAGTGTGGTGTGGAAGTCTTGAGGCAGTGTGACATATGACTGCAGCATGGCCAGAGAAAACAAATCCTGTGATCCATAGCGTGCACAGTAAATTGGGCCACAAGTCGAAATGCATTTTGGTCGTAAATTCTTGAAAGACCGGTGGTATTGGTTATGAATATATTTAATATTTTCGTTTTGGTTTTGGTTGAGATGAGTGTAGGCTCAATATTAATTGAATGAGTTGTTTTTTTTATGCAATTTTAATTATGTTATACAATTACAATGGTCCTTTGTGGACTCAATGAATATGGGGAAAAAATGGAAGTTTGCATATATGATGCAATATTTTATTACCATAGGTATAAAAAGGGAAGTAATTGGAATTACATACCAAGTGTTGAATAATAGACGGATTCCATTATTTTGAAGACTAAGCTTGGGCTTTAATAGGATTGGACATTTTTTGAAAATAAATTTTAAGAGTGGAATTTGTATTTTCATCACTTTAGCAAGGTATCTTGAGAAGGAAAATCAACACCTAACATAAGATATCTTCTCCTAAATTCTCGAGTGTAATATTGCACACTTGGACCTTTCAATTGTTTAAATTTTTTCTAGCTCATAATGGATTTTTGCATGTAAGCTAGAGGGTAGGATTTCATTTTAATGGAAATAATAAAATTAGACCAAGACATTGAGATCTTATCGTGTTTTTTAATCTCATCTTGTGTCCTTGCTTCCCACCATACAATTGTTGCACCCTCAATTATCATGGAAGCCAATTGAATCTTCATGTCATCCTTTGAAGGTTTTGAATTCTGCAATAAACCTCCAACTGAAGAATCCAATTATCCAGCTTCTCTGCATGCACTTCACCATTATACATCGGAAGCTAAAATTTAACATGAAGTTTAAGGGTGATTTACCAATTCCTCTTGAAGTATGTGTATGAATAGATGGAAGGGTTTTGGTAGTGGAAGATGATGAATAGGAAGGTGTAGATGGTGGTGAGGATGATGATGGAGTGGATGGTGGTTTATTACCATATCCATGACCTCCTCCTCCTGGAGAACCCTCTCCTCTAGGAGGCCTATTACTTTCTTGTTGCATCCTTAAGTTCCTCTCCTCATAGAGGACCTTTACCATCTAAGTCATATCAAAATAATCTTGTTTGAATGCTCTCTCCTCTTCTATCTTGGTAGGTTATCCTTCATGAGACATGCTCACCGAGGAATCAACTTGAGCTTGAGGATGTGTTGGTGTTGAATACTTTGGCAACCTTTCCCTTCTTCCTCTTTACCCAACTACAGGGCTTTCAACTAGCTTCCCTTCTCATCTTTTGAGTTTTAACCTTGTAAACATGACACAAACTTACAAAACATTAGATCCTTCTTGCACAACAAATGTAAACTATGATACCAAAAATTGATGTAATTAAAGCTATGTTAGTAATGTTGTGCTAATTCCTCTTTCAGCTTTTGAAACCAATGTTTTACATGTGCTTAAGGGTTCAAGTTTCTTGCAAGTTACTAAGTCTCATGAGTGATTTTTATGCTATTTTTATGAACAATTTAACATAAAAGAAAGACTGAACAACATCAAATAAAAGTACAGTACATAACCATACAACACATCAACATAGGGATTTGATGAAGGAGTTCACCCCTCCTGTGCTACATCTCCTTGGTCTAGCTGCCATGGATTGGGCCTCTATATTATGCTCAAATTTTCAAATTGATGTATTTACAATGCTTTTCTTCTCCTAAAACCTACACCAATGAGTTCAGAACACTCTAAAATGATACCTTATCCTCTTTCTTCTCTTCATTTGGTCACAAATTGGCTGAGTTATGACCTCTATGAGTCTTCTCCATAATTTTCTCCCTAAATTTAGCTAACTGGAGCTAAATTGAGCTAACTGGCACTAAAAATAGAAAATCTGTCGGATTTGTGAGAACTGCAAAGTTGATCTCGGATTAGCTTAATTGAACTGCATTAAGGGCTAATTAAACATAATTAACTTTAATATCGACGCTTCGTGGTTAATCCTGATTACTGTTAACTAAATGGGAATAGAGGTAAATAATGGCAGATTAGTGTTTAAACAAATGTGCTTATGGTTAAGCACCCAACGCTTCCACCGTGGTCTTCGAGCCTTCGTCATGTGATTTGGGTGATGGCCCCATGGGGATGGCCCCCACTCCCCCCGTCGGCGCGTCCATTAAAGTTCAAATATATGTGGAGAGCTTAAGGGGTACTAACCATGGTGTAGGTGGAGTGGTGCTGCGTCTTGTTAGTAGGGCAGAGGTCTCGTGTTCGACCCCCTCTTGGTCCTTCCGATCCATAACAACAATTTTACATATTTTTGAGGAGGACACGTAGAGGCCCCCAAGCTGAGCCACGTTCATCCTCCTCATTAGCCCAAAACTTAACCAATGAAAAATTACCAACCACCCACCTAAATACACCATCTCTGCCACTTCACAATCACCCATTCGTTGGAGGATAGCTGACCAAACTTTGACTTGCCCAGTCAACATGCCATGTTAGCAATACAGACTACTGACTAGGCTCCCTTTCTACATTTGTTTTCCAAAATTTGATTGTTTATGAAAACATATAGAACTCATTTCTTAAGCCATTCAGATTCCATTTCATGTGAAACGAGTTGTGCCGGTTCAAAATAACGAACACTACGCGGTCATTCAAGTTTCATGTCATTCTGAGAACTTATATATATGTATGTATGTATGTATGTATGTATGTATGTATGTATATATATATATATTAAAACAATAAATGATTTTAGCTCATGGAGTGTAACTCAATTGACAATCACCTTGTTATCAGGTCTTATGTAAAAGCATAAGATTCAAAGTCCAAATCCCCATGAGTTAGGTCAACCAAAAATAATATTTTTTATCTATTTATTAAGGCGTAAGGCATTCTTATTTGAAAACAACTTCCCTAGCTACCAATGTGTCCATGCCATTGGATCAAATGTTAGACGATTGAAATGTTTCAGGCCATTAGATCCGCAAGTAAATAGGTATATATATATATTTTTATAATGTTAGTTTTTTTTTTTCTTTTTAATAAGTTAGATTGATTTTAGGTGTATAATAGAAATGTTGTAATGTCATGTTTAACATTTTGACTATGTCAAATTACACAAAAATAAAAATAAAAGTAAATTAAATCAAAAGATTGACATAATGTAATTAACATTTTAACTAGGTCAAAATACAATAAAAAATAAAAATAATAAAATAAAATAACAATAAGCTATAAAAACAACCAATGGTATTGACCCATGGTATTCATGTGGAATATATTTTATTTAAAGACCAAACTAAGATGGCCTAGATCAATCTTGACTCTGGATCTACCAAGAGCCAAGATGGATCAAATGTCTTCATATGCAAACCTCTTTTAGAGTGAAAAGAGAATTGATCCCTCTGGTAAATAATATATATCTAAATTAACTACTTAATAAAATTATTTTTAATTGTTTATAACCATTAATATTTTAAAATTTTACTTAGTAAAATGTATCTAAATTTTCATACATCCAAATATACATTGTTTTTCTTGCTCTATATTATTTTTGTTACAACTATTTTATTATTCCAAAAAGACATGGTTTTTCTTGTTATATATTATTTTCTTAATATATAAAAAATTAAATTAATAATGAAAAATTTTAAAATATGTGAAATTATTTCACACGACATGATTTATCTTGAGCAATAAAGATGAATGTTCATAATTCTCATTTCTTAAATAACACTAAATTTACCTTTAATTACTTAATTGTAATAGTTTGTAACTACATAGATACTCTTTTCGATTTTTTTTTGTTAATGAATATAAAATTTCTTCTATTATATATATATATATATATATAATTTCGTAATTGTAGCTAAAAAACATTACATCACATTAGCTCACAAAAAATTCTAATTCTATAAGGATTGAGATGATAACAATGTTTTGAATTATGATAACTAGGTGATAACCAAAATTAAGTTTTAGCCACAAGAAAAAAAAATCACAAGTCCTCATATAATATATCCAAGGTTGGAACAAACCCCATACATAGTAATGGATATCATGAGAATTTTAGTGAACATAGAAAACCACCCTAAAAATTCTATACTCTTGATCAATTTAGAATAACCTAAGATGTCTAGATTGGATGCCGAGGTGGGTGGTACAATAATTGAGGATGATTCTTAAAGATTAAGAGAATTTAGATACTCTATCCTTCCACCAAAGCTATAAAAAGTGAGACTTGTAGATTATAGTTTTACAAAATTGACACCATGTGATTAAGAATAATTTACAAACATTAGGTATTTTAAAAGGTATTTAAAAAGTAATAAGAGGAAGGTACACAAGGGCCATGATAATTAATGTGATTATTTGTACTATTTTTATTTAAAATAGTAATTTGTATTTGTATTTTTTAAAATTAATATTGTTAAATATGTTGTAATATTTTTATTTAAAACAGTAATTTATATTTGTATTTTTTAAAATGAATATTTCTAAATGTGTAATTGAGTAAAATGTATTAAATTGATATTCTAATTTTTAAGATATTTATTTAAAAAAATTCAAAGTATGGTGAGTTTTGTTTTATTAAAATTTGAGTCTATATGTGCAAAGAATGAATCTATCTCAAGTCCCAAACAAGATTTTTCTTTCTCTTCTTATTCTAGCTTGCACCTTGACACTCCTCTCATCCTCCCTGCACAAATTTAAACTATGAGGCACAAGGTAGTTTTTGCATATAGGAACATTTAGATATGATAGAAAAATGTGATACTCTATTGTAATTTTCTCTACAAATTTGATGACAACTGTGCTCTAAATGTTGACAATTTCATGGTTAATGTAGTATAAGCTACATGCAAATTTACAGTCTTGTATACAAGATCAAGAAAGCTATGCCCAATATCCAACACCATAGAGAAAGACATGTTCACCAATTCAACATTTGCCTATGCCCAATATCCAACACCATAGAGCAAGACACGTTCACCAATTCAACAGTTGCTTCCAAATCTATCTCAGTGCTATAGTTGTTTTCTTAGTAAACTTGTTTTTACTGCCCTTAACTGATTAAACCCATCATTGTTTTATATAGGAGCATTTAGTTCTGATAAGAAAATTGTGATATTGTATATTATCCCTTTTTAGTTTTTAAATGATTCAATTAAGATTAACATTTGTATGTTGTTATGAGAAGATTTTTTATTTTTCATGTCAGTTACCTTTTATAACTCTAGGAGATTCTTAATATTGCATTTTTTTTTAATAAATGGAACTCAATTATATATTTAAAAATATGATTAGGTAAGAGAATTTTAGGATTACAATTTTTTTTTCTAAGTTGAAAATGTGAATGTTTATTTACCTAAAGTTGGATCCCATGTTCAATATCTCCCCATGGGGTTTGAAGATAATAGGTAATGGAAATTCAAAGACATATAAAACAAATAATTTATACATCAAAAAATTAGTTCTATATATTATAGTACTTCTAGCTTCAACAACCTTTCAATTTGAAATTCAATTATATATTAATAAAGTTGTTTTACTTAGTAGGGAGTACAATAATTTTTTAATCAAACAATTGGAGAAAACATATTCACAATATAATTTATTTGAAAAAATAGATGTGTGTAAAATACTATGTAGATGAAATTGGAGTAAACTCTATTTCTGTTAATAGAAATTATCTTTATTTACATCTGTGCTAGACATACTGTACTTGAATGTATTTATGATATCTTATTTGAGTGACATGTTCATTTCATGCTTGTTTCAGAGGATTATTAATCACCAAAGGATTTTCACCCCCAATTTCCTATATCAATATCTATAACAAAAATTTTATATATGTGAACAAATTATGTTGGTTTATATATATGTTTTCACCCACAATTGCCTATTTCAATATCTATAACAAAATTTTCTGGTTGATAACTCTTATCATCAATATTTTGAAACCTCCACAACATGCTTCCATGGAAGCAAAATTGCCTTTCATTCCTTCACAATGGCTCCTTCTCTGCAACAACTTATTTCTTCTAGGATACTCTTTCCTATGGTATCTTATGGTATTGCCTTACCAGGTTTATTTTGCAACATTTGGTGCAATTGCTACTTTATTATATTTTTAGAATGTGGTATATATATTGTAATTATAGTAGTGAGGCAGTAGTACCCTACAAGCTTGGACTTAGGGTGCATTGTTGTCTTAATTGTTAAGTGTCTTAAATAGTTTCGTCTTAATTATCATTAACATAAAGTTGATATTTGTCTCAAACTATTTTGACTTTTTAGTATTCTGCAAGTTTCAGGTTTAGAGTGCATTGTTTTGAATTGTTAAGTGTCTTAAATAATTTCCTTTTTGATTTTCATTAATATAAAGTTATCTGATAATATTTCTTTTAAACTATTTTTGACTTTTTAAAACAAGTTTTTTTTCTTCTTAAAAATATCCTTATAGTAGTACTGTAAATGGTTCTTTTATAATAAGAAATACATCTAAATATTTCATTAACTTTATGCCTACGTACTTATATACATATAGATTAAAAAGTTACACCAACAAAATCCATAAATCTAAGATACCTAATTTTTCTTAAAAAATTAATTATAAATATTAAATTAAATATTTATATACATATAACAATTAAAGCTTGCCCAGATGATACAACAATTTATTATGTACATGGTAATCCAATTCCTCAACTTGGTGACCTTGAGTCAAGTTTGCATAAACATCTTGAAAGTCATTATCAAATGCATATTTTTCAATGTAAATTTCATGTCAAACATAAGAATTCTTGAGTAAGGTAGCTGCACTAATAATAGGCCTAGAAATCATATCAGCAACCTTGTTATATGTACCTTTATTATACCTGATGACCAAGTGGAATTGCTTCAAGAAACCCATCCATCTAAAGTGCCTTGACTGCTACAACATAGTTTGTGATTGCAAGTATTGCAATGGTTGGTGACCGGTGTGCATGATGGTTTCCTTTCCCATAAAATAATGTTTCCACTTCTTCACACTTTGAACCAATGCATATAGCACCTTTTCACAAGTAGGATAATTTATCATTGCACAATTGATCATTTTTTAATGGAATGAAACAGGCTTACAATGTTGTAAGAGGACTGCACCCATGGCATAGTCACTAGCATCGGTTTGAATCTTAAAGGGCTGCCTCAAGTCTGGTAGTACTAGTATTGGGGCTGAACTAATCTTCTCTTTCAAATTATCAAATTATTTTTTCTTCTTTCCTCCCCACTGGAAGACCTTCATAACACTAGTCAATGCATGTAATGGAGCTACAATAGAAGAAAAATTAGCAATGAAATTCCTCCAATATTGTGATGCTCCTAGAAAAATTCTTACCTCAATGACTTTCATTGGTGTTGTCCAATTCAGAATGACCTCAACCTTAGAGGGGTCTATCTTTAGCTCACCTCCTCCAACAATATGTCCAAAATATCCTAAAGAAGTTTTACCAAACTCACATTTTAACATCTTAAAAAATAATCGTTCTTTTCCCAAGACATCATGCACCTTTCTTACATGCATGACATGTTCATCTCATGATTTGTTGAATATAAAAATATCATCTAAGTAGAAAATGACAAAATCATCAAGAAATGGTATTAATACATCATTCATAACTCTCATGAAAGTAGATGGAGTGTTGAATAGACCAAAAGGCATAACAAGCCACTCAAACAATCATTTTTTAGTTTTAAATGTGGTCTTCCATATGACCTCTTCTGCTATTCTAACTTGATGATAACCACTTATTAAGTCTGACTTAGTGAAAAAATTTCCATACCTCAACTAATCAAGCAAATCATCAATTCTTGGGGTTGGATAATGATTCTTTACCGTGATTTTTTTTAGTGCATGTAAATTCACACACATGCACATGTTCCATCCTTCTTGGGCATCAACACAATCGTGAACCACATGGCGATGTAGATGGGAAAATGGTACCTTTATTCAACAACTCTTGTATTTGCTTCTTGATTTCTACAATTTCCATTATCGACATGCGATATATGCCAATGTTAGGGAGTGGAATATCTTGTTGTAGCTGTATCTCATGTTGGATTCCCCTCTTGGGAGGTAACCCATTTAGTTCCTGAAACATCTTGCAATGATGACTTAACACATCAAACAAATCAGTTTTCAATTTATCATCACAACCTTCAAAAGATTCATAATCCATATCATTCTTTTTTTTTCATCATAAGAAGCACAAATTTTTTGCTTGAATTTATTAGTCTCTTCATTTGCCCAAAATTAACTAAGGAGAGTTTTATCTTTTTGCGATGAGCTCTCACAATATACTCCACTCCATCTTTGAAAAATTGGTACTTGTTCTCATGGAGATAGAAGACTACTTTCCCGTAATAGAGATAGGGACTACCCAAAAAAATTCCTGATATGTCAAGTGGCACAACATCTAACTCAAATTCATTAATAAAGTTTGCGGTGATTGCAAAACGAAAAATACATTTTCTTGTAACATGTAAATTTGTATCCTTGGTTATCCATCCCAAAGGATATGGCTTGTGATGAGGTATGGTTTCAAGATTAATCTTCTTGAATAAGTCTTCAGAGATTAAGTTCACTTGAGACCCACTATCAAATAATGTGTCAATTTTTGAATGTTTGATATCGATCTTACATGAAACAACTCTATTCTTGTTTCTTCACTTGGAGTGTTAATGTGACAATTTGATGAACTAGTACTTGCTATGGCTTGTTTTCCCTTTGTGACCATGGTTGTAATTTTAGTCTCATCTCCTATGTCGGATCCAAAATCTTGTTGTATGGTACTGGTTGTCTTTTGTTTCCCCTTGTTGTTGAATTTCTTAGGCCTCAATTGTGGATGAAGCTTCCAACAATGGGCTTCATCATGACCATTTTTGGAACAATGTTTACATGTCATTTTCTTCCCTTCTTTTTTAATGGATGCATATTTTTTTTTCCCTCGAAACCCTTTCCTTTTTCACCACCTTTAAATGTTTTATTTCGACCTTCTCCTGGTACATTTTTCCCTCTTGCCTCAAGGTGTGTAGCTTGCACATAGACCTCATCTAGACTAGTGGGATTAAACATGAGGATGGTATGTTTCAGGTAACTATGCAAACCCCCTATATACTTTAGCAAGGTATCTTGAGAAGGTAAATCAACACCTAACATAAGATATCTTCTCCTAAATTCTTTAGTGTAATCTTGCGCACTTGGACCTTTCAATTGTTTAAATTTTCTCAAGCTCATAATATATTTTTGCATCTAAGCTAGAGGGTAGGATTTCATTTTAATGGCAACAATAAAATTAAACCAAGACATTGAGATCTTATCGTGTTTTTTAATCTCGTCTTGTGTCCTTGCTTCCCACCATACAAGTGTTGCACCCTCCATTCTCATAAAAGCCAATTGAATCTTTATGTCATCCTTTGAAGGTTATAAATTCTGCAATAAACCTCCAGCTAATGAATCCAATTATCTAGCTTCTCTGCATGCACTTCACCATTATACATTGGAAGCTAAAATTTAACATGAATTTTAAGGGTGATTTACGAGTTCCTCTTGAAGTATGTGGATGAATAGATGGAAGGGTTGTGGTAGTGGAAGATGATGAATAGGAAGGTGTAGATGGTGGTGAGGATGATGGTGGAGTGGATGGTAGTTTATTACCATATCTAGGACCTCCTCCTCCTAGAAAACCCTCTCCTCTAGGAGGCCTAGTACTTTCTTGTTGCTGTTGGCCACCTATAAAATTTGTTCTATCAAAAGGTGGCCAAAACATTGTTTAGCCTTCAAGAAACAGTTTGATTTCCAAAATGTTATTTCTTGAAGCCTCTAGAGGATCTCACGCCCTTGTCTGAAAATCTTCACTGCTGTTTCCCTTCAGAACTCAGAAATTCTGCTAAAAATTCCATGAGAAAGACTGTTGCAAAATCCCCTTTTCTCCCCTTCCTTCACTCAGAAACTAACCTTCATTTTTACTCTCTTTTTTCCCATCATTTTCCTCTGTTTTCCATTTTCCTCATCTCCCCTTCATAAAATCACCTTTGCAGAGTTTAAAACTCTTTTCTAAACTCTGCCAAAACCTCAAATCCTTTTAAAATCCATGGAAAATCCATAAAAATGCCTTTGTTGTATTACAGACTTAATCCCCCTCTGGCTAAGCCTAAACCAGTTCCCCTCCATGTGCCCGTACCCTAGAACCAGGTGCTAGACCCGAAGCACAATCGCATTGGAAAAATTCATAATGGGTTGATTGAAAGACCGCATCAAAAGTTTCAATGCGATTGAGTCCCTTTATTGAAACTCTGCCCCCTCCGCTTTCAACCCATATAACTTTCACTCGGGACCAAGTGTTAAGAGTCTGGAGGTGCTAATCGCATCGCAATTTTTAATGGTTAGATTGAAAAGCCCAAGCCCGAAGCTCCGATTGCGATTAGCCCTTTATTGTATATGCCTCGGGCCTATTATCATTCCATATGGACCAAGGCCCCACAATCGGGTGCCAAACATTTCATAAATATATATTCCACCCCCGAAGCATTAAAACCTTTGTTTTTATTAATTTTTGGTTTTCATAAAGTATAAAGGGTTTCCACCAATGCGTAAGCTGAAACGATATTGATCATTGATCTAAGGTCGATCCAACGGCCCGCGCTACATCGCATCACATTTTTCATTTGGTAAATTTGTTTGTCCCCCTGATTGGCCATCCCTCTGATTCATTCCCCACTGTTGATTTGATCCTAAGATCAACGATCATCACTCAATTGCATCGCAAATTTTCACCATGTGCATTTGTTCCCCCTTCCGATTAACTACCCCTGACCAATCCTCAGCCGTTGATCTCCTCCCCACCTTCCTCAGATCCGACGACCCTCATTTGCTCCAATTACGAACCATTCCCCCACCTTTAAACCCCTATGATTCACTCTCCGCCATCGATCTGATCTGCAGATCGATGGTCAGCGCTTAATCGCATCGGCCCTCCTGATCGCGCAATCGCATCGACGATTTTCCTTACACCCTCCGTCTTTCCCCCTCCGATTGTGATCTGTTGATTGGATCTGGACCATCCACGTGTCCAGATCGGACGGCCTAGATCTTTCCTCATGGTTTCATCTCCCTCCACCTTCCACCAAGAGGATTTTAACACATAATCCCAACCGTTGATCTCTGCGCAATCGACGAATCTGACATATTTTCTCCCTCTGTTCTCCATTTGACCTCTTCTAAATGAATCCCAACCATTGGATGATGCCATCCAATGGACCTGCTCTCTTCCCACAACCTCTCAAGCAGTTTAAACCAAAACGCAGGATTTCTTAACTGATTTCGTGTTTTGCAGATGATAATGGTTCTCCATTATAATGAAGAAAGGCTAAAGGCCGGGAATGAAAATTCCCGCGCCTTTGATTCATAAAAGGAAACCATTTGCTGGGCTCAAACTCCACATCTCATAAATTTTTCATGAGGCATTGATGCCATATGAGCCCTGGGTGACTTGCACATCAACAAGACACAGGATAAGCCTGATCAGACCTAGAACACAGTTCTCAAGTAAATTAAAGGTGTTTTAGGAAGATATGAAGACATCTGTCGATCCGAGAAAGCCTCCACCGCCTGAAGCAGAGGCCAATTGAACCCTCTCCAGCTCCTAAAGGCACCAGCAGCCTCACATAAATCAAAGAAAGCTTGGTCATTACCTGAACAAGAGGTGTTTTCCTAAAGACAGCCGAACAATTAATACAAATCAAAGATCTTATCTCTAATTATCGGCAAAACTATTTTAAAGATTAAGAACAACCTAGAAACAAATATTTTCGATCATTAGACCTCGGGGAGTAGCAACAGAGTTACTTCAACATGACACAGAGCCTCAAAAGTCAACAAAGGCTCCCACCGGGCTTAATTCATAAATGTACATCAATTTAATACAGACAGATCATCTGTAAATTACTTCATCGAGCCCCTCAAAGGCTGAGGAGTCATTAGTCTATATTAATTGACCCAGGAGATCTTTTATCAGATCCCACCTCCTCATTCTTCTATAAATACTTTTGTAGAAGATGAGCAAATGTTGGTCTCTGGACATCTGATTGCATGTAATAGTTTTCTAAAGCTACTGATGCCCTGTGTGCAACTTGAAGATACATAAGCTAATATGAGAAGTTTGAAGTTGTAGAGACCCACTAGGCTTTCTGACTATAACTGGTTTGAATATCAAATACAAGCTATTGATTTATGGGATCCTGATTTGTGTTCCTCACTGTCAATTTTTATTTTCTTTAATGTTTTTCACTCTGTCCACTTTCTTTGATAAAGAGCAGCAAACATAGAGCTAGGATTTACTCTCAACAATACCCTACTCTTACTGAAAGCTTTATTTCTATGTTTTCTTCATTTGAACGTTCTCTTTGAAGAGTATATTAAAGCAGGTTGGTTTAAAAGCACTTTCCTGATCTAGATTGCTCTTTAAAATGAGTATTTTCTATATTTTCCTTTAGATTATATTAAAGCAGGTTGGTTTAAAAGCACTTGCCTAATCTAGATTTCTCTTTGTGATTATCATATGTGTTTTCCTCTAGAATATGCTGAAAGAAGGATAGTTTAGAAGCACTTACCTGATCTTAAGCTATTCGAACTGTTTTTAAATTTTTTCTAACTGAAAGTACTTCAATGTAGGCTAGTTTAAAAGCACTTACCTGATCTCAGAATACTTTTATGTTTTTCCTTAAGTACATGCGGAAGCAAGCTAGTTTGAAAGCTATTACTTGATCTTAGGCTGTTCACTGATCTTCATTTGTTTTTCTCTCCATTTCCTATCTGTTTCATTCCATAAAATCAACTTAAGAGATCTTGTTGACATAATTGACTTGCCCCATTGATCCTTCTTGAACCTTGCTATCCAATTAAAATCCTCCTATGACTCCATAGCCCAATGGATTAAAATTGTCTTTGCCTTTTCTGTCAGCCGAATCCTTCCTTCACTTGCATATATCTTCACCCTTTATTTTCAACTGCCTTCACCTTCATCATGTCTTTGCCCAACCAAAAAAAAAACAAACAAAACCCATGCTCTTCATAACTAGCCTAATATCCTAACCCAAAAACCTTAAAGATAAATCCAATCCTTGCACTTATCGGAGAGATCCCTCTCCGGATTCAGGAGGGCTAGATCCTTGAATCCCAAAGCGGTTTGATGCTCTCCCTGCAGTTGGACTTTTTCCAATCTTGCTAATTACAGGGTGCTAACATAATGGCGAATCCACTGGGGACTTTTTGAGTTCATATTTGCTTGGCCAGCTTTATAAAATCCTTAGTTCCCCATACAACCACAGAAACTCAGAAAACCCAAAATATTTCAGACTGGTATTCAATAAACATGGTATTGGACCATAAAAAATTTTACCTCCAAAAGAGCTAAAACTTCCACGTGGTGGCTCCACAATCTTACAGACCTTATCACTCCACTGGGAGGACCCGTAATCATTATAAAATTATTCAAACTCAGTAAGAGGGCTTTGGATTAAAGTCTTCTTAGCAAAATATCAGTTAAACCTCTCAAAGATTGTCATATCTGGTTAACATATTTCTTGTTTAGTCGAGTCTAAAAAACAAAAGCATATTTGCTCCTAGAAAGATTCATACTAGAGCTTACCCTAACCTGAACCCACCTGAGATAGTTGCTAACCCTGAAATTTTACTTAGGAAGTCTCCTAAGATAAAATTTTCAACGGATTTCAAATCACCCTTGAGAGCTAATTCAGTTCCTGAAAATCTTGCAACTCTACAGAAATCACAAGTATATCTAAGAAATCCATTTAGAACACGGTCACTCGATGATTTAGATCAGCTAGATTCAGAGCCTTCACTTTTGTCCTCGGAGCAAAGTGAACATCCTGGTAGTAGAGAAACCACACCACCTGATTTACATTTCCTTCTTAATTTAGGTGTCTCTCATCCAAGATCAGCTCAGAAATCTATCCCTGGTCCATCCACATTTGTTCATCCAACATCCATTTTTCAAACCACTCCACTCCACCCCACTGTCCCTTTTGTTAATCCATTTCTTGTGAATCCACTTCCACCTCCAATCATGGTAGCATGGTATGCTCCCTTGGTGCTGCCCTAGCCTTTAGCTCCTTTACCCAATGAATATTAGACTAAGATTCCTCATTTCACTAGTAAAGAATCCACCACTTCTCAACACCACGTAGATAGAATGGGAGATGCCTTTGACTACATGGAAATAGAGGATGAAACAATTAAGATGAGGATCTTCGCTTAGAGTTTAGGAGGAGAAGTGAAGAAGTGGTTTAAAGCTTTTCCTAATAGCATTAATGATCTTCCTGCCTTACATCAAACTTTCATAAATAAATGGGAAGTTAGAAGCAACCTTCTCCAAATCCTGGCCGAATATAAGAATCTCAAAAGAAATCCAGGAGAGAGTGTCCAGGACTATTCTACAATATTTAACAGTATCTACAATGCTCTTCCACCACACATGAAACCTCCCCAAGGAATGGCCCTAGTGAAATACCTTGAAGGCTTTGATGCTGATATGGCCTAACAGCTGAGGAAAAGAGATTCTAATACATTGGAAGACATGCAGAAAGGAGCAGTGAGTGTTGAGGCAAACTTGATTGAGAAAAGAGCTAGGATGAGGGCTGAGAAAAAGGTAACCTATAGGGATGACAACATTTCTTCTGCATCTGATCCCAAATATGATAGTCTAGCCAAAACTATGGAGAGACTAAGAAAAATGGTAGAAAATTTGACTGTCCAAGTCAGCAATCAGAACATGAACCAAAATCAAAACTAGAACTTTAGGAGAAATAACCCCCCAAATAGACAAAGAGACTCTGATCAAAAGGTCATCCCTCCATTTCAAGAGAACTTCCGTGATGAGGATGAAGGAATAATAGAAGAGTCAGAGGAAACTGACATGAATATGATGGATGTGGATGAACTGGACCACACCTTTCCCACAGAAGAAAACTAGACCTCATACTCATGTTGGAACGAGGAAGGATTGGAAACTGAGGACTACAGGTTAGGATTCGAAAATTCCATCATGCAGATCCGAGAACAATATGACCTCAGGAGCAAAAAGAACATAGATGATCCCAAACCAAAGGCTTCTGAAATCACCATTAAGAAAAAGCCTGGAAAGACTCCTAAAGTGACTGTTGAAAGCAGTAAACCAGCAAATGAGAGTTCTGGTAAAAACAAAGATAAGGACATCCTAACCAGCGAAAAATCAAGTCAAGAACCTAGTAGCATTAGCATTGCAACTAATGCTCCTGATAAAACAGCTTCAAACATTGTACATACTGAAAATCAGCAACCTGATATTGCTAATAAAATGGTGCCCAACAAGACAGAATTAAACCTTTCAAAGAGTCAGTCTGCTTTTAATTTGGAAAGTGAGATTGCCAAAATTAAAATTTATGTTCTTCTCATTGAGTTGGCCACCTAGGATGTATATAATAGTCAAATTTTGAAAGCTTTAAACTTAGGAGAAAACAATGACACCATCAATTTTAATGTTGAGCAACCAGCTCTCTTGTTTGGCCCTAAAATTGAAGGGAAATTTCAAGAAGGGGTAGTACCTCCTTTCTATGTCAGCCTCAATATCCATGAAAAAATCATGCATAATGCTATGCATGACTCTGGAGCCTCACACAACCTTATGCCAAAGGTGATAATGGAAAGGCTAGGTCTAGAAATAACCAGACCTTACAAGGATTTATATTCTTTTGACTCTAGAAAAGTGAAGTGCCTTGGCCTTGTTGGCAATATGATGCAATGAGTTGTCCTTGATGGAAACCTACTTGATGAAGTTGTCCTTGATGAAAATTGACTTGCTGAAGTTGTCTTTGGATAGCAACCTATGTATTACAGATGTAAGAATGATGTTCTACAGAGAAAAGAATTCCAGTAAATGCCAGAGAAATGATAAATATAATATGTCACAATGAATACGCACTTTTGTAAAGGCCAAGTCACGTATACACGCGGATAAGTACGTCCCAAGTCACGTATGCCCTTTTGCGCTCCAAAATTATAAGACCAAGGAGCATTACCATGGTTTTGGCACAGAGTATTGAGCGATGTATGGTTTATTTGATTCCGTCCAAGAATACCATCGAAAGTTGTGTGGTTTTGACTCATGGTATTGGTAAAAGCTAAATCTATTGAAGGAGAAGAAGATCATAGTGCAAGGTGTGCATGTGTAGGGGTTGTTGATGAATAAATTTCTCTAAGGAATATCTACATGGATAAAATTTGTTCTTAATTGATAGATCTAAATCTATGATGCACCCATGGATATAATGATGGTTCAAGATCTCTAGATCTGATGATGATGAATCTCTGGTTTGATTGACTGATGAAATCATGAAGAACTGGCGCAAGTCTACTGAAGAAAATGAATAAATCTGTGTAAGTTTTATAGATCTGGTCTGTTCTACAAAATTTATTTTTTACAGATCTATACGCTAGTTGGTTTCAGAAAAAGCGCATATATACATGGGTTATCTTCATGAAAAGTGCATATGGCAGTTAGGGTTTCTGAAGAATAAAATGCACAGAAGTATACGCGAATTGGTATGCATGAAAGCGCGTATGTATGCAGCTTCAGTGAAGAAAAGTAGCGTATGCTATTTGAATTAATGAATGTTCAGGGTTGAGCTTGTATCTGCATATCTATTCTGAAGTCTGGGTTATTTCTTATATTCTGGTTACAGTGGTCTCACTGTTTTGTTTGAAGTATTGGGAAAAGTATGTTTGTTGATGTTAAGTGAAGGGTTTTGTTTGATCTAGTATGAAAATTGATGAAACATGGTCTGCAGTGGGTCTGAGGGTTGAAGTAGAAGCTTTCTGCCAGTGGAAGCTGATGTTGAAATCAGGGGGGTCAAAGCTCCCTTCCAGGAGAGGCTGGTAAACGAGATTAGGGGGTTGGAGCTCCCTTCCAGTTGCAGCTGGAATGTGAGAGAAGGTTGCAGCCTTCTGCAGGTAGAAGCATGTGTACTAGTATAAGTCTGCATTAGTGCAACGTTGTAAAAATTTTTCTATATAATAAATATTGAAAACATAGACGACAGCAGCAGTGGTTTTCTCCCGAATTGGGTTTCCACCTTAAATATTGGTGTTCATGTGTGTGATGATTTATTCTATTGATTACTAATCATAACCTGATACATAACTGATAAATCTGTTTATAAGATTGCTTCTGTGAACTGTCTCTAATTTTGGAAAGTTAAATCAGTATACGCTAGTTTCCTTCTGCATTTCCGCGTGCATACGCTAGTTCCGTTCATAAAAACCATGTATGGAAATATGCTCAAAGAAAATTTGAATTTATATTATAAGCTCTAAATACTGATTCACCCCCCCTCTCAGTATTTTTCCCAACAATTGGTATCAGAGCAGGTCCTTCTGAAAAAGCGTAGCCGCTAGAAGGAAGATCAAGCAAGATGAGCAATCAAGATGGAATAACATCTATCAGGCCTCCGCTTTTTAACGGAAACAATTTAATCTTCTAGAAAAAAAGGATGAGATCCTATCTTCAGTCTCTGGGAGCAGATGTATGGGCTATTTTTGAAGGAGGATACCAATATCCAGCTGCAGTACCAACAGATCCGACGGAAAGAAAGAATTATGAAACAAATGTAAAGGTGGTGAATGCTCTATTGGGAAGTCTAACTGAATCAAAATTTGTCAAAGTCATGCAGCTGAATACAACAAAGGCAATATGGGACAAAATCATTCTAAGTTATGAAGGTGATGCAAAGGTAAAAAGTGCTAAACTCCAAACTCTCAGAATTCAATATGAGAATCTAAAATTGGATAATGAGGAGAGCACTGCCAAGTTCTTTTTACGTCTTGATGATATTGTAAATCGTATGAGAAATCTGGGAGAAACAATATCCGAATCTACTTTGGTTGAGAAAATTTTAAGATCAGTAACAGCAAAATTTGAGTCAAAAGTTTCTGCTCTTGAAGAAAAATAGGATCTTCAAAATCTTACTATGGTGCAACTTCATGGCATACTAACTGCATATGAAATGAGAAGAGGAGGACCATCTGAATTCAAAGAAGCAGTCTTTAGAGCTTCTACAAAAGGGAAAGAAGTACAAAAAACAGAAGGATCAGGATATATCTCAGAAGAAGATGAGGTAAATTTTGTAAAGAAACTTCAACTTGGCATAGGACGGTTCAGAGGCAAGCTTCCTTTCAAATGTTTTAATTGTGGTAGAGTTGGTCATTATGCTGCTAATTTTTCTCATAAAGAAACACATGAAAAATGGAAGGAAGTAGCAAGAAGGAATAAGTATCAGTTTAGCACTAGAAAAAGTTACTATACTCATGAAGATAGTGATGGGTTATCTGATAGTGAGGAAGAATGTGAACAAGATCTTAGACTTCTCATGGAATTTGAAAAAGAATATAGAGAAGAAAAGGATACTTTTGTGGATGCTCTAGAGGACAATGATTTTCTTGATGAAAACAATCAACTCAAAATATGCTTAGAAGAAAGTAAAATAACCATAGAGACTCTGAAAAATCAGCTTGAAGAAAACGAGAAACACAATGAGAAATTTGAGTATGAAGTAGTAAGTCTAAGAAAAGAACTTGAGAAAGTAAAAACTCTGAATCTTAGATTTGATAAAGGATTTGAAACCTTAGATAAAATTATCAAGGTACAATGTTCTCCTCTTATAAAGATAGGTCTTGGGTATATTGGAGAATCTTCTCAGGCTTCAGCACCAAATTATCTAAAAGCAGCTACAGCTGCTATACAAAATTCTAACACTCAGCAAGGGAATAATGAATATTTACAGGTAAAGCATGATCATCTCAATTCAAAGAACACTAATAGGAATATCTTTCAAAGAAACACCAATCAATAGGTAAATTCAAGTAGAAGATTTCATGATCGCAGAAATTTCTTCTTCAATGGACAATGTTTCTCATGTCACAATTTTGGTCATAAAGTTGTTCAATGTGTTGCACATAAAACCATCATGACAAGAGAAGAAAGAAAGAAAATGATTGATATTGAAACAAAGAAGAATACCCATAAAAACTTTTCTCCTCTTCAAAATGAAGTTGAATGTGCTTATTGCAATAACTTTGGCCATGAAGAATTTGAATGCAGGAGAAAAGTTCAGCCAAAAGAGCATTTTCCTTCAAGCTCTAAAGTATGGAAAAATAAGGATTTACAGGTTGAAAATTGTGGCATAGCGTTATTTGCAAAAGGTGAATAAAATCAATGGTACATTGATAGTGGATGCTCAAGACACATGACAGGTGAAAAAAACAAACTTCTTGCATAAAGTGCTCTAGAAAAGGAAAAGAATGTTACATTTGGAAATGATACTCCTGCGGTCATTAAGGGAAAAGGGTCTGTTTTTCTAAAATAAAAGGTGAAAGCTAATAATTTCATGTATGTGGATGGATTAAAGCATAACATGTTAAGTGTAAGTCAAATGTCTGATCAAGGAACTGAAGTTGTCTTTAGTTCAAAAGAATGTGTGGTACGTGATCTTGATACAGGTAAAACAATCATAAAAGGAAAAAGAACTCCAAGAAACTTGTATGTATTGAAGAACTGCAAATATCAATGTTACTTGAGTAAATCTTCAGAAAACTAGCTATGGCATAGAAGGTTGGGGCATCTGAGCTTCTCTCAGATCAAAAAATCAAGCAGACTTAAAGCTGTTCGTGATCTTCCCAATATTACTCTACCTGAAAATATTATATGCAAATCTTGCCAATTTGGTAAGAAAACCACAGTAAATTTTAATGCCAAGGAAGGATCATCAAGTAAGCCTCTTGAACTTATTCATACTGACATATGTGGACCTGTGAGGAAAAAGTCACCACGTGGTGAACAATACTATATCTTATTTATTGATGATTTCTCTAGAATGTGTTGGATTGGGTTGCTTAAACACAAAGATGAAGCATTTGAGAAATTTTAGGTCTTCAAAGCACTGGTTAAAAATGAATCAGATCTAAAAATCAAGTGTCTTAGATCTGATCGAGGAGGAGAATATACATCAAATGAATTCCTTGAATTTTGTGAACAACATGGCATAAAAAGATAGTTTTCTGTAGCTGGAACTCCACAACAAAATGGCGTAGCAAAAAGAATGAATAGAACAGTTCAACAAATGGCTAGAGCTATGCTTGATGATTCCGGAACACCTGACACATTTTGGGGAGAAGCAACACATACAGCGGTAAATATTCTTAACAAGGCACATGTTCGTGTAAATAGTGATAAAACTCCATATGAACTCTGGTATGGTAGTCCTCCCACTGTGAAGCATTTTAGAGTTTTTGGAATCAAATGCTTTATCAAAAATAATGATGAAAAACTTGGCAAGTTTGAACCCAGAGCAGATGAAGGAATACTTCTTGGTTACTCCTCCAGGAGTAGAGCATATAAATGTTACAATAAAATACTTCGGAAGATTGTTGAATGTATTGATGTTGTTATTTATGAGTCTCCTGCAGCTCCAAAAGAAGAAGAAAAAATAACAGATGAAGACGATGATGACATATATCCTTCTACATCAAATAGAAATGATATTGACAGTGAACCCAATGAAGAACCCGAAGATGAATTATCTGAAAAAGCTCCATCCAGATATGTTCAAAAGAATCATCCAGAATCTCAAATTTTGGGAGAAAAGGGATCAAGTGTACAAACAAGAAGGACTCTTGTGGGATCTTCTAGCTATCTGGCATTTCTATCCACTATTGAACCACAAAATGTCAATCAAGCCAGCAAAGATGAATGTTGGATTCAAGTCATGAATGAAGAGCTTGATCAAATTGAAAATAATCACACTTGGGAATTAGTACCAAGACCTCATGACAAAAATGTCATTGGAACTAAATGGATATTCAAAAACAAGTTAAATGAGAATGGGGATGTTATAAGAAATAAAGCTAGACTTGTTTGCAAGGGGTATGCTCAACAAGAAGGTATAGACTTTGAAGAAACGTTTGCTCCTGTAGCTAGACTTGAAGCCATAAGGATGTTTCTTGCTTTTTCAAGCTTCCAACAAATTAAAGTTTATCAAATGGATGTTAAATCTGCTTTTCTCAATGGTTATCTAGAAGAAGAAGTTTATATAGAACAACTAGAAGGATTCACTTTGGGAAATGATGAACAACTTGTTTGTAAACTTAAAAAGGCTCTATATGGTTTCAAACAAGCTCCAAGGGCATGGTATTATCATCTTGACAAATATCTTCATCAACAAGGATTTTCAAAGGGCTCTGTTGATAGCAAGTTATACACTAAAACTGAAAATGATAAACTATTGATTGTGGTTGTATATGTTGATGATATCATTTTTGGAAGTAATGAAGAGACTTCTATGAGTCAGAAATTTGCTTCTGCTATGCAGCAAGAATTTGAAATGTCTTTACTTGGGGAACTAACATTCTTTCTTGGTTTACAAGTGCAACAAGCAACATATGGCATATTCTTATGACAAGCAAAATATCTTAAGCAAATCTTGAAGAATTATGGCATTGAAGATTGCAAACCTGTAAGTACACCAATGATAACCGGATGTAATCTCAATTCTAATGATGATTCTCCCATGGTGAATCAACCAGAATATAGATCTATGATAGGAAGTATACTTTATCTCACTGGGACAAGACTAGACATTATGCATGCCGTTGGGATTGTTGGACAATTTCAAGCTAATCCAAAAGAGTCTCACCTTTAGGCTGTGAAAAGAATATTCAAATATATACAAGGAACTCAAGACTTTGGACTATGGTATCCAAAGAATGCTGATCTTACTCTTCATGCTTACACTGATGCAGATTGGACTGGAAATGTTGATGATCGGAAAAGCACTAGTGGTGGTCATTCTATATGGGGCCCCAGCTAGTATCTTGGTTCAGCAAGAAGCAAAGCTCTATTGCCTTATCTACAGTAGAAGCAGAATATGTGGCTGCCGCAACATGTTGCACTCAACTTCTTTGGATGATGCATAATCAAAGACCTTTGTGTGAGTTTGACTCAAATCCCAGTCAAGTGCATGGTTATGGATGTTGTAGTGGCCGATGTGCCTCCTAAGTATGGCATGTTGTTTTAAAGATCATGGGGTACCAAGCTGCAAGGTACCATGTAGATGGATGGTACATATGCCACTATCCCTATCTTTAGCCAGATTAGAAGACTATATAGAGAGGCGCACATGAAATTCATGGTCAGTAGCCCAAAAAAGCCTGAAAATTCCCCCATTTACTCTGTCCATACAAACTTGGATTCATTTATCCTTTACAATAATGAATCCACAAATAAGCCAGAGCTAGAAGACAGCGACTCAGATAACCAGTTAGAGGCCCCAAATCTAGAAATAATGGAAGTTCTAGGTATGGAAGAAAACAAGAGAGAAACTTCTGAACAATGCGTTGAAACAACAAACCAGAGTGAACAAAGCCAAGATGGAAAACAATAGACTACCTGTCATGCTGAACTCTATGAAAATCCTGAGGAACGAGACCCATCACCACATGTTGTGGATCTCATAACAGAACATAATGATGAACAAGGTAATAGGGATCAAAACGATGTTAACAATCCCTTATGGTGCATGAACTTCGACGGGTCTTGCACTAAAAAGAGCGCGGGAGCTAGGGTATGGTTGGTTGACACTGTAAAAAATTACTTTGAGAGCCATGCTTTCAGGCTAGATTTCAAATGCACTAACAAAATCACAGAGTATGAGGCTCTCATCCTAGAATTGTGTTTATTGAAAGAACTAGGAGCCAAGAAGATAATTGTTCAGGGAGACTCAGAATTAGTCATCAAACAGCTAAATGGAGAGTATGCCATTAAGCATCCTAGACTAAGGGTATACCGAAATAATGCCATAGATTTCTTGAACATGTTTACAAAATATGAGCTTGTGTTTGTTCCAAGGAGTCAAAACATAATTGCAAACGGGTTGGCCTGCGCTGCTAGTTCATGTCAGGAATCACCTAGTGACAAACAAATCATTATTCGAACAAAATATAGACCTGAAGTGCGAGATAATGAGAAATATTGGCAGGTCTTTGAGGGTGACAAGCAGATAGAAGATTTCCTACTTGGCAGGAACGAGTTTGAATTATCTGATTCAAATTCTAAATCCAATGAGAATTGCCTGAACGAAGAGTCCCCTGAGGAAGAAGAACTGTCTGGTTCCGTAAAAATCAACATGCTAACTAAAAAACTTGGAACTCATACTGAAGAGTACGAGGACGCAGAAAATGAAGACATTGAGGTACTGCCATCAAAACACAAGAACATACCTAAGGGGCTAGCACCTTTAGAAGACCTGTTTGATTTTAATGACGTAGCAAAGAAACCCACTGTAGAATACACAGAGTCCGATGTCGAGGAATGCAACATAGGCACCAAGGATTAGCCTAAAATGATTAAATTAGCTAGGTCCTTGCCACCAAACATGAAAAAGAAATACATTGACTTATTTAAAGATTTTTTCGATGTTCTTGCCTGGAGCTATGAAGACTTAAAAGCCTACGATACAGAAATCATCTAGCACAAGATCCCGTTGAAAGAAAACCAAAAACCCTTTAGGCAAAAACTACGTTGAATTAATCCAATGCAACTGCCTCTAGTAGAAAAGGAAATCAAGAAAATGTATGAGGCAGGAATCATAGTGCCTGTGAGGTTCTCAGATTGGGTTTCTAACCTTGTAGCCGTGAGGAAAAAGAGTGGAGAAATAAGACTTTGCATTGATTTCAGAAACCTTAATAGAGCCTTTCCTAAAGACAATTACCCTTTACCCAAAATGGAACACATCCTACAAAGGGTATTTGGTTCAAAGAGGATTTCTCTGTTAGATGGTTTTTCAGGGTATAACCAAGTTTTAGTACTCCCAGAAGACCAACTCAAGACAACTTTCACCACTCCTTGGGGCACTTTCATGTATGTGAAAATTCCTTTTGGATTAATGAATGCTGGGGCCACTTTTCAAAGGGCCATGGACATTGCTTTTTCAGAGGAGATAGGGCACTTCATTGTAATTTACCTTGATGAAATAAAAGTTTATTCCAAAACTGATGAAGAGCACCTTAAACATCTAAGAAATGTCCTGGAAAAGTGTAGAAGGTTTGGACTATCTTTAAATCCCAAAAAGACAGTGTTTGGCCTTCAAGAAGGTAAACTCCTCGGCCATATTATATCAGAAAAGGGGATTAAAATAGATCCAAAAAGAGTTGAGGGAATACTACAGATTAGCCAACCAAGGAACATAAAAGAATTGCAGTCCTTTATTGGAAAGATTAACTTCTTAATGAGGTTTATTCCCAACTTAGCAGAGCTCCTTGGGAACATGACTAATATGCTCAAGAAAGAAGTGGGAGTGAAGTGGATTGTAGAAGCCAGAAGATCCTTTGAATTGGTAAAACATGGACTCACCTGGGCACTAGTCCTAATTAGACCCAACTTTTCGAAACATTTCCTTATTTTTTCCTTCGTTCCAGAACATACTGTGGCTACAGTCCTGTTGCAGAAAAACCCAAAGGGACAGGAACAACCTATTTCTTTTTTCAGCAAGGATTTAAGGGATGCACCCTTGAAATATAACATAATGGAAAATCAGGCCTATGCTTTGGTAAAGGCCTTAAAATACTTCAGGGTGTATATTCTGCATTCTCACATCATTGCTTATGTGCCTAGCATAGTGGTAAAAGACATCTTGTCACAAGACCCAGATGGAAAGAGGGGCAAATGGATTGCTGTAATATTAGAGTATGATTTGGAAATCAAACCCACAAAGCTTATTAAAGGTCAGGGCTTAGCTCAATTGATGGCTGAATCTAATCTACAAGCCCTTGACATTAACATGGTAGATGCCTTGGATGAACAGGAAGAATTACCTGCTCCCACTGTCGAAGAGCAGTTCCAAAACTCACCTTGGTACTCTGACATCTTGTATGTGCTTACAAATCTTAATGCTCCTCCTAATTTATCAAAAAAAAAGGCAAGGTTTTTAAAGTTGAAAGATAGGAATTATTGCATTTTGAATGAATGTTTATATTGGAAAAATGCCAATATTTTATTGCTCAAATGTTTGCCTGAAGTTTATGCAGAAAGGATCAAGCATGAATTCCATGAAGGAGAGTGTGGAGGTCATCTCTACTAGAAAACCATAGCCAATAAAATCCTTAGAGCTGGCTATTATTGGCCCACCCTCTTCCAAGATGTCCATAAAGTGATAGTTTCTTGTCACAAATGCAAAATTTTTGAGGGCAAAAGAAAACTCCTTCCTTTACCATTACAACCTATCACTGTTGAAGATCCTTTTCAACAGTGGAGCCTAGATTTCATAGGAGAAATCCATCCTACTTCGTCTTCCCAACACAAATGGATTCTCACAGCCACTAACTACTTCACAAAGTGGATAGAGGCCATCCCTTCTAGGAATGCCACAGATTCTGTCATTATAAAATTTCTTGAAGACCATATCCTGTCTAGATTCAGCTGCCATAGGAAGATTATTACTGATAATGTTGCTGCTTTTGGTTCCAAAAAGATGATTGATTTTTGTCACAGGTATCAGATAACACTTGGTCATTCTACTGCTTATTACCCTCAAGGTAATGGGTTAGAAGAATCATCAAACAAAAGTTTGGTAACCATCATCAAGAAGCTGCTTGAAGAGAATACAAAATCATTGCATAACAAGTTGGTGCATGCTCTGTGGGCAGACAGATTGACCACAAATAAGTCCATTGGAATGTCCCCTTACCAGCTTGTTTATGGAGCAGATACAGTGTTTCCTACCAGCCTAGGTGTACCAGTGATAAAATTAGTCCAAGAAATATAGTTAGAAGAGGACAGTATGGTAACGAGGATCAATCAAAAAATACATCTCCAGCAGACAAGGGAAGAGGTCTACAACAGAGCTCAAAAGGTGCAAGAGAACATAAAGAAGTTGTTTGACAAGAGAACAAAGGCTTGTGATTTAAATATTGGAGACAAGGTACTCAAATGGGACTCCAGAAGAGAAGGTAAGGGTAAACATGGCAATTTTGACAGTTTGTGGCAAGGTCCTTACATTATTCAAAATTCACTCATTGGTCCAAATGCCTTTTTTTCCCAAGATTTAGATGGCAGCGTATCTATTTAAAAGGCCAATAATTGCAGGACAAGTATTAATATCGCCAATTCCACCTAATAGCTTATTTTACTTTGTAAATACCATTGTTTTCACCAAGCTTTCACAAAATAAAAAATACAAAAAATGAATAGTAAAGAAAGAGGCACATATTGAAAAAAACAATAAAAGGTACAACCCTATACTAAAAAGATAAACAAATTTCAAAGAAAGCCTAAACATTCTCGAAATAAAAAATACACTTCTAGTTACAAAACAACCTAATTCGACCCAAAGGTTTTAAATTTCATTTATAGATAGTGAATTTGATTTTACAAATCAAGGACCCGATGACAAGAGATAGATTATGATAGAAATTAAAGGTTCAAACATGCTCAAAATATGAACCTAAGTTTCCAAAGAGAATGACTCAAATCTGTTTCAAATTCTGAGTCAAAAAAGATGTAAATCTAGTTCTAATTAGCTCAAAATCTGAACCAGAGAAAAAGAAAGAACAGCTCAAACAAGAGGCAAACAGAGCTATAAAAAGGTGAAGGAAGTGCATGAACTTTCAGATCTTAAGCCTTCCATTTTGATTTAAATTTTTCTACAAAATAAATATCTATGTGCAGCTTGTTTTTTATGCCATGGATCACAACAAGTCAAACAACTTAATCTTGACTTGACTATTTTTAAATTTTCTGTTGTAGAATTTAGAGAATAAATTCTGTTGGACAGTTTAATCCCATCAAATGGTAGATTAGGTAGAGAATTATATGGACTCAACTGTTTAATCTGATTCCATGGAGAAATAAGGAGTAGAAATATATTAGATTTCCTGTTTTCAAAAGAATAAATGTTGTAAAAGAGTTTGCCAATCCAAGTGCACTCTAATGAAGAAAAAATGTTAGATCAGTAGGATTGGGTAGGTAGGAAGTTGTGTTGATGAAAGATCCATTGTTTTTCATGGCTGCTAATATGTTTTCAGAAAAAAGAAGAGCATCCAAGAAAAGAAGGCGGCCCAATGGATGAGGCATTGATCAGTCTCCCAGAAAATGCAGGTCTGAAGTTCTTGATGCCTTCAAGAAGGCACCATCCCCAAGTGGAGCCACTATTGGCCACCTATAAAATTTGTTCTATCAAAAGGTGGCCAAAACATTGTTTAGCCTTCAAGAAATAGTTTCATTTCCAAAATGTTATTTCTTGAAGCCTCTGGAAGATCTCACGCCCTTGTCTAAAAATCTTCATTGCTATTTCCCTTCAAAACTCAAAATTCTGCTAAAAATTCCATGAGAAAGACTGCTGCAAAATCCCCTTTTCTCCCCTTCCTTCACTCAGAAACTAACCTTCATTTTTACTCTCTTTTTTCCCATAATTTTCCTCTGTTTTCCATTTTCCTCATCTCCCCTTCATAAAATCGCCTTTGCAGAGTTTAAAACTCTTTTCTAAACTCTGCCGAAACCTCAAATCCTTTTAAAATCCATGGAAAATCCATAAAAAGTGCCTTTGTTGTATTACAAACTTAAGCCCCCTCGGGCTAAGCCTAAACCAGTTCCCCTCCACGTGCCCGCACCCTGGAACCAGGTGCTAGACCCGAAGCGCAATCGCATCAAAAAAATTCACAATGGGTTAATTGAAAGACTGCATCAAAATTTCCAATGCGATTGAGTCCCTTTATTGAAACTCTGCCCCCTCCGCTTTCATCCCATATAACTTTCACTCGAGAACAAGTGTTAAGAGTCCAGAGGCGCTAATCGCATCGCAAGTTTTAATGATTAGATTGAAAAGCCCAAGCCCGAAGCTCCGATTGCGATTGGCCCTTTATTGTATACGCCCTGGGCCCATTATCATTCCATATGGACCAAGGCCCCACAATCGGGCGCCAAAAATTTCATAAATATATATTCTGCCCCCGAAGCATTAAAACCTTTGTTTTTATTAAGTTTTGGTTTTCATAAAGTATAAAGGGTTTCCGCCAGTGCGTAAGCTGAAACGATATTGATCGTTGATCTAAGGCCGATCCAATGGCCCGCGCTACATCGCATTGCATTTTTCATTCGGTACATTTGTTTTGCCCCCAATTGACCATCCCTCTGATTCATTGCCCACCGTTGATCTGATCCTCAGATCAATGGTCATCGCTTAATCGCATCGCAAATTTTCACCAGGTGCATTTGTTCCCCCTTCCAATTAACTACCCCTGACCAATCCTCAGCCATTGATCTCCTCCCCGCCTTCCTCATATCTGACAGCCCTCATTTTCTCTGATTACGAACCATTCCCCCACCTTTAAACCCCTTCAATTCACTCTCTGTCGTCGATCTGATCTGCAGATCGACGGTCAGCGCTTAATCACATCGGCCCTCCCAATCGTGCAATCGCATCGACGATTTTCCTTACACCCTCCCTCTTTCCCCCTCCGATTATGATCCTCCGATTGGATCTGGACTGTCCACGTGTCTAGATCGGACGGCCCAGATCTTTCCTCATGGTTTCATCGCCCTCCGCCTTCCACCAAGAGGATTTTAACACATAATCCCAACCGTTGATCTCTGCGTGATCGACGCATCTGACATATTTTCTCCCTCTGTTCTTTGTTTGACCTCTTCTAAATGAATCCCAACCATTGGATGATGCCATCCAACGACCCTGCTATCTTCCCACAACCTCTGAAGCAGTTTAAACCAAAATGCAGGATTTCTTAACTGGTTTCGTGTTTTGCAGATGATAATGGTTCTCCATTATAATGAAGAAAGGCTGAAGGCCAGGAATAATGATTCCCGTGCCTTTGATTCATAAAAGGAAACCATTCATTGGGCTCAAACTCCACGCCTCTTCAATGTTTCATGAGGCATTGATGCCATATGAGCCCTGCGTGGCCTTCACATCAACAAGACACAGGATAAGCCTGATCAGACCTAGAACACAGTTATCAAGTAAATTAAAGGTGTTTTAGGAAGAGATGAAGACATCTGTCGATCAGAGAAAGCATCCACTGCCTGAAGCAGAGGCCAATCAAACCCTCTCCAGCTCCTAAAGGCACCTGCAGCCTCACAGAAATCGAAGAAAGCTTGGTCATTACCTTAACAAGAGGTGTTTGCCTAAAGACAGCTGAACAATTAATACAAATCAAAGATCTTATCTCTAATTGTCGACAAAACTATTTTAAATATTAAGAACAGCCCAGAAACAAATCTTTTCGATCATTAGACCTTGGGGAGCAGCAACAGAGTTTCTTCAACATGACACAGAGCCTCAAAAGTCAAAAAAGGCTCCCACCGAGCTTAATTCATAAATGTACATCAATTTAATACAGATAGATCATCTGTAAATTACTTCATCGAGCCCCTCAAAGGCCAAGGAGTCATTAGTCTGTATTAATTGACCCAGGAGATCTTTTATCAGATCCCACCTCCTCATTCTTCTATAAATACTTTTGTAGAAGATGAGCAAATGTTGGTCTATGGACATCTGATTGCATGTAATAGTTTTCTAAAGCTACTAATGCCCTGTGTGCAACTTGAAGATACATAAGCTGATATGAGAAGTTTGAAGTTGTAGAGACCCATTGGGCTTGCTGACTATAATTGGTTTGAACATCAAATACAAGCTGTTGATTTATGGGATCCTTATTTGTGTCAATGGTGATGTGTTCCTCACTGTCAATTCTTATTTTCTTTAATGTTTTTCACTCTATCCACTTTCTTTGATAAAGAGCAGCAAACATAGAGCTAGGATTTACTCTTAATAGTACCCTAATCTTACTGAAAGCTTTATTTCTATGTTTTCTTCATTCGAACGTTCTCTTTGAAGAGTATATTAAAGCAGGTTGGTTTAAAAGAAATTCCCTGATCTAGATTTCTCTTTAAAATGAGTATTGTCTGTGTTTTCCTTTAGAGTATATTAAAGCAGGTTGGTTTAAAAGCACTTGCCTAATCTAGATTTCTCTTTGTGATTATCATATGTGTTTTCCTCTAGAATATGCTGAAAGCAGGATAGTTTAGAAGAAATTACCTGATCTTGAGCTATTCGAACTGTTTTTAAATGTTTTATAACTGAAATTACTTCAATGCAGGCTAGTTTAAAAGCACTTACCCGATCTCAGAATACTTTTATGTTTTTCCTTAAGTACATGTTGAAGCAAGATAGTTTGAAAGCACTTACTTGATCTTAGGCTGTTCACTGTTCTTCATTTGTTTTGCTCTCCATTTCCTATCTGTTACATTCCATAAAATCAACTTAAGAGATCATGTTGACATAAGTGACTTGCCCCATTGATCCTTCTTGAACCTTGTTGTCCAATTAAAATCCTCCTATGACTCCATAGCGCAATGGGTTAAAATTGTCTTTGCCTTTTCTGTCAGTTGAATCCTTCCTTCACTTGCATACATCTTCACCCTTTATTTTCAACTGCCTTCACCTTCATCATGTCTTTTCCCAACCAAAAAAAAAACAAACAAAACCCATTCTCTTCATAACTAGCCTAATATCATAACCCAAAAACGTTAAAGATAAATCCAATCCTTGCACTTATCGAAGAGATCCCTCTCTGGATTCAGGAGGGCTAGATCCTTGAATCCCAAAGCGGTTTGATGTTCTCCCTGCAGTTGGAATTTTGCCAATCTTGCTAATTACAGGGTGCTAACAGTTGCATCCTTATGTTCCTCTCCTCATAGAGGACCTTTACCATCTCATTCATATCAAAAAAATCTTGTTTGAATGCTCTCTCCTCTTCTATCGTGGTAGGTTATCCTTCATGAGACATGCTTACTAAGGAATCAACTTGAGGTTGAGGATGTGTTGGTGTTGAAGACTTTGGAAACCTTTCCCTTCTTCCTGTTTACCCAACTGGAGGGCTTTCAATGAGCTTCCCTTCTCATATTTTGAGTTTTAACCTTGTAAACATGACACAAACTTGCAAAACATTAGATCCCTTCTTGCACAACAAATGTAAAACTATGATACCAAAAATTGATCTAATTAAAGGTATGTTAGTAATGTTGCGCTAATTCCTCTTTTAGCTTTTGAAACCAATTTTTTACATGTGCTTAAGGGTTCAAGTTTCTTGCAAGTTACTAAGTCTCATCAGTGATTTTTATGTTATTTTTATGATCAATATAACATAGAAGAAAGACTGAACAACATCAAATAAAAGTACAGTACATAACCATACCACACATCAACATAGGGATTTGATGAAGGAGTTCACCCCTCCTGTGCTACATCTCCTTGGTCCAACTTCCATGGATTGGGCCTCTATATTATGCTAAAATTTGCAAATTGATGTGTTTATAATGCTTTTCTACTCCTAAACCCTGCACCAATGAGTTCAGAACACTCTACAATGATATCTTATCCTCTTTATTCTCTTCATTTGGTCACAAATTGGCTGAGTTATGACCTCTATCAGTCTTCTCCATAATTTTCTCCCTAAATTTAGATAACTGGAGCTAAATCAGGCTAACTAGCACTAAAAATAGAAAATTTGTTGGATTTGTGAGAACCGCAAAGTTAATCTTGGATTAGCTTAATTAAACTGCATTAAGGGCTAATTAAACTGAATAAACTTTAATATCGACGCTTCGTGGTTAATCCTGATTACTGCTAATTAAATGGGAATAGAGGTAAATAATCGCGGATTAGTGTTTAAACAAATGTGCTTATGGTTAAGTGCACAACACTTCCACCGTGGTCTTTGGGCCTTCATCATGTGTCTTGGGTGATGGCCCCATGGGGATGGCCCCCACTCCCCTCATCAACGTGTCCATTAAAGTTCAAATATATGCGGAGAGCTTAAGGGGTAAGAACCATGGTGTAGGCGAATTGGTACTGCGTCTTGTTAGTAGGGCAGAGGTCTTGTGTTCGACCCCTCCCGGTCCTTCCGATCCATAACAACAATTTTACATAGTTGTGAGGAGGACACATAGCAACCCCCAAGCTGAGCCACGTTCCTCCTCCTCATTAGCCCAAAACTTAACCAATTAAAAATTACCAACCACCCACCCAAATACACCATCTCTGCCACTTCGCAGTCACCCATTCGTTGGAGGATAGTTGACCAAACTTTGACTTGCCCAGTTAGCATGCCACGTTAGCAATATGGAATACTGACTGGGCTTCGTGTTTGCATTTGTTTTCCAAAATTTGCTTATTTATGAAAACAAATAGAACTCGTTTCTGAAGCCATTCATAGTCCATTTCATGTGAAACGAGTTGTGCTGGTTCAAAATAACGAACACTACACAATCATTGAGGTTTCATGTCATTCTGAGAACTTTGATTTTTTAGCATAATTCTAAGTACCTCATCAATATATATATATATATGATTTTAGCTCATGGAGTGTAACTCAATTGGCAATCACCTTGTTATCAGGTATTATGTAAAAGCATAAGATTCAAAGTCCAAATCCCCATGAGTTAGGTCAACCAAAAAATAATATTTTTTATCTATTTATTACACCGTAAGGCGTTCTTATTTGAAAACAACTTCCCTAGCCGCCAATGTGTCCATGTCTGAGCCATTGGATCAAATGTTAGATGATTGAAATGTTTTAGGCCATTAGATCCACAAGTAAATAGTTTCACATTTTTTTTTTGAGCAAGAATGATGAATGTTCACAATTCTCATTTCTTAAATAACACTAAAAACCGATGAAAAAATCGGAATTAAAGCTCCATCAAGAATGAGACAAAAAACTTTTTGCTTTGGAATTAAAATGGAAAAAATTTGTAAGAACAGTCTTATAATGGCAGAATGTAACAAGCAGAAACATTTTTTTGTTTTGACTATGATGTATTTGGAATAGAAACATAAAATCCAATTGTGTTGATACATAAATATAAACGAGTGGTTTTTTCTTCTGAAAAAAACTATACAACAGTTTGTAACTACATACATACTCTTTCCGATTTTTTTTGTTAATGAATATCAAATTTCTTCTATTAAAAAAAACTATATACATATCTTGTTTTAACATTTTGACTATGTCAAATTACACAAAAATAAAAATAAAAGTAAATTAATGAAAAGATTGACATAATGTAATGAAGATTTTAACTGGGTCAAAATACAATAAAAAATAAAAATAAAATAATAAAATAATAATAAGCTATAAAAACAACCCATGGTATTGACCCATGGTATGCTCACAACATATATCTAATGCTATAAGGATCTAAGATGATAACAATTTTTTGAATCATGATAACTAGGTGACAACCAAAAATAAGTTTTAGCCACAAGAAAAAAAATCACAACAACTCACAGAATATATCCAAGGTTGCAACGAACCCTATACATAGTGATGGAGATCATGGGAATTTTAGTGAACATAGAACACTGCCCTAAAAATTCTATAATCTTGATCAATTTAGAATGGTACAATAATTGACGATGCTTCTTAAAGGGTAAGGGAATTTAGATACTCTATCCTTCCACCAAATCTAGACATGGTTTTTTTTGTTATATATTATTTATGTTACAACTGTTTTATTATTGATGAGTAGTATTTCTTAATATATAAAAAATTAAATTAATAATGAAAATTTTTAAAATATGTGAAATTATTTCATAGGACATGATTTATCTTGAGAAATAATGATGAATGTTCATAATTCTTATTTCTTAAGTAACACTAAATTTAAATTTTATTACATAATTGTAATAGTTTGTAACTACATAAATACTCTTTCCGATTTTTTTTGTTAATGAATATCAAATTCTTCTATTAAAAAAAACTATATACATATCTTGTTTAACATTTTGACTATGTCAAATTACACAAAAATAAAAATAAAAATAAAAGTAAATGAAATAAAAATATTGACAAGATAAAATATACACAGAATTGAAAAAGAAGGAGTTGTAACTCACAGGTGAGTACTGCACCTGGAGACTACACTCAGAACTGAGAGATTACTCTCGTACACTCCACATTCATGAATGAAAGATTACATCATTAAGTACAATACTAGAAATTAGGAAGTTGCAACCAAACCCCTAAACTCTAGGAACAAATCCTAAACTAAGGAGATACGTTACAACTTGTGTAACCTTTTCTCCATTAATACAAAATAATATAATTATTTTCAACTCCCCCCCTTAATGGAGAAAGGATTATCCTGAACTCCTAGCATCCTTCTAAACAATTCAAACTTCATAGGTGCAAGAGGCTTTGTAAAAATATCAGCCATATTCACTAGTACAAAATGGCTAATTTGTTACTAAAAAAATGACTAAAATTTGCATATAAACGACTATTTTTCGGTCGGTGACCAATAGTAGCTAATTTAGAGTATCTTATAATGCGACCAACTTTTGGTCGTTTTTAGCTTAGTCATTAATTGGTTATCTCAATTTTGTTAACTAGTTGTATATTTGGTCATTGATTTGGTCATTGATTTAGTCACTGATTTCTTCACTAATTTAGTCATTCATTTGGTCTTTCATTTTGTCACTGATTTAGTCATTCATTTAATCATTCATTTGGTCACTGATTTAGTCATTGATTTGGTCTTTGATTTGGTCATTAAATGTGACAATTAATGACCAAATATACAACAAAATATATTACTATATAATCACCCGAGAAAACCAATTAATGACCAAAGAACTATGACCAATATGTTGGTCATGTTATAACATACTGTAAATTAGCTACTAATAGTCATATATATGCAAATTTTAGTCATTGTTTGAAACCAATTAATGACCAAAGAAATGTGACTAAATTTTAGTCGTGTTATAAGATACTGTAAATTAGCTACTAATAGTCGTATATATACAAAATTTAGTCATCATTTGTAGTCACAAATTTGTCATTTGCAGTAGCCATTTATTCATTATATAAACGACTAATGTAGTAGTTTATATTCATTTCATTAATAATCATTATAAATGACTAATTTAGTCGCATATTCATTTTATTTGTGTTCATTATTAATCAACATAAACTAATTTGTATGATTTAAAAAATGTCATACAATGTGCATGTTCATCTAATATGAAAACACAAAGTCGCATATTTTAATTACAATAATAAACAACATCAAGTGCAACTATAAATGATTTCAACCACATAAATTATATTATATGAAATTTTAAAATATTACAATATGAGTTTCCAACTTTATATTAGTTGGACTACAATTTACACATGAAATGATGTTTCATCACTTCAAAACATTATCGTTGTGTTGTCAAGGCATTACAGGTGAATTCACCAACTCTGAAGACTTGATCATCAGTATTTATATGTGTGTCTTATGCGAGATATTGGTTCTAACGATATCACCAGACCAGTTCTCCTCTCTCTTTTTTCATTTGTCGCTCCAATGTTATTGCTCTTCTCTTTTTTCAATTCATGCTTCTTACCATCAATACTGATTTCATTTTCTGAAAACAAAAGAAAATACAATGCACTGTAAGAAATGAAAGACAATGAACACTAGAATATAACATAAATTAGACTATAAATAGTTTATACAACATATACCTTAACATCAACAATGTCAAAGAAATTCTCCTTCAACATCAATTTCTGCAAAATAAATGTCACGTTATTCTTTCCCATTTCTCAACATGCTACATACGATAAATTGAAAATCACATAAAACCAAGAGCAAACCCTTTTCTAACCAAAATAAACAAACAAACAGTCCCTCTAATAAAACTTGATTATAATATTAGCAAATGAAAAGAGAGCTAGTGGACCATTTGTGTTGTTTGACTTTGCCTATTTTTGTTATAAAGTGCTCGAGCTTCAGGAACCAACAAATGTGAGCACGAGCTAAAAAATAACCATCCATTCACTAGTCAACATGAGAGATCACAAATAAACCACAAAATTGATTAGGCATTAAAAATTGTGAGCAGACTACCTTGAAATTTTATTCTTGAGAAATACCTCAAAATCCCCTCGTTTCAAATAAGCTTCATGGCTATGTACCTCCATCCTTGATTTCCCTTGTTATATCTTGAATAAAGAATATCCCTTCAACAACCAATTTTGCGAGAATCCTACCAAGTAACTCAAGAACCTTGTGCGCATCAATAGTAGCATCCTCCAATGAAAATAGTACAATCTCCAACCTAGAAACATCAAAATTATATATAGTTATAATGTTGAAGAGTGTAACTAGGTAGGTCTTCCTTATAATGACTATGTAACTAGCATTTGCACCGAGAGGTGCAAAGTAACGTCAGGGAGTGGGGAAAACAATAATTAAGTGAAATATATGGAAATTTTAGTTCCTATATATCTTTCAAATAATGTAATATGAGGTTAAAATTTAAAAGAAAGTTACACTAACATAAAGGAACACTAATATAATTGTCCCAGAATAATGGCATAGTAATGATGGTATTGAAGATCCTTCAATAGTTTCTCCAAGGAGATTGCTCTAGCTCTTCAAATGATTCAAATAACTATCGAAACTAAATATTCAAACCTGCTCTAAATCCATCATCAAAAGGTTTTCAATGTGCTAGAAAGGGGTATTTAAAGGTTTTTTTTTAAAAACTTTCAATTGCTACTACAAGACTGTTTTAACGCTGGTCCAAAACTGCCTTCTAACAACTTCAAAAGATGTCATACAAACACCTTCAATAAACTGCTATACAAATACACTCTATGAAGTAATCCATATAGAGAAAACACCAATAGCCCAGAAGAGGAAAATGAAAAGTTTATCTGTAGTTACATTTTACACTAAAAAATATTCATATAATAATCTGTTAACGTCAAACCAAAATTTTGTAATTTTCAAGATCGTAAGTTCAACACCAACTGCCCAACAGCCTAGCAAACTTGGCAAGAAGACCCTGATTGTTCTTGTATGCTTAAAGACAAGATGGTCAACAATGTCATGAATTATAGCAAGCACCTACAATTGTTTCAGCATGTCTTATCTTTTTAACTGATCCATCATCTTGAATCTGTCTACATTCTCTCAATCGTCAAAATCATCATTGTCAAGCTTTAAAAATATAGCATTCACTCCAATCTAGAAACAAAAATATGCATTCACAACTCAACTTACCCAGTATTCTGCTGGCCTCATTCTTAAGTTGTAAGTTGATGCCATACTCATGCAGTAAGCTCCCGCGTCGTGGACCACCATTCATGCCCACTGAAAGAGGATGGCCACTCAAAGTTAAGCCACAAGTGTATGCCTTCAAAGAAGCATCACAAAATAATTCTAGAAACAATTAAATATCATATTGGAAAATCAATTCCTTCTCATCATGCATGTATATTAGGTGTGATAATTATTGTCCTGTAACTAACCACCATTTCTGGAGTTGGAAGTTCCCTTTCCTTTCCTAAAAAGTCTGCAGACTCGCAGACAGGCCCAACAACATCAAAAGTTTTAATTTTTCCCTTTGGGGTAGGTGGAGAAATTAGCTCAATGTGCTGTGTATCAAGAAGAATATCAGTTAGAAACATCTCAAAATCATTTTATGATTCATATCACAACTTTCAGACTGTGTGTCTGTCATGAGAAAGAATGGTCTATTTAGTATCTGGGAATCTCAATACCAGTAATATTTCCTGCCAACAAGGATAATACAAAATTAGGACAAATTATCCCTTCTATATTCATTTGGAAATGATCATCCCTTCAATCATGCATCATCAAAGAAAGTTGGGTTTCCCCAAGTCAAATTTATGTACTAACTTGGTAATCTCCATAAAGGCTAGGCCTAATAAGCTCTGCCATGCTGCCATCAATTACAATGAAGTTCTTGTTACCATTTGTCTTGACTCCAACATCTCGACTCACAAGAACACCAGAGTTTGCAACAAGAGATCTCCCAGGCTCAACAATGAGTGTAAGATTTCCAGATAATACCAGCCCTCTTACCTGAAGAAATAGCCAATGGTGCAAATATACATCTTTAAAGTGTCTATATATATTCTGAAAATAGTTGTAACAAGTCCAGCACAGTAACTTGGGCAGCAAAAGAGTGTAAGTTTGAATAAAAAGTAACTTAGTTTAAGCCAATGCTTAAAAGCTTTAAGGACTTACAGAATTTATAAGATCCTTAGGGGTAGGAAGCGCTTCACCCTTGTGATAGTAATCAATGCCTAAACCTCCTCCAATATTTAGATACTTAATTTCAAATCCTTGACCACGTATTTGGTCAATATACTGGATCATTAGACCTGCAACATCCTTAAATATGTTCACCTACAAAACCAAAGTAATATTAAAGAAAAATAATGTGCACCTGCTTACAGTAAACAAACTGGGAAAATCTCTTTACAAATAAAACGTTTCAAGCAACAAAATTATCACTTCAGTCTCATACAGGAGTTAATATTACATAATAAAACCAGAATATACTTTTAACTATCGTCTTGTACGAGAAAATGCAGTCCTCGGGTTTGTTAAAACCTTCATCATCTAAGCTAATGCGTTAGACTTGGACAACAGACATAAAATAATAAAACTCGTTTAAATAGCAGTGGCATATGTCTGGTTGGTCCATCTGATCACAAAGTGCAGTTCCACAATAGAATGAATTTCCTATGGTTAAATCAGAAAAGTCTAACTGGCTGGGTAACAAAAAAATCATGATTACAAGTTATTTTACACTTCTTTTAAATTTTAGTGTCATCATTTTGGCCTTTTTCATCAACTTTCAGGAATTCTGTAGAACTCGTTAATGTGGAATATTACACAACAAGGCAATAGTCCAGTGTTTTATCTTTGGTTTTAATCTTATGCTTTTAGCTTAATTGTCAATGCTTCACAGAACTTAACATTCTAACTTGTAGCCTAAGTCTAATAAATTTGGAACTAAATTATATTTGAAACTTCGTCTCCATGTGAATGTACTAGAAGTGCAAGTTGGCACAAGACCTTTCTTATAATATCAGCACATGCAAACACCTTGTCTGATGTAGCTTCATATCTTCCTCTTCCGTTTTAGATATCCTACTTCTGTATTGAATCAATATTGCAAGCAAGGAAAACCAAACAGTTGATGCTGATTTTTATTTTATCCACCATGGAGAGAAAGTATGACATTGTTAGAAGATAAGTCAAGCAGGGAAAAGTTGGATCCAGCCTCAAGTATACATGTTGAAGACAATAGTTTTGACATGCAAATATTTCTACAAAATGAATAGGTCAAACCCTTGATCAGAAATACCCACCATATGGCCATCCTCACAGTCGCTGGCTTCATATAGGAAATAAAAATCTAACAAGATAACCAATGACTTTCAATGACTCATTAAAACAACTGAGATTGACCTATCATAATTTTAGAACTTCAGCCAATCATTGGATTATAATCTAAGAGATTTTGCAAACTAAATTGCATTAAGCCAAAAACATTGAAGTAGAAAACAATACCAGTAAAACAGTCATCCATAATTATGGAGCTTTTAGAAAGTGCAAAATCAGAAATTAGCGTTCCAACGATTTTAAGAGATATTTAAAAATTTTAATACAAAATATTAATTGATCTCAAACAATAAAGAATATTAGAACTAGCATTTGCCCCGAGAGGTGCAAATTAAACGCCGGAAGTGGGGAATGTGGAAAACAGTAATAAAGTGAAATATATGAAAATTTTAGTTTCTATATATTTTAATGAAGTGTACACCAAAGCTTTAGGCCAAAGGAAAAATACTCTGAATACCACCAAAGCAAAAAAACATAGTGATGATATGACAGAAAAATATTGAAATAGTAAAAATAGTTTAAGAACCAAATCAATGAACATAGAAGCACGTGTAAGATGATATACCATAGATGGGGGAACATAACAATCAGAGAATATACAGAAAATTAGAATAGAGGGGGGCAGGGAAAGTATACACCATTACTCTGATACACATCTTACTACAGTAGCACATATAAAAGGACTCACCAATGGCACCAAGGATGGCCATTGACTAATAGACACTTGTTAAGCCTGGCTCACAGTTTTGATGTCAACTGCATTTTAGTGCATATGTTTGAACTTGAAGCCTCAAAACAAGATCAACACATGGGAAAGAAAACTCAAAACAACCCAAAATCAGGCAATGCCTTGCTTCCATGTGAGGACTATTGTCAATGACCAATCTTATCGGTTGGGAATAAAACCCTCAAGCTTTCACTTTACAGGAATCAAGTAGAATGCAAATAGATGAAAGGACCAAAGTTAAGATATAACAAAATATTGTTGTGTAAAACAACGAAAAGTGGAAAACCATTCAATTAGAGCTAACAACATCACTGCAAGCTTAAAAAACCAATACTCCAAGATAGGAGGCATACAATTTGGCACAATGCAGAGTCAAAGGATCGATTCTCCTTTTTGTAAAACAATGTTATCAACTTATGGCTAATGTACAACTTTGTAAATGATATTCATCTATATTTTGTATCGATGAATTTTGAGCTGATCCACTCCTATTATGAAGCAATGGTAACAGGCTCCCTTGCAAGCATTTGTAGGAAACATGCAGGTCCTTTTATCTATTGCGAGATACTTGCAAAGAAGAGTTCTGCTTATAGTCTCTAAAGGGTGAAAGAATAATTTTATACTTCCTTTTGCACATTCTTGGTTGAATTTTGAAGCAATTTATGATTTTGACATTAGCTACATGTAGAATGTGGAGCCCGTACCCTGTTTAACTAATAAATCACTACCCCGATTTCCAAAAGGAGGATGCTATTGAAATTGTAATGATGAATTGCAGTGGGTAAGACACACTTCTATGCTCCACAATTTAAAGAGAACATTGTAGCTTCAAATGCAGGATGCAGCCATTTAGATCTTGTATAGCAGCGTTGAAATATGGTCAGAATCTTGACAAACAATCATCTGTCAGAATCCTATGCCTCTTGGAATTGTTTGTTGGTTTGTCTACAATATAGAGTAGGTTTCTTTTGAACGGATTGGTTGACATCCTTTTCGAGATTCGAGGCTCTGTTGCAATTCATATTGCTTCTCTATGCGATCTAACCAAATCATGGCTTTTGATTTGTGGCATGAAATTTTTAGTGCCAAGGGAATGCTATGGCTAGTGAAGGCACTGAGGGGCAGATTAATAACCTTTAATTATGACCTTCTACACAAACTACCAAAGAGTATCTCTTGAATCATGAAGAAAATAAATAATTATAACTGAACACTAGACATACTCTTCTGCAAATGCTCAGAATTTTGTGACAGATATTGACAATCAATATTCCAGGCAACAAATGTCTGGTAAGAAGAAAAATATCTTTACCTCAATTTCTGATCCATCCTGGTCTCCAACTGCACCACCACTTAGCAGGCTCTTACGCTTATCTACCTTTGGCTTTGGAAGATATGTAACAATAGCTACACAATTCAGCAAAGAAAACATAAAGCATGCTTATTCTTTTCAATTCAATCCACAGCAACATCCTTCAAAGGGTGCAATTGTAGCCCAAAAATATGAAAATTCTCAAGTGCAGTCTGCATGCACATTCAAACTTATAGTGGCTTTTCATAAAAGTAGTAGATGAATCATACTCAGGATCACTAGGATCTGGAGCATATCCTAAACGAGCAAAGAAGAAATGAGCATACACACTCCCATTATTCTTTACAGCTTGGAAATAAATACAAAAAATACACCATTATACTTCAATATGCTAAAACCTGTTCTAGCCTCCACCAAGTCAACCAATCCAAGTGTTTTATATTAACAACTTATATGCCAACTGATATTCAAATCAAATAGTCCAAAATTTAATATGGTAGAAATTAAGATCACATTACAAGTATTAACAGAAAAAAAAAAGTTATATATACCAAAACCAAAATTTAAATTGAATTATCTCAAATACCTCTGAAGGATGGTAAACTATTCTATGTTTTTGAACACTGTTTGGGCCCCAGACTGCAAAAGGTACATTGGATTCTTACCAGACAAGAGCTGCTTCATTGCTAAAATCATAGAACCTCTCATTCTCAGAGAGATAGAGCCACATATCTTGAATCATTTACAAAGTACGGAAAAATTAGGCTGGAGTTCACAAATTCATGACAACCACAATGTGAACCAAGAGTCAACATCTCAATAATGAAAGTCCAATCCACTTAGTCAAAAGCTTTGTCAAATGAAATTTCAAATAAAAGGGGTTGCTGGCTAGTTTTTGTGCACATTTGAAGGTTTTACATGTTGAAACCATGGTACTGAGATTACTTGTTTGTACACAAAACTTGTGTTATCGTTAGACAACCTTCCATGGCATTGCCTAGATCCTTAGAGTCTCTGTTTTAGCCATGATCTTTTGTGCCACACTAAGCAATATCATTGGATGCCAATCACCAATTCTATTTGTGGCTGCTTTTTTGGGAATGTGTTTTCCAAATGACAAAAATTGTCACTAACATGGCTCATGGCCTTGTAAAATTCACACAGAATTCCATCCAGATTATATACCTAGATACTTGCCATTCTTCATGTAGCTAAGTGCTGCAAAATCCTCCTCTTTTGAGAAGTCATCATTCTTTAACCTGCTCTAGTCACCAATAAAAACCTTATGAGGATTGACCCTACAATAAGCATTTCTTGCAGCCACTACATGATCCATCACGGTATAAGGAGAAAAGCATTTTGAAATTGCAATTTGAACATACCTCTAATGTCAACTGGAGTGCTGACAAAAGAACCATTTGCATGGAGCAATCCAAGATCATGTTCATTGCCACTTTTCTTTTCAAAAAGTCAAAATAGAAATTTGAGCCCTCATCTCCCTTATGAATCCACTGCACCCTGAAACAAACTCAGGCACCCTTGGAAATATATTCCCCACTGCTTCACCTCCCTCTGAACCATCATGTCCCACCATGCATCCTCGCCATAGAGGGACACATTATGGAGATCCTCTTCAATAGCAACACACACCTACTGAAGTCTACCTTGCTGCAGCTCCCTTATTCCTTTTGCGGGCCATCATCCTACCCCAACCTCTCATGGATTTCACAATACAACGTATTTGGTTATAGATTATGATCCAAGTATATTGAAATGCATTTTTTACTGTTTCTCTAATGGAAGTATGTAATGTCCCTAGGCAATTTTTGGCCTTGGGGTTCAATCCTTATCTAGGGTTTTCAACCAATCATGAAAAGAATCATAACAACAATTCACATTTATCAACTCATATAACAGTAAGTACCCTTCTATATAATTCACTAATGATATAAGAGATATTTAACAATCATATGTTTCTTGAGAAAACCACCACAAGTTAGGGCTAACTACCTAATGAATAGTAGACCTATACAGCCAATAATCCACCAATATAATTCTGACTGTAATGTCAATATTCAATAGATCAGTATTCCAACTGTAACCCACACTAGCACTATCCAAGTTTAGTTTGTAATATACTAATTAACAACTCATTGTCTAACTGTGCTGCCTCCAAACTTGTTTGCTGTTAAGAATAGCTTGTGACAGCCCTTTTTAAGTGGAGTTTCCATCTGTGGTTGGAGTAGTCTCTTAACCTGGTTAAATCGCTGGTTAGATCTTATGACAGTCCCCTTTTGAACCAAATTTCACCTCCAGTTGGAGAGTTGATCCTGTTGCTGCATCACGTCAACAAAATACAAGTTCTGAAGGCCTGCTTGGGATGTTTCGTTATCCAAGAACTTGCATGTAATTGTTGGGAAGTGGTTTCAAAGCTTCATGTGATCACAGACCCCTGAAAGAGATATCTGCTGCAGCCCTAAATACACTCAGGAGGAAGGCTGCATATAGGTGATACCCTAAATGCTTCAGACTAGGCCCTAAAAACCACCTAGTAACTTACTAATCTCCTGTTTGGTTGAGAACAGCCTCGCTACCTCTTGTTTGGCTTCAGTGCCTCAGAGAGGACCCCTCGCAGCCTTACCTTTCCTTAACCAATGGTTCTGAGCTTGGGTACACTACAGACAGATCACAGAGAGAAGATCTTGCTGCCTAGACAAACTAATGGTGGCCAGGCATCCCACAGAAAGACCTCTGATGTCTTGAATAGGACTTATTGACCAAGAATAACCACTGAGAATGTGTTTCCTTGCTTTCCAAAATGAATCATAGATGATCCAAAATATTATGCTGTAAGAGGTGTAAAGGAGAGAGGGGGATTAGCTAGGGTGGGATCACCTCCACCAAAACTAATCAAGAGAAGAAAGGGGTCTTAAAACTCTCACAGCTCCAGCTCCAAGAAAACAAAGATAGTCCATTCCAAATCGACGATGAGAAAATGACTCTATCTCTTTATTTATAGATTCCTCATGGGGGCCTCTCTTCCTAATTTAATGTGAGGGATTACAAGTGTAGCCCCCAATTCTGCCTTTTTGCTCCAGCTACCCCAAATTTACCCAATGTTTCCCCAAAACATTGGATAATGGGTTTCCCCCTTTATCAATGACTATAGCCTATGGGGTGCGATAGGCTACTTCGTCCTCCCTTAGGCACTTAGTCAATAGGAAAAATTTTAAAGTAGGGTACGAAAATGGTATAACCTATATTTCCTTGAAACCTCTATACTTAGAGAAGTGGGAAGGCTTGGCCTGATCGATATGTGCGCACATAGAACTGACATTGTTGTAAAATTAATCATTAGTCATGTGTTGCAATGCAAAATTAATCATTATTAGATACTTGCATCACACCATGCTCTAAATGCTGTGTACATAAGTGGCAAGGATGGCCCTTATTGTCTTTGCCATATAGTCAAGTGTGTTTGAAGCATTTAAGATCTTTGTTCATGCATTCTCAAGTAGATATGGGGAAATTGTTAGTTAGTATCTTCACAGTTGTAGTGACACCATATGGATTATCAACAAGTATGGAACTTGTTTGTCTAATTAATTTGGTCTTTCTCAGCATATTAAGGACAACTTTGGCAAGTTATTTTCTTTATGGGGAAACCATTGTGAAAGAGAGCCTTTTCATGTGTATGACTATTTGTGGGACAAGAACACAGGCAAGTGGTTGTTGTGGCAAGCTCTTGTCATTCTGAAAGACTTCAAGAAATTGATTGATTCTACCGCAATATATTGATGATTCCCAAAGAATGTTTGTTCAAGCTAAGAAAATATTCTAGATAGTCTTGACTCCATTTGAAAGGATTGGAAATGGTCTCATGAGATACCATTTAAGGGCACTATTGAACCAAGGAATTCTATGACAAGATCTAACAATTCATTCAGTGGAAAGTCATCTCAACAGGGAGTGGAATGTTTGAGACCATGAGTCAAGGTGGCCCTAGAAGTGTCATGATATGGGAAATCCCATTTGTATTTTAAAACTGAAGTACTTAGATTGTTGGTTCTTCACAATATTTTTGTGATAAAGGATCAATTTCATTTCATTTGTCTAACGAGTGGTTATTGTATGGCATATTGCAACTTTGAATCTGTCTTTCAAGGCCATTAATATTAATCTTTGTTTTAATCTTTAATTTTTTTGTTTCTTGTGTTCATTGGAATAAGGCTCTATTTGGGGGCAAATGGATGGTTCAAGAAGCAGGTAGAACTGTGGAATGTTATCTGTCTAACAATCCCTTCCTACTTATAGAAGTGACATAGTTGGGCAATGTTTCATGAGATGAACACTTTGTTCAATTTGGATGAAATTTCTGTATTTACTATTTAGATCAAGTTTGACAATGTAATTGTTGTCCAACATTTCCATTTTTAGGTAATATGTGGGAGTGTTAACTGTTATTTCTTTTGTAGGAAAGTAACTCTTATTTGACTACTTTTTGGCTCCTGGATGTAACAACTGTAATTTTTAATGCAATATCTGTGCCATTTTCCCCTAAACTATTTTTTTTTAATTGCATGTCCCCTATTTATATATATTTAACAACGACTGTTGCGGTACTAATTACTATGTAAGTGAAACCCTCATTCAAGGATTTGATCAAAAAGTATGTATTCATGATCATTTTTCTTTTCTTCACTTCCGTGTTATATTTTATCATCATTTGAAGTGATAAACAATTTTCAACTTGCTAGAAATAAAAAAAAATATACATAAAAATAAAATTGGGTTTTGACCCTATGGGGATTTGACCCCAATTGTAGAGTAATCAATTGTATTATCATTAGTTTTACTCATCTAATCTCAATGATGGGATGTTTTTTGTTATTATCTATTCATTACCCTAGCTTCTATACCCATAGATCCAACACTTTAAAGTGCCTCTACACTTGTGGGTGGCCCCCAAGCCCGGGTGGTTTAGCTTATTATTTTCCACATCTTCCTGCATTTCTCAGATCTAGAGGTGCATAACAGCAAGTTACTTTATCATCTACAACCATTTACTAAAATCTATAGCAAGTTATTCACCTCCCAATTTGTAAGGGCTCCTATCACTCAACTTGGTGTTATTCTAAGAGTTATGTCTAGTATTTTGAGTTTCTTTATGCTTGCTGATTTGCATTTTTCTGCAGTCATATTTCATTTCTAGATTGCCTCTCATGAAGACCTTGACAAGACCACTATTTTGGGTGGTAAAGCCACCAACTGATTTGGACAAGACCTACCCACTTATGATCCAAACCAATCCATTTGAAACTAGGCAACCCATAGAGCACCAAAACGCATAAAAACCAAAAACAAAATAACAAAAATATGCACCCCTCTCTTAAAGCCCAATCCTCAAAATTCTCAATCTCGAATTGGATCTGCAATCGCCAGAAAAATACCAGAATGTATCAAACCAATGGAAGGCTTTAACTCTATCCTTTCTCATAGTTGGACAATACCTAGCATGGAAGTTGGGTTCAAGCCCATGGGTCAAAATTGGCATAGATGCAATAGTTGGTTGTGGGTACAATGTCTTCCTGCCAGAGACACTTATTGTTCAAATTCCAGAGACACGGCAATGCACACTTAATAGAAATGTTGATGTCAATTGAATGAAAATTTGAAGATAGGGATGGGTCCAAGCACAGGATTTGGGACATGAAGCAAAGTAAGGCACACATTCGTTTAAGTGAATCCAATGATGAAATTGCTTGGTCCTATAACAGCACAAGCAGACATTATTTAACTAAGTTGGGGTATTATCTTGCAATGAAAAACCTAGAAATATCAACAAATAAATGGTGGTTCAAGAAGCTGTGGATGAATGGAATTTAGTCCTCATTTTCTTTCTACTAATTACTCATCCCAACAATATTGGGTAGACTATAGAACAAAGAATAAACCAATTCCATATCCTCTATCCACTGTGGGAAGAAGAAATCTGGCACCTATCATAGGAAGCTTGCCCATTCCAATGAGGAATGTCAAACATTTAGGCCAAAAGAGCTCCAAAAGGAAAAATACTTCCTTTATAAGAATTATTGAGAGGTTGATGTCAACAATCTTAGCTACATTGACCCACACTTGATGCTAATGCACAAATCTAGCCTTGCCAGCAACAAGGAATCTCATTGTACATAGAACTGTCAAATCAAGCACGAAATAGCATATATGGTCATTGATAATGGCAACCAAAATAACCTTTTCTTGCTTCAATTGGAAAAGGAACTTAAGTTACCAACCTCAACTCACATTGGCTTGGATGGGTCAAAGATGCACATTAGCTTGTGCTAATCAGTTGACAATAGATCAAATGGTTACTAAAATATGGCAAGATTTTTCCCTATATCTTATATGTTCTTACAAATAAAGAGGAGAAGACTTATGAAAATAAGATGATGATAACAAGTTTAACTAATTGCATAAGTGTAAGTAATATAAGTGGCATTTAAAAAATAAAAGGAAGACTACAAAAGAGGAATGCCACAAATGCAAATATATTGTAGTACATAAAATCAAAAAAATAATGAAGTCAATTGACGGAGAAATCAATGGTGTCATTGGTGGTTGTTTGTATCCTAAACACGGGAGTTACAATTAGATGTTTACAAATACGTCGCAATACATTCCCACTTGCCACCTGTTACCTAGTATTATTCTCACCTCTTCCTACTTGCTTACAAGGAATTGTTCCCTAAATTAGCAAAATGGAAACCAGTATGTCTTCCCTCACAAGGAAGCCACATGTTTTCCATTGAAATGTGTGGCTGTGATATTCCTTTGGGTGATGAATGGGGAAGAACACTAGGACCTATCACCATGGATTTCTTGGAATTCTACATGAGTTTTCAAGAGAATGGCAACTCCTACATGCTCAAAGGTTCTGAAGCAATCATTAGAGAAATAATCAACTACCATTGTATGGAAAAGCTTCTGAAAAAGGGCCATTGTTTGAAAATGGGGGATATGTGAAATGTGAGGGAAAACATATTGGTTTCCATTTTTCTAATTAACTAGGTGAAAGACTCAACTATTTTCTATACTTCCTCATGGCTGACATGCTACAGGTGTTTTTCATGGGAGTCAGGACCATTGGTTTCATCAAAGAGGTTAGCCAAATTTTAGCCCAGCATAATCAGTGTACCAAAAGAAATTTGTTAAAAGGGGCCACAAGTAATGGTATGAGCTGGTCCACAAAAATAGAAAAATTAGTTACTGTAAAGTGACACCACAACAATCAATGTTGCACAAGGATTTTAGTCATTGATATCTCTATAATACATTAGAATAGGATCGATTGTCCCTTCTTGTTCCACATTACACATATGAAATGAAAGTGGTCTTGGATGCTTTTCAAGCAGTTTTTGGGAAACAATCTAGCTTAGTAGTCAAGAGGGTAGGTAGAGCCCTCTTCTATGGGCTTGAAAGGGAAGGAGCAGTTTCCATAGTCATGGTCACATGGAACAAAAATATTTGGTAGGTAATGAGCAATTCAAATCCTAGCAATAATTATCCAGCCAGTAACAAACGAAGCAAGTAACGATGTCGTAATGAATGAAAAGCGAGCAAGAAGTAATTGCATAATATTAGCTTATCCCCTCTTAGCAGCGTTTAAATGCCATTCTTCAAGAAGATAATTTCACTTTCAAATGTAAGTTGGGGAATCAAAGTTGTGCTAGCCTTTATGTTGTCTCACTTTCGGGCGATCATTCAATACAATAAGCATTCAACTCCTTTATCTATCAAGAAATTATCAACTCTTGTGATATTATATTTGGAGATGGATTACCAGGAAAAGAAGTGGGAAAGAGTCGTTCCCAAATAGTCAATTCATTATTCTTCCCACGATGTTCCTACTATTAATTAAAGAGGAAAGTAACAACCTTGACTCGAGCAATAAGCCTATCCCTATTATGAAGTCGAGTAATGCTCTCTCCCAAAGGGATATCCTAGAGGTCATTGTAGCACTCGACCTATTGATGGGTGTAGGGAGGCAGATCGTCCGATGGAGAGGTCATTATCGATGGTTGGAAGGCAAGGATAAAAGTATGCTCAAATGAGATGTATGTTGATTTCATTATTATGCACATCATTACAAAGTCAGGAGATTAGTGTGAAAGAAGAGAGAGAGGCCAATTATCTATCTATCATGAAGCAATAGAGTTATGTTGATTTTGTTATTATGTAAATAATGATATAATCATGAGATTAGTGCGAAAGAAGGGAGAGGCCAATTAACTATATATCGTGAGCAGTGAAAGAAGAAAGGGATAGGAGTGTATAGAGCCTGACCGATCACCCCTATACACAGAGTAAGCAATCAAAACATGATAAAGGAGTGAAATGCCCCTACTATTATTATTGAATCCCTGCCCTCTTGATTATTTCAGCATCGTACATTCGTTATCCATTCGGATGTGTTCCCTTTCTACATAATAACTCGCATGTCGCATGAAGGTATAAGAGCGGGCAAAAGCTCCATCAAATAAGAGGGTACAATGTTACTTGATATAGAAACATGATTTCAATTCCTCCTCTGAAAGTATAATCTGCCAAGTAATTTTATTTATAGTATCTATACATAATCGTGACTCACTTTGGTCCCACTTGGATTGATCGATTGGAAAAACACTAAATTGATCCGATCAATTTAGATCCATCAAAAGGAATATTGCATCTTGAATTTATCTATCTAATCTATTTATGTTTAGACTCATACCAACTTCTCCTCATAGCATAACCAACCTTACACCCATTGCAATACATGGTCCATCTGGGTTCCTGAAACAAATTTTCTCTGTTCACTGTTCTTTCGCATTCCAGATTTATTCTCACCAATCCAAAAGCCATTTCCTTTACCAGAGAATTTTTCAAAGTTGCAATTTCTAGAAGCATCACAAGTTTGGGCCTTGGATCTTCCTGCACTGTGAAATTCACACGCCCTGGGTTCCAAGCCCACAAGCGACTCTTGTGGTGCTTTTCCCTCCAATCCCTGAACGGTAGGGCTTGGAGTACCCCCCAAGCTACACAAAAATCAACAGCCTAGAGTTTATTAACTTAACAAACTACATATTATAGGAAAATAGAAATAAAGCAAAACGTCAACTTGCAGAGTGAAAATAGATTCAAGAAAACCCAAACCCCGTCGTCATTCGAGTGCCAATGACAGGTGGGCAAAGAACTAAGGTTCAAGGAAGTAGGACAAGGTTGTGCATAGCCTTTGAGGATGAAAAAAATGAATTAATATAAGAATATCCATTTCATCATTACATGGGTAGAAATTCAAACGCAATAAACGGGAAACCCGATATAGAACTTAAACGGTCCCCCTACTTTGAATGTTTTCACAAAACAGTCCAAGGAGACTGAATATGTATACTTCCCATTGGCATCGCATTGCATCTTTTGTATCTGAGTCTTCACATAATCAAAGGGTAGACTACATGTAGATGCAAAAGAAATAGAAACGACACTTGCACCAACCACAATTGTAGCTTCAGAAAGGCCCATGGTGTCCTTGAAAAATTCTACAGACTGATCATAAGAAGCAAGCATGCCCATATTTAAGGCCATTGCTTAGAAAATTGTTGGACCCGCCCCTTTCCATAGGGCCAGAACCCCTTCATCACCAATAATACGATATAGTGCATGGAATGATTTTTTGTAATGTCGTCGCTGCAAAGCAGGCAGAGTTGCATCCACCTGCATGCGAATGAGAGCTAAATCTAGGACTTCCAACACATCCTCCAATAGCTCTTGTTGTAATTTCACAAAGAGCCTTCTTATAGAGAGGTAGTGGTTTCCCATCATTAATGGAAATTTCTTTGGTTGTCAATATCCTAAATGATCCAAGACGTTTTGGTGTATAAGTTACCTATCTTAACGAACCAGCTAATAACCCCTTGTAAAAAGCACCAAATCCCTTGTCCCTTAGCATGTTCTTTGCAACATTATAACCCGAACCTTGACCGAACTGAATGCGCAGCTTGATCATGTCCACATGCTAGATGGCACACATGGCGAGCATACCAGAGGCTCCTCCATTGACAAATTGCTTCATTGCATTCCACACGATTCATGTCTTGCGCTTCTCCCTTGCCATCTCTCTGAAGGACTCAAACACCCGATCAATTTGAAACTGCCCTCCTTCCTCTTCTTGATGTCACCATTGATATGAGAAAAAACCGGCAAGAAGAATTTGTCTTTCTACGCATCCTTAGCAAGAAAGAAGAAGAATAGGAAGAGATTTTATCTTCGTTGTTTTGCAATGTCTCCTCTTGGAGGGGTGAACTAGCACAAGTCTCCAATTTTAATTGCTCCAAGGATGACAAAAATGAATGTCTTCTATTACCACTATCTCCTCACCCAAAGAGGAAACACTTATCGTGTAAATTTATTTTTAATAAAATAAAAATATTTAGAAAAATACATTATTAATAGCACAACATAACAATGTTTATAAAACTAATATATATACTAGCAATTACCCCTAAAGGTGCAAAGGTACACCGAAGGAATAGAAGATTTGATAAGATCATCTCACCACAAGCAGAGCCAACTAATTGTTATATGCATTCACATAAGTTCTATCCAACTCTCCACTGCAAGTGCCATGAGGCGAGCCTATTGCTCACAACCTAGGCATGAGCACAAAGTGTTAACAAACCTTTCCCTAAGTGTGCCACGCCCAACTATCCATCTTTTCTAAGTCACACAGTGATGCTATCCCTATATTTCTATTAGGGCATGAGATCGATCTCTGTTGAGGTCCTAGATCCAACAACTCGTATTCCCATTGTTGCCCCTTACCATTTGGGAAAGTGTTCTTTTTTTAGACAAATTAATGATCCAAGAAGTAGGCGGGAGTGTGTGTACATCTCACATCTCATAAAGATAAGCATCTATTTGATGGGAGAAATTTCAACATTTAAATTTGAGTTAGTTTATGCAAATATTAGCTTGGACTAACATTTTTAAACATGGAGATAATCTTTAAAATTGATGTCGAAACAATCCAGACTCTCTCGCAACACACTTCAAGGACCTATTTTTCCAAAAGTCTTTTATAGATATTAAGTTTGACACAATTGGACCCACATGGAGGAATGGTAGATGGGGATCTTATGGCATTTCAAAAAGACTAGACCACTTCTTTGTGAAGAAAGGTCTAGCTAACCATCTCACCAATTTGAGCTCATGGGTTCTTCCCTTGCAAATATCTGATCATTTTCCTCTCTTTTTAGTCTGGAAGACATTTCAAAAGGGAAGCCCGCTCCCTTTAATTTTAACAATTTTTGGTTGAAAGACCCAGAATTCACCTTAATGGTCTAAGACTTCTAGACAAAATTCAATCTGAGGATTGGCAATTTGGCCATTGACAATCTCTCTATAAGTTGAAAAATCTAAAATAGGTAGTTCGTTTATTGACTTGTCATCTAAAAAAAGAAAGGAGTAGAGTAATTATACAAATCAACGCCCATATTAAATCTTTAGAAGATCCACATTCAACAAACTACTTCTCGGAGGCTTCCAAACATAAATTAGCAGAATTTGACAAAAAAATGAGAATACTTTTGCATCAAGCATAGGAATGGCAACAGAAGATTCGTCAAATGTGGATTGATGAAGGGGACAAAAATACTAGATATTTCCACAACTAGACTTTGAGGGATTGTATGCAAAATTCTATTTGGAAAATCAAGAACGATGCTAGGAAAATTATTTATGGAAAAAAAGATATTCAGAAAGAAGAATTCAGACATTTCCAATCATCACTGAGAGTAAGAGATGCTCCTTCCTCTCAGAAATATATGGACTTCGTTTCTCTATATCCGCAAATGGTTGACACGGAGAATCTCCTCTATATTTTAGGAGTATGAAGTCTTCTTATTATTTGTGAAGGAGCAAGGATCTATACCCTAAATCAAGTGGGAATAGGGATCTCCTCTCTAGTTGATAGGGAGTAATGACAAACATCACATTTGTATTATCCTCATCATGTGCCATGCACTAGGCCAAGACTAAAAATCATACATCTAAGTGAAGGGCATGGAGGAAGAATGGCGAATGGAAGATTAAATAAACATCTATGATTTCCTTGATGAGAGAAAATCCAAAATAGGAAGTGGACTGACACTCTTTGAGGATTGGACAAGTATCCAAGACAAGAGTGGTTGAAAAGGACCGATATTCTTTGAGGATTGGGAATCCAATATAATAATAGTCCTAAAAGGATATACCTAGTGAACATCTGAGTGGGGTATGCCCCAATTCATAAAGGAAATTTCCAATACACCCACCCATGCCCCAATTCAAAAAGAAAATTGCTAATGCACCCATTGGTAAAAAATTTGGACCTTTTAGGGATTCATGATTGGAAAAGAATTTGATTCTTGAACCCTTCTTTAGAAAAGAATCTGAACCTTTTTGAGATTCGTGATTGAAACTCTTGCAAAGCCCATGCTATTTTTCTATCATCCTTATCAGTTTAGTGTCATGTCGTTTGTCCAATAGCTATTGAATATTTATGGCAAACTCAATCTATGCTTCTCGTATTTGGGGAGAAATGCTTGCCAAAATATCATTTTTTGAAAGACGTATACCTACGAGGATTTGACTTAAGGCATTCAAGTGTTTTAATTTATACACTATTAGCAGTATCATAGCCACAACACGTAGTTTCATTTATCAGTAGTCTGTAGGGACATGTCCCCTGCATTTCTTGCATCCCTTCACTCCAGGGAGGGGAAACATAGATGTCTCAAGGCATCACTAGGATGTAAGAGATAAAAAGTTTGCCATCCCCGAGATGTCCCACTATCTCCAAGGGATGTCCCAAGAAATTTCCAGGTGCTACAGTGATGCCATGCTATACTCAATGGAAATGGGGAGTGCCACTGCATGTTTTAACAGTTTAAGGGTTTTGTAAAACACCACTTTTTATCCCATCTTCATTTCTTCTATGTCCTGGAAAATACCATTTTCCATGCAATTTCAACAATATCCAGAATATGGTAGTATGGTAGATATTGACTTAAGTACCATGAATATGTTTTCAATTTGCAAAAATTGTCTACGAAAGAGTCCAAAATTTCAACAATTCCATAGAAATCAATACAAAAACAATTTCCATAAAATCCACTGGCATCTAAAATTCTTATAAAGTTACTTCAAAATAATTTGACATTAACTACACTTAAAAACAGTGTTGCATGACAGAAATTTGGAAAAAATCAGTGAGGATCTAAAATCTGACTCGACAAAAAATAGCTGAACAATAATAAAAAATGAACTAGAAAACCTGAAGAAAAGACTCTGAATTTTTTTCAAAAATTGGCGAAAGGGAGTATTTTTGGCTCAATGACACGTTTCAGACAGATCTCACCAATTAATTAGTGGTTTATGCAAATATTGTTTAACAATGCATTAACGAAACCAATGGAATTAATTGCAAACATTGTTTATACCCATCTGACTCTTTAGCTTAAATGAGTAAGCTACTATGACATACACCATAGATTTGTCAGGCACTTGGATTACTAGCTATGAATCAACGATTTTTATACACATTGTATATACTCGTTTGTTACATTCATCTCACCATATCCAAAATATTACACGAGATGAACATTATCTAACAAGGAAAAATGATGCATATGAGGATTTCATAGTTCACTTACTATTTCCAATAATCGCTACAATAACATTGTCCAGCTTTGAAATGTTGGAAAGGATTGGAACCCTGACACTGAAAATTTTCTCTATAATATGGGAGAGTGGAAATCACCACATACTCAAAGTTTATGATGACCCACATAGGTGTCCCAGGGTTGTGTTTAAAAGACCAATTGCAAATGTCGGCTTCTCACCGTGTTGACAATAATACTTTGCTTCGACTTCTCCTTCACAACATTAGTGCAAATCGCGTGAGAAGCATACCCTGCTACCTTTCATCATCACAAACAATATTTCCAACTCTGCAGAAATTTTATCTGATAGATATATAACCTTTCTCCCACAATAAAATTATACATCTACTTATTCATCCCAATCCAGCTGCATCCAAATCTCTTTTTGGTAGAAGCTAGAAATGGAAATCCATGAAAAGAAAACTGAAGAGAGCCTAATATGCCACTACCAGAGTGAACATATGAAACAAGATTAAAACCTTGGCCAGGCGTGCTTTTTGGAAATGTCAGCATGTCTATAGGAATTTGTTGAACGGGTCTGTCCATCGTTACATTATGCGTTATTGCAACCTGGGGATACTCTTGCGACCCAAATACTGAATGGAACTCCTGTTTATTGCCTCCTACTTGATTGAACTGCTGCAATCCTAGTGCAAACAATTCCTGTGTATCTGAAGCTCTGTTTCTTAACTGTGTCGAACTACTTGGGGCTAGAAATTCAAGACTATGTGAGTGCTACTTAGATGTATTTAATACAAAACAATGTACAAAACCTGAATGATCTGTAGCCATAGCCATCGACAAATTACCAATCGGGGATGATACAGCCTGTAAGTTGTAGGCCAGAGTGGAAATTTCCTTACTTGTTTCTACCACAAATTCTTGTTGGGGATTCGAAATAGGTACCAAATTTACATCTTGACAGGAATGAAACATAACAACATGTTGCAGCACTTCCTTATCAATAGATTCAATCTCAGCAGATAGCATCTGTCCCTTCATGCATGCCTCTTCTAGCTGAACCTGTTCCCTGATGGCAAGTTCAGGCTCAACTCCCTTCATTTTTTTATTCTGTTCAAACATCTCAACTTGTTCAAACCCCATTGAAAAACCAGTCACTGAGAAAAATTCAGGAACAGTTGATAAAACTTCAAGCTGGGGATTTGGCAATGCTAACGCACAATGTTGAGACCACATTTACATCTAACCATGTTCAAACCCCATTGACAAACTAGGCACTGAATAGGACACAGAAAAAATTATCAAATAGGTTTCAAACAGTTATCAAATAGGGTCCAACTATAATAGAGCAATTCTTTGAACAAAGTAAGTGACCTTTCTGTAAGACAATTTTCATAGTTTTGCTTGAAGACAATTTATCCCACTCTAGGTTTTTAATTTATCGTTTTGGTAAGAGGCTTGTGACTGGGACTCTTCTGTCACACAGAAGATGGCCAAAAAAATAATTGAAGTGACTTGCATTTTATTATTCTCCAGATTCACAAGAGATCAACTTGCAAGTTCTATTAAGTTTGTGTATGTGGTTGTCCATTTCAACTTGTGAACATAAAGCCCCAAGTGTATGTGCATCTTCTGCGTCCTGAAAATTAGGTCTGTGCCTAGCAACAATATTGTGCCACGTTCTCTCAAAAAGAGCCTTGAGATTTGGGGATTGTGAAACTTTCATTAAAAAATATCCTCCTTTTAAAATGATTTGTAAACCGAGAAGATGAACTTACAAAAATTAATCAATTTACATGATTTTTTTAAACAATCGAAGGTCTTGAAGGAGGCAGTGCTTGTAGCAGAACAAAATGAGTGTGATGTTAATATGTTAGCAAGGCCGCTGCAGGGGATTTTTTCTGTTGTTGTATCGAATATGGAAACAGGGGAATATTTATAGAATCACTTCCTGGTGCGAAAGGAACATGTTAAACAATACAAAAATTTAAATAACTTACCTTATCTAGATTCTCCGACTCATTTGTTCCTCTTCATAGGCGCTTCGGAAGTTTCTTCGTCCTTCAAATTTCGAAGCAATGAAATGATCTTGCTCAGCAGCAATCAAGGCGTTTCCTTTGGAGTCTCTGTGGATAATCCCTTTCCCTGAATATGGCGTTGGAGAATGGTACCTCTATGGATTCTGCAGATGCAATAGATGGTCGTGGCGGGAGGCAATCGGAGGAGAAGGGAGAGAAAAAGTGATCTCATTGCAAAAATTCCAGCTCTTTGAGCATGTGGCATTCTTCCCGGTTTGCAGGGAGGAATTGGGAGCAGCGAGCAGGCGGGGGAATTGAAAATCATCTAAAATTAAAATTAAAATTAAAATTAAAAATTAAAAATTAAATGTTAATAATATATATATATATATATATATATATATATATATATATATATATATATATATAGTATTAAATTAAAAATTCAATAAGGTATTAAATTGTATATAAATTATTTAATAGGTAAAACTTATGAATTAGCAGTTTTATGAAGTGATATTTAAAAATTAAAATTATGTGATTTTCTCTTGTTTTAATATAGACATAAAAATGTATGATAACATGTCCAGTTTGATAACTATTGTTTTTGTTTTTACTAAACTTCCACTTATCACAATGAGACTAATTGTGTAGATTTACCATTATGAGAGGTTATGACCAATGGAGTAATTTTTATTGGGCCTTTTATCTTTACTAATATTTGCACAACCTTACCAAATTTTGTACACTAGGAATAACTCTCAAGGCCTTTACCAATGGACATGAAAAGGGCCTTAGACTAAGAATATGGGCACCATTATTATTCTTTGCAAGATAATAATTAGTAAGAGGGAAGGTAAAAAAAAAGAATTTTATTTCTAAAATGAGGCTTTTCATGCTCAAGGGCCATGAATTTGGCATTGAACAACCACACAGATCCTCTCTAAATAATCTTAGGAATATATGGGATATCAATTAGATCAGGAATTTTTTCACACCATGTATATGATTTAAGGAATGTACTATGGGTAGGAGAGGTAAACAAGGGGCATTAGGCCTTACAAGAAGCTTGTTAGTGTCAAGGGCAATGAGCTAGACTTAAAAACCACATAAATATTTTTTAAAGAATCTTTGGTCTTAAGTTGGGACATGGGCACCATAGGATTAGTTCTCACCATATATCGGAGTTAGTGTCTATGTTATGGTTAGGAGAGGAAAACAATTTCCTTTGTCCCGAAATTAATCTTTCTCATGCTCAATTTCCATGAACAATACCTCTAGCTGGGAATATGGGAATTTAGTATGTTTTGCATAATAAGAATGGGTCCTGTGGCCTTTAATATGGCTAAAGAAGGACATTAAAGAAAAGGGACTTAAGTCTTAAATAATTAGTGCCCATTAAAAAAGCTTCAAACCACCACATAAATTATATTCTCTAAGGGATATTCATTGGCCTCTAGAAGGGATGTGTCTGCCATTCAAAGGTTTTGCACACTATGATTGGGTCTTGGAGCCTCATCATTAGACCTTAATGAAATTAGGAGGCTTTCAAATCACATATGTTGCTTACAAGTGTAGGCTTGGTCAAAATAGGAACGAAATAAGGGACTTAGGCCTGATTTGAACCTTTGATGATTAAGCTTTGGAAGTAGTTCTCAAAGAACAACAAATAACCTCTATAGGGGATCTTAGGAATCTATGGGTGATATTTAGTGTCATTGGTATGTTTTACATAGTAAGAATGGGTCTTAGGCTTGTACCCTTTGCAAACAATGGCCGCAATCCCAAAATGAAACTTCTTTGGCTCACATTGCATGAAAAAGACCATAAAGAACTGCAATGTAAATCATCTTTGAGGAATTTTAGGCCTTCGTCTAGGATAAGGATTCCATTATGAGGTTTTCCACATCATATATGCAAGGAGTTAGGTCTTATTATATCTTGGCCAAGGAATGGAAAAGGGTCTTATGCCTAAAACAAGTCTTTATCATATTTAATTTCCATGAACATAATATTATAATGGAAATATGGGAACAACGAGTATGTTTTACATAATAAAGATGGGTTTTATGGCCTCTATGATGGAAATGGAAGGAAAACAAGATCCTTAGTTCCTAAACAAAACTTATTTAGTTCAAGGGACATGAATAAGGCCTCAAACGTTGACCACACATATCCTATCTAAGATATATCTAGCCTTTAGGTGTGATATGGGTGCTATTTGAATATTTTTGTGACATATTTAGGTCTTGGTGCCTTTAATTTTGGCCTTAATATCATTAGGAGTATTTTTGCACCACGTATGGGATTTGGGGCCTTAACCATAGTCAAGGAAGGATCATAAGGTGCTTGGGTCATATTTTAATCTTCCCATGATCAATCTTCTTGAACAAGTATTCTATTTACTACACGGAACATCTCTAGGGGATATTTGGCCTATATGGGGGATCTTTGTCACCATTGGTATGGTTTACATGGTAAGAATGGGCCTTGGGGAATGTACTATCTTGAGGGTAGGAGAAAAGATGGCCTTAGGCCCTAAATAAAGCTTCTTGAGTTCAAGGAACATGAATTAACCCCCAAACAACCACATAGATACTCTCTAAGGGATATTCAATTTTCAACTTTCACATGGGAGCCATGGCATGTTGTTCTACATAATTAAAGAGCCACAATAATTGTTAGTATGCATGGGTTTCTAATAATATTGTGTGCACATTCTATGAATGTGAATGCATTATTAGAATTCTTGAACATTTTTGTAATGCATGTATCTATAGAATAATATTACTTTAGAGTAAACTTCTAGGTTTATATCAATTGACCATGTATAAATCAACATATATACTTTTAATTCAAATTATTGAAATCATTCTCTATGAATCTAGTGCAATAATGAGCCATGGTATGTAACAATGCCACAAAAAACCCATAACAAATAATGTGTCCACAATTAAATTACTAACATAAATGACTAATTAATATACTTGTTGTACTTGTTATTTATCATATTTTTATTCTTGGACTATAATAGTCATTTACATTAATCAATATTAATTTTGTCACTTATTATCTAGTCATATATTTTAATCCTACTAAATTATTCATTTAACTTAGTCGTTTTTAGTTTAGTAATTTATTATCTAGTCCTATATTTTATTCCTAAACTAAATTAGTCATTTAAGTTAGTCGTTTTTAGTTTAGTCACTTATTATCTAGTCGTATATTTTATTCCTAGACTAAATTAGTCATTTTTAGTTCGGTCACTTAAAATTGCTCAAATTTAGTAGTAATTCACTTGAAATAATTGTGGTGACTAACTTTTTCAGTCACCTAGTCACTAATTTCATCATTTTCTACTAGTGATTGTCACAAGTTTTACAATACTCAACAAATATTTCTTTGGACTGTAGTTTCTCTCTAACAAAATGAAATTGAGTGTCTATATGTTTCGTGTTTTTATGAAATACTGGATTGTATTCTAATTTAATAGTGCTCTGGTTGTCACTTTTGATGGAAGTAGATTTCTTCTATTCTTCTCCTGCATCATTGAGAAGCCCTCTCAACCAGATCGCTTCACACGTTGCTGCACACAATGCTTGATACTCAGCTGCACATGAAGATAGTGCTACAGTACTTTGCTTCTTGCTGCTCCATGCTATGACCCCGGATCCTATGCTGAATGCGTAACCTGTGATAGACCTTCGACCATCCAGGTTACCTGCCCAGTCTGAATCTGAAAAACCTGCAAGAATAACATCAGATGTGTCAGTGTATAAAATGCCATAATTAACAGTACCACAAAGATACCTCAACACGCTTTTTGCTGCTACCCAGTGACTTTCAAGCGGTTTTGACATGAATTGACTCAACACACTAACAGAGTATGCCAAGTCTGGTCTGGTTTTTGTGAGATATATCAAACTCCCAACCAGCTATCTGTACATGGTGGCTTCCACCTCCTTAGTGCCATATTCACTGCACAACTTCAAATTCTGCTGCATAGGTGTCGCTGCTGACCTACACTAATCCATGCCAAAATTTTCCAACAGATTTATAGAATACTTCCCTTGGGTAAGAAAAGTTTGCCCAATATCTCTCCATACTTCTAATCCCAGACAGTAATGGAGACTTCCGAGATATTTCATTTCAAAAACTTGTGCCATCTACCTTTTTATTTCTTTTATTAAATTATCTGCATTTCCTGTTATAATCATGTCATCTACATATAAAGAAATCAAAATAATCTGGACCTGCTTATTGTACTTGGTATACAAATTTGGGTCATTTAAAATTTTATGAAAACCATGCTCTAAAAAGAAAGAATCAACCTTTTCGTACCAAGACCTGGGTGCTTTCTTTAAACCATATAGTGCCTTTTTCAATCTGCAAACAAGATGTTCCTGCCCTTGCTTTACAAACCCTTTTGGATATACTAAGTAAATTTCCTCTTTTAATTCACCATTTAAAAATGCAGATTTGACATCAAGCTGGTGTAGTTCCCAATTATATTTAGTTGCTAGAGAGATAATAATTCTGATAGTATTTAACTTTGCTACAGGTGCAAAGGTATCATCAAAATCTATGCCTTCTTGCTGTGAATATCCCTTTGCAACCAGCCTAGCTTTTAGTTTTTCAATACTTCCATATGCATTCATTTTTGGTTTAAACAGCCATTTACATCCTATGGGTGTTTTATTCTTAGGTAGTTCAACTAAATCCCAAGTGTTATTTCTAAGAATAGATTCTATCTCTTCATTCATTGCAGCCCTCCATTCCTCAAATTGACTAGCTTCTTTGTAATTAGTGGGCTCTACAATGTTCAAAATATTTGACATCAAAGCATAGTCTTTCAATCTTAATGGTTTTTGAGTCTTCCTACCTGATCTCCTTGGTAGGGGACTTACCTCAAATTTGTTTTCTTCAGATCTAATTGGGCTTGCATTATCACCTTCTTCCTGTTCTTCTTTATGCTCTTCTTTATGCTCCTGTTTATGCTCCTGCTCTCTTTCATCCTCGCTACCTTCATCCATCAACAATGGAATGTGCCAATCATCATCACTGTCATCTTTCCCTTCTTGAACCTGTTCATGAAACACTACATCCCTGCTTGCAAATATCTTATGAGACTGAGGATTGAACAACTTATATGCTTTAAATTCTGTGCCATAACCAACAAAGATGCATTTAACAACTTTAGGATCTAATTTCTTCCTACCAGCTTTGGGTATATGGGAAAATTCTTTTGACCCAAATACTCTTAGATGATTTATTGCTGGTTTGAGTCCATATAGAGCTTCAAAAGAAGTTTTGAAGCCAAGATACTTGGTAGGACTTATATTGTTTAAATATACAGCAGTATTAATAGCCTCTGCCCAAAAAATATTAGATAGACCCTTACCTTGTAACATGCTCCTTGCGCACTCCACTAAGGTTCTGTTCTTGCGCTCTGCCACTCCATTCTGCTGTGGTGTCTGTGGCACTGTAAAATACTGAACAATCCTGTGAAATTTGCAGAATTTCATGAATTCCCCTAACTTGTATTCTCCCCCTTGATCAGACCAGAGAATTTTTATACTTTTTCCAAATTGTTTTTCAACCAAGGTTTTAAATTCTATAAAGCACTGGAAATTCTGAATTTTTCTACTCAGAAAATAAACCCATGAATATATAGTGCAGTCATTAGTAAATAACAAAAAGTAATATGCTCCACCTAGCGACCTTGTCTGCATAGGTCCGCATATATCAGTGTGCACTAGTTCTAAAATATATGTTTCCTTCCTTCTATCATGCACAGGAAACTGTTCTTTATGCATTTTACCTAAGGCACATCCATCACAATTTAACTGAGTATTATGAAAGACAGGGAGTCCCTCAACCATAGCTTTTCTCTGCAATAGCATGAGGTCCTGCCGAAATCGACATACCAGATGTCGTCCTCATTGGATGCTGAACGGGCACAGTTAACTGTGAACAGTCGAAATTCGTGACTGAAATCTTCATCTTCTTCAAAATATTCTTCAACAAAATATCCTCTGTGCTTCACCATCGCCAACCTTTTCTTTGCATCAGCTGCCTGCTTCTTAAAGCATTCATTCTGTATATGACCTTTCCTTCCACAATAATAACATTTCTTTACAGGCTGATTTACAGACATACCTTTGTACGGACTCTTCTGCGATATACCTCCTTTCTGCTGTAGTTGCGACTGTGATTTCTACTGTGGTTGCTTCCCTCTGAATGATCGTCATTTCACCATCAGAGCAAGATCATCGCTCTGGGGTTTCAAATTCTGTCGCCGCTCCTCCTCTTGCAGCAAGATCCCTGTCAGATCTTTAATTTTCCCTTGCCGCCAATCCAGTGATGAACATTTGATATTCATCTCTCATCCCGTTCAGTGTAATTGTGACGAGATCTGAGTCTGACACCTTCTCCCCGATGTCCCCCAATCCATCTTTCACATCTTCAATTCGTGCAATGAATGCAGCAGCAGTCTCACTTTCGTCCATTTTCATTGAACACAACTTGCTTTTGAGTGCCATAATTCGACTTGTGTTCTGGGTCTGATACAGGCTTTTGATGGTCATCCAGATCTCCGCAGACATTTTACAGTCTCTAATATGAGGGATAATGTTGTCCTTGATGGACATCTTCAGCAAAAATTTCGCCTTGTTTTCTCGCTTATCCCATTCTTGCTCCTGTGTATTCGCTCTGTTGTGTGAATTCAGCCTCTGCTCATCACCTGTAACTATCGACCATGCATTCGCACCCTCAAGCAAGGTCTGAATCTTAAACTTCCAATTTGTGAAGTTAGATCCATTGAGTTTTCCAGACTCGTGGGGATAAGATTCCATCGTATTACTCATTCTGAACTAATATACAAATAAATGAATCTACCCAACTGATTCAGAAAAAAAAAATGAATACCTGTCAGATCTTGTCACCTGATCTGCCACTGCTCTACCACTGATCTGCTAGTCTCCTGATCCACCCACTATATCTTCGATTCAGATCTAGCAATGTCTGACAAATCTGCAATTCAATCTTGCTCGAATAAGCAAATCGGCTGTATTCCAATACAGCCACTAAAACCGATATGATCCAAACTATTACGATCTGCCTCTCCTAGATAGATCCGCAACTTCTCCGATCTGCACCCCTATCAGATCGTCCAGTGAAGGTGAGGCTTCCCTCGGATCCCCTTGAAGGTGAGTTAGCGTTCTCCCGTGCGAAAAATCCGCACCCAAATTGAAACGGTGTAAGGCAAATCCTTTGGCGCGAGTTTTCTGTTGGCCTTTGCGCCAATCTGGTATTTTGGCGCGGTGGAGCGACTATGGGCCGAACAGACGCACCAGTTGTGCTTCCTGGTGCAACTGTCAGCGCAAAAAGTGCGCCAACCCCCTTCTACTCAGAAAATTAAAAAATCATCTGAGTCTGTGAGCCAGGTGTTACTGCAGTCCACCTGCTCAGCCACAAAGGCTTCTTCTACCACAAAGGCAACTCTGCCACAAAGGCAAACTAGCCACAAAGGCACTCCAGCCACAAAGGCGACAAAATATCAGGCTCACCCAATCTGAGCTCTGATACCAAGATAAAATATACACATAATTGAAAAAGAAGGAGTTGTAGCTCACAGGTGAGTACTGCACCTGGAGACTACAATCAGAACTGAGAGATTACTCTCATACACTCCATATTCATGAATGAAATATTACATCATTAAGTACAATACTAGAAATTAGGAAGTTGCAACCAAACCCCTAAACTCTAGGAACAAATCCTAAACTAAGGAGATGCGTTCCAACTTGTGTAACCTTTTCTCCATTAATACAAAATAATATAATTATTTTCAACTTGACATAGTGTAATGAACTTTATGCCCAATATCCAATACCATAGAGCAATACATGTTCACCAATTCAATAGTTTCTTATGGCCAATATCCAACACCATAGAGCAAGACATGTTCGCCAATTCAGCAGTTGCTTCCAAATCTCTCTCAGTGCTAGAGTTTTTTTCTTAGTAAACTTGTTTTTACTGCTCTTGAACTGATGAAAGCCATCATTGTTTCATATAGGAGCATTTAGTTCTCATAAGAAAATTGTGATATTGTCAATTATCCCTTTTTAGTTTTTTAATGATTCAATTAAGATTAACATTTGTATGTTGTCATGAGGAGATATTTTATTTTTCATGTCAATTGCCTTTTATAACTCTAGAAGGTTCTTAATATTGCCTTTATTTTTAATAAATGGAACTCAATTATATATTTAAAAATATGATTAGGTAAGAAAATTTTAGGATTATAATTTTTTTTTTCCAAGTTGACAATGTGAATGTTTATTTCCCTAAAGTTGGATCCCATGTTCAATACCTCCCCATGGGGTTTGAAGATAATAGGTAATTGAAATTCAACGACATATAAAACAAATAATGTATACATCAAAAGTTCTATATATTATAGTAGTTCTAGCTTGAGAAATCTTTCAATTTGGCATTCAATTCTTTATTAATAAAGTTGTTTTAGTTAGTAGGGAGTACAATAATTTTGTAATCAAATAATAGGAGAAAACATATTCACAATATAATTTATTTGAAAAAATAGATGTGTGTAAATTAGTTTAATAAGAAACTAGATTTATAATTATAAAATATAAAACTATAACTTAAAATTGTGAAATTGCTTTGTATTTTTTGTTTCTTATGTATATAGAGAAAGAATAAACCAAGTTTGAAGTTAAGAAAATAAACCATAACATAAAGAACAATATCTCCTTCCAAAAATGTCTCCATATTAAAATGACATTCACTTTCTTGTATACCAAGACTATTGTTATTCATATACAATATACAATTTTTGACAAGCATGAATTTAGCGCTCGGATATGAAGATGAACTTGGAGTAAACTCTATTTCTATTAATAAAATTTCTCTTTATTTACATCTATGCTAGACAGATTGTACTTGAATGTATTTAAAATATCTTATTTGAGTTACATGCTCATTTCTGCTTGTTTCAGAGGATTTTCACCCCCAATTTCCTATTTCAATATCTATAACAAAATGTTTTGGTTGATAGCTTACAACACACGTGTTGATTCATTATCTAAAAGAGGTTTGTTGTCTCCATTTTGTGCCATCTAGATTTCTCATTACAGGGCTTCCACCTTTATGGATTATCAAGAATATCCTCTGCCATGACTTCTACAACAAGCGAGCCTGACTACTACAAGAGAGCCAGTTTTTGAACCACAAGCGAGGGAGTATTCCCCTTTTTTTTGCCTAGTTTTATCTTTACTATGGCTTATTTTTATCTGTACATATTGAATCATACTTCTACTTTAAGTCCTTTTACTTTCTTGTAATTATGTATCTTTTGTATATAGGATCACTCGCTCCAGACTTCCTTCTGGGCTCTGAGGCAATTGTCTTTTTGTTTCTTCATATGGATTATCTTGAATAGAAAGCGGTTTCTGATCTGGCATATAGCCTTGCTTGGACTTTCCCAATGTATTTTGGTTTTCCCTCTATGTTTATGAGATGGATCGCCACATCATGATGCTTCCATATATGTTTCCAATCTGGCAATAATATGAATGCAATGATTATATGTAATATGGACATGATTTGTATGATCTTTATGATTTTTTATGAATATGAAATGTTAGAAATAACAACGTTTTTTTCTTACTGAAAAATAAAAAATAAAAATAAAAATAAAAATAAAAAAACAACTCTTATCATTAATATCTTTGAAACCTCCACAACCTACTTCCATAGAAGCAAAAATTGTCTTTCATTTATTCACAATGGCTCCTTCTATGCAACAACTTATTTCTTCTAGGCTACTCTTTCCTATGCTATTGCCTTACGGCGTTTCTTTTGCAACATGTGGTGCAATTGCTAGTTACGTCGTAATGCATTCTTATTTGAAAACAACTTCCCTAGGTGCCAATGTGTACATGCCATTGGATCAAATGTGAGACAATTGAAATGTTTCAGGCCATTAGATCCACAAGTAAATAGTTTTATATATATATATTTTTATAATGTTAGTTTTTTTTTTTTCTTTTTAATAAGTTAGATTGATTTTAGGTGTATAATAGAAATGTTGCAATGTCATGTTTAACATTTTGACTATGTCAAATTACACAAAAATAAAAATAAAAGTAAATTAAATAAAAATATTGACATAATGTAATGAACGTTTTAACTAGGTCAAAATACAATAAAAAATAAAAATAATAAAATAAAATAATAATAAGCTATAAAAACAACCCATGGTATTGACCCATTGTATTCATGTGGAATATATTTTATTTAAATACCAAATTAAGATGGCCTACGATTGAAATGTTTTAGGCCATTAGATCCACAACTATATATATATATTAGAATGTTAGTTTTTCTTTTTTTTTTCTTTTTAATAAGTTAGATTGATTTTAGATGTATAACTGAAATGTTGTAATGTCATGTTTAACATTTTGACTATGTCAAATTACATAAAAATAAAAATAAAAGTAAATTAAATAAAATATTGACATAATGTAATGAACATTTTAACTAGGTCAAAATACAATAAAAAAATAAAAATAATAAAATAAAATAATAATAAGGTATAAAAACAGCCCATGGTATTGACCCATGGTATTCATGTGGAATATATTTTATTTAAAGGGCGAAATTAAATTGGCCTAGATCAATCTTGACTCTGGATCTACCAAGATCCAAGATGGATCAAATGTCTTCATATGCAAACCTCTTTTAGAGTGAAAAGAGAATTGATCCCTCTCATAAATAATATATATCTAAATTAACTACTTAATAAAATTATTTTTAATTGTTTATAATCATTATTCTTTTAAAATTTTACTTAATAAAATGTATCTAAATTTTCATACATCCAAATATACATTGTTTTTCTTGTTCTATATTATTTTTGTTACAACTATTTTATTATTCCAAAAAGACATGGTCTGTCTTGTTATATATTATTTATGTTACAACTGTTTTATTATTCATGAGTAGTATTTCTTAATATATAAAAAATTAAATTAATAATGAAAAATTTTAAAATATGTGAAATTATTTCACACGACATGATTTATCTTGAGAAATATTGATGAATGTTCATAATTCTCATTTCTTAAATAACACAAAATTTACCTTTAATTACTTAATTGTAATAGTTTGTAACTACGTAGATACTCTTTTCGATTTTTTTTTGTTAATGAATATCAAATTTCTTATATATATATATATATACACCTAATTGTAGCTAAAAATCATTACATCACATTAGTTCACAAAATATATCTAATGCTATAAGGATTGAGATGATCACAATGTTTTGAATTATGATAACTAGGTGATAACCAAAATTAAGTTTTAGCCACAAGAAAAAAAATCACAACTCCTCATATAATATATCCAAGGTTGGAACAAACCCCATACATAGTAATGGACATCATGAGAATTTTAGTGAACATAGAACACCACCCTAGAAATTCTATACTCTTGATCAATTTAGAATAACCTAAGATGTCTATATTGGATGCCCAGGTGGGTGGTACAATAATTGAGGATGCTTCTTAAAGGGTAAGGGAATTTAGATACTCTATCCTTCCACCAAAGCTATAAAAATTGAGACTTGTAGATGATAGTTTTACAAAATTGACACCATGTGATTAAGAATAAGTTACAAACATTAGGTATTTTAAAAGGTATTTAAAAAGTAATAAGAGGAAGGTACACAAGGGCCATGGTAATTAATGTGATTAGTTGTACTATTTTTATTTAAAATAGTAATTTGTATTTGTATTTTTTTTAAATTAATATTGTTAAATATGTTGTAATATTTTTATTTAAAATGGTAATTTATATTTGTATTTTTTAAAATGAATATTTCTAAATGTGTAATTGAGTAAAATGTATGAAATTGATATTCTAAATTTTAAGATGTTTATTTAAAAAATTCAAAGTATGGTGAGTTTTGTTTTATTAAAGTTTGAGTCTAGATGTGTAGAGAATGAATCTATCTCAAGTCCCAAACAAGATTTTTCTTTCTCTTTTTATTCTATCTTGCACCTTGACACTCCTCTCCTCCTCCCTACACAAATTTAAACTATGAGGCACAAGGTAGTTTTTGCCAGGGAAAATTTTAAGAACCCCCCTAAATTTATATATATAATAAATGAGCGAATCCCCATGATACATAGGAAAAATGGAAGGTGATTTTATTAATAATATAATATGTATATATAATTTTTTGGCGAATTTCTCATGAGATTATATTATCTTGTAAAATCATGGCGAATCACCAATACAAATGGCGAATCACTACTACAAAATGGTGAATCGTTGTCTAGTGGAGTTTGGGGTGTTGGTTCCAATAAAGATATGGTAGTTGAACCAAGAGTAGAAGGAATAGAACCACCAAGACCAAGCATGGCACATGGTGACTCGTGAAGGAAGTAGTTCTCGTGCAGTTTGGAAAACGCGTTCTTCTAGTTCCGCTAAGCGTAGTGTTGTTGCTCATGATACTACTAGCACTAATATTGAGGTTGGAGAGGAGTTTGAGGAGAAATGAACAACAATGGGAAGAAAAGAAAACATGCTATTAAAAAAGTGTTGATAAACATTGGATCTGATCCAGGTGCCATGGTACAATAACAATATCGCAAAATACTTCAGATGTTCAACTATGGAAACATAATTTACATTACAACACCATCACAACTCTTACACAACCATATTTATGGAAATGATTTGATGCTGGGAATATCTTAAAGGAAGACCTAGCATGGTAACTATAATAAGGTGAACTGCTTCTCACTTCTTCAAAATATTATTCCTTCTCGTGCCTTCAAAATCTGGATATTGAAAGGAATATGTGCCAGTTGCAGCCACCCTGCTGAATCTATTAAAATTATAACCATCAACATGAAGAGAACCATTAGAAAAACTCCATTCAGAATTCCCCATGTCATGCCCATGCCATGCCATGAATCTGTTTGTAGCAGAATCCCACAAGTAGTAGCAGTGGCACCCTGTATTTACCTGATAGCTCCATTGATTGAAGAGGAGGTCCACTCTAGAACTTGCCAATGCTCTCCTAGTATTGTTGTACAAATGATGTCTTGTTTTAAATTTGTACAAGGAGAGATACATTTTCAGTATATGCATCTTTTCAAATCTGGTAGTTATAACTTATAAGTCCAAATAAGCAATAAGCAGACCAATGACCTCCATCAAAGGTTCAAATACCATAAATTGAATAGGCAATAAGCAGACCAATGACCTCCATCAAAGGTTCTAACCAAGTCCTTAATTTAAGGATGGATGGCTATTCTTTTGAGGTGGAGTAAATTACCATTGGACCAATTTGACGTTAAATTATTATATAAAATCATGCAATGTGAACAACCAAACATTTGATATAGACATTTTGTAATAACACTTATTCTTTGTAATAACATGGTTTGTTAATGGATGTTGTGTAATGAAATACTTTGTTATAAAGTTAATGTTTTGAGTAATTTACTAGCATAGATCCATCTAAAGTATGGATCTAACATAAGCCAAGAGAGATTAAATTTCTTTTGTTGCAAACTTATTTTAGAGTGCAAAAAACAATCTGTAATTTTATACTGTTTAAATTGTATTTTTGAATATTATAGAGATTACATAACATGTGTATTGAACCATTTTATTAATTCATATTAAAATATTTTATTCATAACTCACATTGGATATTTTATTCTATACGACATTAAAATATTTTCTTTAAAAAATAAAATCTATATAATAATATATATCAAGTTGATATCGATTTAAACATCTTACATTATTTTTTTACTTCAAATTACTTTACATGATATTAGATTAAAAATACATAGGATATATTGTTTTTCCTTTTTATTATAAGGGACATTGCTTGGTCATATGAATAACTAATTAAAAATATATAGGATATATTGTTTTTCCATTTTATTATGAGGGACATTGCTTGGTCATATGGATAACTAATTAAAAATACATAGGATATATTGTTTTTCCTTTTTATTATAAAGGACATTGCTTTTTTATTTAGAGAATATTTTATTTTTATTTTAAATGGGACATACATACTTACACATCACCAAATAATCTATTAATCCATTTTAGTGCTTGGTAAATATGTGATTAATATAAATCTATAGTGATAAATTTTCAATGTTTTAATTGTATATTTTTATATTGTATCATTATTAATATTTTATATTAAAATTTGAACCGGTTACACACTTTCCTCTTATCAAGAAGTAATTACTATTTATTACTTGAACACTAAAAGTGAAATATTAACAACTAAGTTAATTGTTGTGTTAATAGATTTTTAATTGTTTATTTATATGGTTATTTAATTTTTTTTGTCTGATTGAAAATTATTTTTATTATTTTTATTATTATTTATACTTGCATATCCTCATACTGGATTGTATAGGATTGTATAGAATGAGCTGTAGACTCAAAAATGGCGTTTGTCATTGTAAATAAGTAACAATTCCAACCTGCCTGTGCATGGGTTCACCCATTTCAATATTAAGAGCTTGCATGGTGTTGAAAGAATACCCAGAAGGACTGGGTTTATAAACCTAACCACTCTAATATTGCACCTACCTCTAAAACCCTAATGGATGGACACATCTAAAACCGTAATGGATGGATGCATGAAATTACGGTTTCTGCAAAATAACAAATTCATTGATTTTGATTTTAACTTTATAATTCTAAAAAATTGGAGGTCATTTCATGTATTAATCTCTTTTTTTGATAAACCATTTCAAATCAATCATAATGGATGAATGCATGAAATTACAATTTCCCTTATCTGAGTTTTGCTGCAAAATAATATAATTTTACAATTCTAGAAAATTAATGGCACTTTCAGAGTCAGAAATTTCAAGTATTAGTCTTCTTTGTAAACCAATAAATATGTTGCTCCTTAACAGAGTTACATGTTGGTGGAATATTTTATAATTATTGTAGAGGTATGCAACGTTACGGTTTATGCATTTCAAAAGCAGTGAAAAACATATAAAAGGCTGGCTTTAGGCGATATCTGAAATTGCATAAATTGTTATGATGGACTTTACCTTTGGAACTTGAGCTTTCATAGTCCTTTTAAAAGTTTCCTTACCTTGACCTGTACTCATTTCCCCTCGTTCTGTGATTCTCTTACGTATCTTACATGCACTGAAAGCTTAAGCTGTCCTGGAACCAAATCACCTTTAAGTCCCATTTGGGTATTAATAAAAGAATCAATAATTGGTTACAGTAGGTAAAGATGTCAAGGCTCTTCCCAAGCTCCATTGGGACTGAAGCTCTCATAGTTAAATTAAAAGTGTCCTTATTTGACCTGTACTCTCATTTACCCTCATTCTTCCCTTCCATTATTTATCCGATATACACTAAAATCTTAAAATGCCCTCGAAATGAATCACATGAATTCACAATTGGTTATTGTTTAAAGAATCAATAATTGCTTGGGCCTTGTAGTTTACTTGCAGTACATAGAGGTGGTGAGGCTCATCCCTAGCTCCTAATGAACCAAGAGATTAACAGGCTTCGTGTTGTTTAGATGAAAGCAGAAAAGGGATTGATTGTAATGAGTTTATAACTTTAATCAATAATCCAGATAAATTAAATTTTCCACCAACCTATAAAGTTGAGGCATATTATTTTTTATGGGTTATGTGAAAACAATAACAAAGGTGCGCCTTCTATGATAAGCAGATTGATGTCTGGGCTTACCTACTTAACCCACATCACACTCTTTGTTCGTATACAAAATGCATTCCAAATCTCTTCCCCAAATAATTTTAAATCTGCAACCCCAACAATTTCCTTTTCAACCTGGCTATCTTAAACTACACAGAAGAAAATTTTGAACTCATGGTTATTAAGAACCAAACCATCCAGCCAGATTCAATATTCCTAGCGGAAGCTTTATTTCTTGAACAATGATATAAAACCATGTAACACAAACCCTTCATGTGAAGAACTTCACCTTATAAGAGTTTGACCCACACATACAGTTCAACCATAGTATATGAATATATACTACATTTCCATTCAAATGTCAAGGAACATTGTAATAAAATCTTGACTTCGTTAATCTTTCAAGCGGTAGATTCAATCCATTGGTCATTGACTTCTTATGCAAAATATTATCCAACTCATGTATCCCACTGGTTAATTCTACTTCAAGCATCTCAATAACACCTCTGTCATGATCCAAAATGAATAGAATATAATAAGTTGAAGCTTTCAGTACTGATAAATATTAAAAATACATACAGAACTATTTTTCCTGACAAAGACGACAAATAATTGTTTTCAATACAATCAAAAAGGTTCCTAGTCTCCTAGCCTTGTCAAAATAATGTTCTTTAAATTATTCAAAGAGTAGAATGAATTTGCTAAAAAAAAAATGTGATTATCATGATATTGACTATAAGCTCCACAAAGAAAGATGTTAATTAGGTTGATCTCTGGTGGTTGGGAGGAATGATCATTATCCTTCCCACCCAGTTTCAATTCCCACGAGTGGCATGTTGAGCTCCTAACAAATATATTGTTGTAATGGCGTTGAATCTTGTAGTTGACTGGCCTTGTGCGCTGAAGATTCTAGGTTTTATCCTAGGTACCATCCTTACAATGAAGGGAAGTACATTGGGGGTTTCCCCAAGCTCTGTAGCCTAGACAAAAATGCTCCACAAAAAAGGTTACCTAAGCATCCCAAGCATATGTCAAGACAAAATCCAGATATAGATTTACATGTCAAGACAGTTAATACTAAATAGTATTTGGAGTGGACATATCAATTGACAATAGATTTTTATTTAACTTGACAAGAACAATCATGGACAACACTTATCAGAGGGAAATAGTCTACCTGAAAACATGAAGAGCTTTGCGCATATCCCCTGATGTAGCAGAAACTTTCTACAGTGTCCAAAGAAAGTAAGCATTAGAGTATTCACAACTGTTTAAAACTAAAAGTAAAATTTGTAAAAGATATGATAATTTATTAAAGTCCAACAAATGATCACATTGATAAGTAGGTCAGTGGAACTGAAAGAGTATAATCAGTATGAATACAATGTGGAAGTGCAAGCACCGCTTTTAGAAAAGGCTGAAAATAACATAAAGAAATAAATAAACAAGCAATATTGCTACTGTGGCCCACAAATAAAGGACTATGGCACAATACAAAATAATCAATAGCCTGCCAAGAAATAATGAGTGAGATAGAGTGATTTTCATTCATCAATGCTTACTAGTCTTTATGAAAAGCTGAGGGATTTCCTCTTTTGAAGTTCTCTCATTATGCCTCTATGCTTGAAAATTAAAAAAGCCAGTTCTCAGCATGAATTTATTTTAGATAATTGAGGTTGTCATAACATTCAAGTTCTAAACAATGCTCATTTACTCTATTACCGTTCAACAACATGCAAGAAAGTAAAAGCAGCTGACTTATATAAAATGCAGAACCAAAATTTGGAAGCTAAAATCCTTCAGTTCTATGGAAATTTAGGATAGAAAACGACAAAAGAAAGCCATGTTGAGTGTTGTCCTATAGGTCCATGAAGACTACAAGAAACTTGCAAGAAAATAATTATCTTAATGTTCGAGAATAAAGATAAGCAACTTATAGGCCTTGTATCCAAGTGTATTCCCAAATAACAATTGAAGGTATCTAGAAGTCCCATTCTTCTTTTAACTCTAAATTGTACCTGGATGGATGGTTCTTCATAACAGTTTAGCATTTGTGGATCAGCTACATCATACTAGCTTTACAAATGCATATTACATGGTTTGTCACAAGTCAGAAATGGTTAATTATGGTATGTGGAACTGCAAGGTTACCAAAGTTTTAAGGACCAGGATTGCTGTTGAGCATAGTACTTTTTGTTGCCCCTCATTAGAAAAGGGTCCTTTCTAAGGATAAATAGGTAAAGAGTGGAATCTGATCAAACTGATAGGCATCTCCTTCTTATGGAAAAATTGGAATCAAGAAGCATTTCACAAAGGCAAATAATAAATTGTTGGGAGAATTAATAACTTTTGGATCAGAACTAGCTGTGTAGATCACAACAATGAAAGGGCACTTTCATGAAAGATGTCAATTTCATGAGATCATAAAATCAGAACTATAGAAGACATGCTTGCCAGATAGTTGGTTTATGATGTTCATAAACAATAGTTGGAAGGAGTAGCCAATAACATTACAGGAACTAGCCACAAGAGGCAGGCAAGGTTAGTGAAAATGAGCATTGTTAAAGCTGCTGCCAGGGTTTAAATCCCACAAAAAGTGGCCTGTTGTATACTCCCTCAAGGAGGCCAGCTTAACTGTCATGGCTATTTACATGATGTTGGTCAGACTCCCAACAAAGTAAATAGTGTCACTTTTTGATAGAGGTGGATGCTCACTACTATGGTGCAAGAAGGAACCATTATCCCAAAAAACATGAACAAGATCCTCCAACTTACCAGATATAACTAAAGTCTAATTTACAAAGTCGAGGGGACTTATATCCTGTAAGATTAATTTGGAAAGCATTAGAAAATCAACTATGAAGGTACTTAGTCCAATTAGATTTTCCATATAATATATAATGTTAACAACTAGGTGTGGAAAATTGGGAAATAATGTAGTAGCTAGAGCTTGGGAGAGAGAATTGGCAAGTAATTCTCATGATTACATTAACTGCTCAAAGGTAAGCTTCCTCTTCCTGACTGGTTGTTATGTTAGAGCCACTTGAACAACCTTATTGTTTTTCAAGGGAGCACTTTCCTCATGCTTCCCCTAATCTCTAGAATAGATTCAGAAGGTCACCTCCATCAACAAAAGGATGAGGCAAGTGGCAGGGCAAATGTGACACAGCTGGAGTGGGTGGACAGAATATGGGCTATAATTGAAATCTTTAAAGACTCCAAAGGGAGCCAAAGGGGTTCCAACATATATGGAAAAAATGCATACTATAGTATTGGTCAGACAACCTAAAAGGACTCGATGAAGACAACGAGTATGCAAACTCTTCTTCCAATTTTTTAAAAGGTAGTTCATCTCTAAACTTAAATGCTTTACCCATTGTTTAGCACATTGTTGAACCTTTGCATATACTATAATGAAACATAAGGCTTAACTTTCCTCTATATCAGGCAAAATATATCAAGCTATCAGCATGTCTTTGGACAAATGTATTACAAATCAAGAATCTCCTGCACTTAAATGTATGACTGGGGAATTTTTGTATTTTCATGTCTTGTTAATGTAAATATCCTTGTAATGTTAAAAAGATAAAAGACATAAATTTGCAAATCAGAAGTTGGGCACTTGAATCTCTTGAATAAAATTTTAACTGGACAGGTAGTAACTTACCCTTGCACAAAGCTCCAATGCCTCCGGTTGAAATATTTGACATGGGAGACCCTAAAACCAAGTGAAATTTCACCATATGTAAGCTAAGAAAAGGTCAAATCACTGTAATCGTAAATCTTATAGATAATTCCCTTAGGAATGAGAAATATAAATGAATGTCCAGCATTTTTGGCTGCATTTTTCATACTATGCCCATAAAGATGTATACAAGAATATTTTCAGTCAACTACAAAAGGGCATCTCCAATCAAAAAATAATGAATTACCATTAGCCTCCGCTGGAGTATCTTCAGTATCTGATCTTTTTACTCGCCAAAAAGAAATTTTGGATCTAAGGATGGTATGAAATCTATCTACTGTAAAAAAATAAAAGCCAACACCCCAAAATTCAAATGGAAAAGCCTTCAATTAATTTAGGCAATAACAGTGTCTAGTTTATCATATGGCTAGACCAATCAAGAGGCATGAGATCCTTGACACTCACATAACCTCACAAGGTACAACTGACGAGATTCATCACCAGTGACCAAACTAATAAACTCTATCATCAAATAGTTCATGACCAAAAATTCCAATATCAACCATGAAAGGAAACCCAGGTCAGTGAAAGAAAGCACTGCTGCGGACCACACCAAGGTTAAATCCTCAAAAGAAGTGGCCAATGCACCACCTGCAAAGGGACCATTGATCTACCCTAAGGACCATTTAGTCGAACCAGGTGATTGTACAATGTATGCAGCATCCCACCTCTAAATAGGTGGAAGAGGCTTGACACTGCAGTATTAAGGAAGCATCTTAAAAAAAGTCAATATCAAAACTAGCCAACTACTAGAATTAAAGAAACTACATATTTTCATTCTCTTTGTATAAATTCAACACTGACACATGCCTATTGCGCATTTTTTATCGTTTGCTATACCAAGTCTAGTAATGTCCAACTCCTATTATCCCACCCTTAATCATGTGTGCATATTATGCTAATCATAAAATGACGCAAAGGGCAATAGTTCATACAATTTAAGGACTGCAATTTGGGAAGAAACCGATCAGTCAAGTCTATTGCATTTGAAATGCCTGCACAAACAGATCCATCAGGGATTTTCTCTTACAAACCATTCAATAAAAATATAATTCATGATGTCCGTGAGTAGTAAACAAGAAAAAGATGTCTAGCTTATCCACTACTCTTTAGCTTACCTATCAGCATACAGTGTGAATTTGGGAATGTTGGAAGCCTGAAGAGATCATAAAGCACAACTTGATCTTTTGAAATCAATTAATCCATCTCATCAATAATCAACAACCTTTTCATAAGATAGTAGAGTAGAATTAGAACACCAATGAAGTTGACTTGTTTGCATGCACTAAGAGATCACGATGAAGTTGACTTGTTTACATACTATAAGCAAATTTACCAAAAACATAAATACATCAATGAGGACTTATAAAGTGTTTGGCTTTAACATTGCATATTTGATTGTCAAAGGCTCAATAGAAATACTTATCTAGCACATCAAAATTTAACAAGAAAACACATAGGAAGGAGCTAATTTACAAAAAAATTCTACTAATATATAATTCTTACATCATCTTTTTGGCAGATGATTGTTTCTTCTCACACAGAAAGCTTTTCAACTCCTGAAATGGAGAGCTATTTACCTAGCATTTTTTATTTCCTTGGCATTGCTCCAATATCTGTTATAGAAGCACAATATCAATTAATATAGCATACCAATCCTACATGTTCTCATTAGTGTAATTCAACTATCCTTCATTGTGTATTTCTTAAGTCTATTCTAAATGTAAAATGCTAAAATTGGGGCTGTCATTCATTGGAGAAATCCCCTTATTTTGTCTTGTACTTACCTTCCTGAATATGTCTAAAGTGTTTGTCAAAGAAGTGCAGTTAACAACCACTGAAGTGGGAGGTGGCATCCCAACCTGATCACATGTAGAGTCAACTTTTGAAATCAAATCATAAGAAACTCAGTTTTCATCCCCGACTGATAACATTTCCCACTAATGAAACAGATATCCTCACCTTTGTAACGTAGAACAAAGGTTCTAGATATAGAAAGTTATCTATCAGATGACACGAACAAGTCCACTATATGCCTCAGTGGAATCTTCGAAACCAGAAAATAGAAATCTAATTAGAAAAGAAATATACCAAAGGACTATTTACCTACCTCTTTATCCCATTCAATAGACAAAAAATTGACTTTCTCCAAAAGCAAAGACTTCCCAGTTCCAGGACATCCACATACATACATGCTTCCAACTTTCTTTTTTTCTATACACATCTTACAAAACTCTAAGACTTTTTTGAGCTCTTCTTCATGGCATATTACAGTTGTCAGTACTGCAGACAAATGCAAGGCTGCCTTAACTGCAAGAATTTGAGAGGAATCTGCAGAGAAAAATTGCAAACCCCTTCATGAGCGTAGTTTGAGAAACTAAAAGCAATATGCAAACTTCAACATGAAGAGAAGTAAATCAAAACCACAGAACTAGTTGAGACTCCTACATCTACAAGAAAGTGAGTCTATTTTAAGTAAAGGAGATATTTTAACATCATGATCCATACCAACTTACCCAAATGCTAGTGGCAACATTGACATACTATCTTCCACGGTCTCTGGCACACTGATTCCTGAGGAAAAACACCTTAATATCCCCGATCTTTCCTTTGGAAGAACACTCGGATCAAGCCTTAGGCGTTCTGTTGAGGTTATGACCAAGTCATCATCCGGTTTCTGTGATTTTTCAGTGTTGCCCACATTATTTTTTATCATTTTCATGGCGTTGGCATCATCAGAAGCAACAACCTTTGGCACAAATTTAGAACCTCAAATACCATTCAATTTCTATGGCACTCCTCGCATTGTTGTACCCACATTATTCACAGGAACCGCATCTTTTAACAGTCTTCCCTGTCTTCCAATAAGAGGGGCACCCAATTCAGTTCTTGTTTTCACAACATTCTGAATTGTCTCGCCCCTTTTCACCAACTACCGTGGAACCAGTTGCCCTCATCAATGTGTGCCACTGAGCAAATCCACCACATCTGAGCCCAAGGCGCATATCCCTTGGTGAATCCAACCACCCCGCCGCTCATGCGTCATCATTTATTTTTCCATTTTCTGAACAGTGAAAGATTAAATAAAATCATAGGTCAAAAATGAATTCGAACTATGGAAGTGCCCTAATGAACTAGAGAGTGTCGGTCAAGTCCCTCGCTCAGCCAGCAAGAAGATCGACGAGCCTGTGCACAAAGCCCCAGCCACCTCTCCTAAATTCCAACGAACCAGTGAAAAAATAGGGCGAATCACTCTAACCCCTCCCTCTAACCCTGTAAATCCAGGCGAATGCCATGGAAATCTACTCCAACCAAAGAAAATCGGGGGCGAATTTCATTTTCTTTAGTTTTATGCGCTTTTTTTTTGGTCGGCTAATATTTGATAATTAATTATTTTTAAAATAATTATTGGACTAACTTTATTAAACTATAGAAAATGGGTTTTATATAAAAAAATTCGCCCTATAAAAATTTAAAATCCCTTAAAATTCGCCTTTGGGCTAAAATTCGCCCCTAAAATTTTCTCTGGTTTTTTCATATAGGAACATTTAGATATGATAGAAAAATGTGATACTCTATGTAATTTTCTCTACAAATGTGATGGCAACTGTGCTCTAAATGTTGACAATTTCATGGTTAATGTAGTATAAGCTACATGCAAATTTACAGTCTTGTATACAAGATCAAGAAAGCTATGCCCAATGTCCAACACCATAGAGCAAGACATGTTCACCAATCCAACATTTTCCTATGCCCAATATCCAACACCATAGAGCAAGACATGTTCACCAATTCAACAATTGCTTCCAAATCTCTCTGAGTGCTAGAGTTGTTTTCTTAGTAAACTTGTTTTTACTGCTCTTGAACTAATGAAACCCATCATTGTTTTATATAGGAGCATTTAGTTTTGATAAGAAAATCGTGATACCGTATATTATCCCTTTTTAGTTTTTTTAGTGATTCAATTAAGATTAACATTTGTATGTTGTTATGAGGAGATTTTTTATTTTTCATGTCAATTACCTTTTATAACTCTAGGAGATTCTTAATATTGCATTCTTTTTTAATAAATGGAACTCAATTATATATTTAAAAATATGATCAGGTAAGAGAATTTTAGGAATATAATTTTTTTTTCTAAGTTGACAATGTGAATGTTTATTTACCTAAAGTTGGCACCCATGTTCAATACCTCCCCATGGGGTTTGAAGATAATAGGTAATGGAAATTCAACTACATATAAAACAAATAATTTATACATCAAAAAATCAGTTCTATATATTATAGTACTTCTAGCTTGATCAATCTTTCAATTTGGCATTCAATTCTTTATTAATAAAGTTGTTTTACTTAGTAGGGAGTACAATAATTTTTTAATCAAACAATAGGAGAAAACATATTCACAATATAATTTATTTGAAAAAATAGATGTGTAAAATACTATGTAGATGAACTTGGAGTAAACTCTATTTCTGTTAATAGAAATTCTCTTGAATGTATTTAAAATATCTTATTGTACTTGAATGTATTTAAAATATCTTATTTGAGTGACATGCTCATTTCATGCTTGTTTGAAAGGATTATTAATCACCAAAGGATTTTCACCCCCACTTTCCTATTTCAATATCTATAACAAAAATTTTATATATATGAACAAATTATGTTGGTTTATATATCTGTTTTCACCCACAATTGCCTATTTTAATATCTATAACAAAATTTTATGGTTGATATCTCTTATCATCAATATTTTTGAAACCTCCACAACCTGCTTCCATGGAAGCAAAAATTGCCTTTCATTCCTTCACAATGGCTCCTTCTCTGCAACAACTTATTTCTTCTAGGATACTATTTCCTATGGTATCCTATGGTATTGCCTTACGACATTTCTTTTGCAACATTTGGTGCAATTGCTAATTTATTATATTTTTAGAATATGGTATATATTGTAATTATAATAGTGAGGCAAGCAAGTTTCAAACTTAGAGTGCATTATTTTGTCTAAATTGTTAAGTGTCTTAAATAATTTCCTTTTTAATTGTCATTAATATAAAGTTATCTGATAATATTTGTTTTAAACTGTTTTTGACTTTTTAAAACAATTTTTTTTTCTTCTTAAAAATATCCTTATAGTAGTAAATGGTGCTTTTATAATAAGAAATACATCTAAATATTTCACTAACTTTATACCTACATCTTTATATACATATAACAATTAAAAAGTTACACCAACAAAATCCATAAATCTAAGATACCTAATTTTTCTTAAAAAATTAATTATAAATATTAAATTACATCTTTATATACATATAACAATTAAAAAATTACACCAACAAAATCCATTAATCTAAAATACATAGTATTTCTTAAAAAAAATAATTATAAATACTGAATTTTTAATACACAGGCATCCAATTATTTAAAAAATACAATAAAGCATGAGAAAAAAGTTAACTAATTTTAATTAATAAAAAGGAAAAATAAACATATAAAACACTTATGGTATCATTATTTAACTAAAAATAATCAGCGAAAATAAATGATCAAATATCATTTAATTGGACCGGATAGCAATTTAATAAAAAAATCATATCCTCAAAATTGTATTCAAAATTAATATAATCATATCACCAAAATGAATAGTAAATACTGCCATATACAAAGTTTATCGAGAAGGAAAAAAAAAACTTATGAATAATTATTTTAAAAAAGATATTTACATAGCATATCATATAAATATCTAAGTAATTCCATATATATATATATATATATATATATTAAATTAGTTTATGAGACTATGTGGTTTGTGGGACAAAGAATCTACCTCTCTCTTAGTAATTTGACTATTAAATTTCTTAAGATATACATATTCTACTTCTCTAGTTTTGAATATGTAATTTCTTAAAAAAGAAACACATGCTTTTAATCATATTCTTCTAATTTTACTAAAATAAATTCATATAAATAAACTTTTAAATTTAACAATTTTACAATTTGAAATAAATTTGACTAAAATAAACTTTTAAATTTAACAATTTTACAATTTGAAACCAAATAAATTTGACTAAAAATAAAATTTTTATGCACATAAAGATTAAAAATATATATATATAAACCTTCCATAGCGTAATCTTCAAAATTCAAAATAACATGGCAGTGCAACGTTCAACAAGAACTTTTGCATCACAGAAATTTCACATTAAAGAATCAAGATAAAAAGATTCACGCTTTCTTTTATATTCAAGCAGACTACTAAACGGGTTGCCAGGAGCTTCGTTTTGGACACCGATAAAAAATTTCACATTAAAGAATCAAGATAAAAAGATTCATGCCTTCTTTTATATTCAACCAGACTACTAAACGGGTTGCCAGGAGCTTCGTATTGGACACCGATAAAAAATGATTCGGTGTCTGGACTTAATGAAATTCCAGTTATTTCCCCAAAGAAATCAATTTCCTGGCTCTTGTTATACATGTGCTTTGTATCAAATATATGGACAAAATCAGCTTGCTCTGCCATGGCCATAAACTGCCCATCTGAGGAGAACCTGATAGATCTTATGGCAGCCATGTTGCCCTTAAGAACTTCAAGCGAGGTTGAAGTGTTTCTAACATCCCAGAGCCTGCATGTTGTGTCTTCGTTCCCAGTAGCAAATACTATACCATCTGGATGCCAAGCAGAGACAGAGGAGTAATCCAAATGACCTTGAAGAGTTGCAACTACCTTTCCTGTTTGGCAGTCTGAAAGAAAACCCTGAACATCGTCCCCAACGGCAACAAACAACTTGTTATCAGGACTTACAGAGGCACCATTAACAGCCCAGGGAAAGGAGAAATGCTGAATCCGTGCAAATCCATTACTTAGATCAAATACTCGCACACCACAATCATTAGATGCAGTGATTAAGCGAGTTGCGCCACCAGGACTCTCATAAATCTCTACCGAATTCGTACTGCCATTGTCGCCAGCTTCATTTTCAGAGATCTTCGAACAATAACTGACATCTTTTTTACCCAAATACTTACAGATAAGCTCTCCCCTACACCCGCCAACCACAAGTAAATTATTTTTGGCAGCCATGCTCGTAATCTGGACTTGTCTGAAACCAGCCAGGGCAACCCCTGGATGGTTTTCGGATGCAACGACTGGGCCCCTCACATTAAGAAATTCAGTTCGTCTACGACTTAGTGCAGACCAGTGGATAATAGAATAAGCTGATGAAAGATACACATCGTGCTTTGATGTTGCCCACACCAATTCCCTTAGCTGAAAGTGTGAATATGTAGGTTTCACTGATTTCGTATTTCTCTGAAATTCGTAAAAATTCCCCCCTTTCGGGATATTTGCACAAATCTTATTTAATTGGGATTGAGGAACATTCCTCAGATTTTCATACTCTTTCATCCTATATTCTCTGTATTTCTTCCTCGTCGTGTTTTTCATCTGCCATTGAATTCCTTGAATATCTTCTCCTCTTCTGGCTTCCGCAGCGGAAGTGTAATCCTCTTCATCATCTTCCTCGACATCAGTCTCAGCTTCTGTATCTTCATCATAAGCGGCCATTACAATATCATGCTCAGCGTCTGAATCTTCATCATAAGCAGCCATTACAATATCATGCTCAGCGTCTGAATCTTCATGAGAAATAATCATTTCTGGTTCATACTCGTCTGGCTGCGCCATATCTCAATACCCTTTTCGGAACACCACTGAGGATGGTATCCTTCTCTCCGAACACCGCTAAGGATGGTGTCCTTCTCTACGATAGGGTAGCTTTATACACAATAGTGACTCTAGTTGTCATGTTTTTAAAGTATATTTGACTTGGTCCAGTTATCCATGATTTTTGGGAAAACTTATGGTTTTACCTATTGTATTTCAACTATGTCGGCTAACCTGAGATTTCACTTATGGTTGACTTATCATTTACTCTAAAATGTGTCTTAAAGTATACGAAACTATTTTATATTCACTTAGATAAAAGTGACGGGAAGAGGGACCACTCCCCGAGTCAAATTTAATTTAAGGGAGGAGTTGATAGGGTGGTCTGGATAACAAATAGTGGACTAGGGACCAGGTTCATCTTTCGGAGTCAAATTTAAAGGGAGAATTGATAGGTGGTTTGGATAATTTTATTTGGTGAAGTTAGTGGTGTTTTGAGCTTTATGTTTATGACAATTTATAGTTTTGTCTATGGTATTTATCTTTCATGTAGTCTATTTAAATGTGTAATGGTTTTTCTAGCTCTATGCTCATGACAACCCATGATTTTGACTATAGTAATATAGCCTATTTAAAAGTGGAACAAACTCGATGTCAGTGATTATTAAGATCCAAGCAAGAGTGTCTTTAGACACCACCACTTCTCTTGATATTATGCAATCCTAACATAATGGTGAATGTCCAAACAATCACTTTGGGATTCTCTATTGAATTTTCTACTAAAAACCCACCATGACTAAACACAAAAATAAAACCAAAACCCCCATAAATCATCATGGGCCCACCTAACTCAACATTTATGAGGGCTCAAATATCTGAGGATTCAAACTCTTCTTTTGAGTGCAAAATGTGAGGAAATATCTACACCACCAAAAAATGGATTCCTCTCATCATTTTTGTAGACACTTAGTTAAAATGGATTTTACCTTCTAAAGATTTTCCCATGATAAACTTTGTCTCTTGTGTTTTGTGTTTGGTTGTCTCTTCGTGATTCTACTATCATTATTATTTTTATTGTTGAAGGTTTTCTATGTTTAATTTCTAAATGATGAATATGACACAAGATAAATTGATGGGTAAATCATTAGAAGTAATTATTAGTCTAGGGAATCATGAAAACTCAACATGGTATGATAGTAGGTCAAAAAGCAGTCGCTAAAGAAACTTGAATAAATCCAATGTTACATGCTAAAATGATGAAGGAAAATATCTATCTAATAAGTATCTTTGTCCTATACTTATGTATGAAAGAAGGGAGGACTAACATCCTAATCCAAACTCTAAATGGAGGCTCTCATCCAAATTATTGTCATGATTTTAAGAAGGATCAAAGCCCTCATGATATCAAGTATTTATGAGAGTCCAAACTCTATTTGTAATAAGAAATAAATCCCTCATCCAATTTTTGTAAGGATTGAAGCCTCAACTGCATGAAATTTTGAATATGGACAGATTAAGTTGATTTAAATCTTGTTCATGGAAATATGTGATCAATAGTTTATTATTTGACAAGATTAGGGTTGGATGTAGGTTTCCCTTGCCCTAAATTCAGTTTCACAAGATAAATAAGAGGCCTCTATATGACATCAAAGAGGCCATTTTTATTGTTCTTTCCTAGGATCGAATATATTTAGTGGAATAAAAGTTAATGTCATCAAAATTTCGAGTATAATGCTTAAGCATCGGATCTTGAGGTTGAGTTTATTTTGGAGTTTTATTTTCTTAACCATTAGAAGGCTAGAAAATGTCCTCAGGACCAACCACATGAACCTTAGAAAGACCTGCGAGGCCTCATGGACATATGTTTCTCATGATCTTGGTCTATTGCAAAAGGGTAATAAATTTATTAAAGGATGTATTGAAGCTCCATATGACAAGGGTTAAATACCGGTTTAAGAATGAATTATGAACTGTAAGATAATTTTGGAAACAAACCTAGGCCTGAGATGGTGGTCAAAAGAAATCAATTGAGACATATTTCAAGCCTAGTTCAAGTTTAATTTTGTTTTAAGGATCTTTCCCTGAAGTTGAACCAAAATTTAAGAAGTTTAAATCCCCAAGGCTTCCTGAGGTGTTAATATTTTTTAAGTACCACAATATTCATCGTCAAGTCATGCAGAAAATATGAACATGCTTTATATTAATGGCATATATGTTTCTTCATGATTTTGGTACATTTTTCATTTAAGAAAATAGTACATCACAAATTGATCCACCTAAGAAGCTTCTCCAGGGCTAGAGGGAACTAAGGAGGAATACTCTTGTTGATGTATGTCACTAATCAAAATTTATCAAACCATTGTGATTACCTCCCCTATTCCCTAACAAGTAAATTAAGTGTAAACCTCAAAAATATATATAATAGTAAAAAATGAAACTAGTAGGTGGAACCCTACCTCAAGATCATCACATAAAAATGTTTTGTCACATGCAATTACATATAAACAATAGGTGCTTCAAAATTACTTTCACATTTGGATTGTGATTATCTTTAGGATGGAGGCAAAAAATATGCTTTGGATGTAACAAACATAAGGAAAGCCATAACATAAATTTACACGGTACTTAACGCGTAAGGCATATAATTTCATAACTATCATTTAACCTATGTGGGATCTAATGTCAAAAAATATAAATTCTTAACCCATATCCAAACAAAATTTATTGAATATCTATTACATTATTTGATCTGATAATGGAACTATTTGTAATGCTATGCAAAGTATCTATTTCCATATAATTTAGTGTGCAAAGTGTTCTCCATGACTTGCAGGTTAAACAAAGTAGTTTTGGTAATGTTCCTGAGTTTTATGTGTGAGGATTTGTTAATTAAAATTATTGTTTAACATATCACACCAGAAATACATAGCGAGTAAAATTCACCATAACATAACACAAAAAATTGTTGAGGCAGTTCACCCCTCCTGGGCTACATCTGCCGGTCCAAGGCTCCCCAATGGCATGTCCTTGCTCTATTAATTTGCTCAAAATGGTTACACAGTGAAAAATATGCCTAAAAAGGAAAAACCAACTATAAATTTGACTTCAAAATATAGAAATTAGCTATAAATGGCTTTTTTTCACCTTAAACGGTGAAATACAACCCAAAACAGTGCCTCCTCCAGGATGACCCTGGTGGCTCCTTCCTCTTATCTGAAGAAAAATATATTGTAGAACACCTCTTCTCGCTTTGAAACTTATTCCAAAATCTCCAGAAGGTTGAAGAAACCCAAAATTGACTAAAATTTCATCTTGTTTGGTCAAAAATTGAGAAAGTTATGACCCAAACAAATTTTTGCCCAGTGGCACTAAAAAACCTCCAAAACTGGAGGAACTCCAGTTAACTCCTTCAAAATAGTCGGACAGACAGACTTGGCGGAACCATGCTCCAAATTAGGCGGTAGAATTTAGTTTGACTATTATTTTTGGGCACGTTCACATGTAGAATTTCTAGACAGTTAACTCGCTGGCGGATAAGGTTGACCCCTCACCCATGGTCACGGGTCAGACGTCCTACGCGGGAGGAGCTAACCACTAGGGGCTTAACACTTTTTCTACTGGTGCAAAGGCTCTAATCCCTTGTTTCATAGCGGTGGTCACATAGCTTTCGAGGATTCGCCCTGAGGGCTTAACCCACATCTCCGCCCGATTCAAACGAGTCAACCCGAATATGCGTTTACCCACTGCACAATTTGACGACCCGACTGCACGTTTACTCCGCCCGCCTATTCATTTCACCTCTGCCCGTTCAACACGCCAACCCGAAAATATGTTCACGCCCGCCCGACACTTCAACTGAACTGCCTCTGCCGTGCTAGTCGGGTCGACCCTGCCCGAGGAGTTGGGTCGAGGGTTCAATCCTCATGACCACCACAATTTTCATAAACACGTTTCAACCAATGGCCTGGGGCCAAGTGGTAGCCTCCAGGCAGGCCACATGGCACCCACTGATAGGCCCAAAAAACATAAATAAAATTACTTTTCCAATGTAATTTGTTTTGTAAAAATTGACAAAATCAAGTAGTCAAAAAGTCTTGTTTTGGAGGTCATTGGACGATTTCAAACCTCAGTAACTTTCTCATACAAAATCAATTTTGAGAACCATTCATGGTGCCAGAATCGCAACAACGAGGCCTTTATGGTCGTTTAGATTGCAACCATTTCTGAGCACTTCCATTTTTGAGCAATTTTTTAACTTGGACATGATCTCCTGATCACACCTCCCCAATGGGAAGCTTTTGGATCCCAAAAGCACTCTAAACTACAAAAATTGAAGATAAGGAGACTGATTCTCCACTCTTCCAACCTTGAACCATTGAAATTTCCCTGATTTCATCAAATTGAGCTTCTCATAAAAAGACAAATTCTTTCTTGAATCTGTTGACCGACTGTTGCTAACCTTGACTGTGTCATGCTGAAGATTTTTGAAACTTATAGAACAACAATTGAAATTTGTAGAAATCATATTGTTCTACAATGGTATACCTTCAAATGAAACTAAAAATAAGATTCACCTTGCCAAATGTCCTCATGGCGAATTTTTACCGAATGAGCCATGTAATTATGTCAATTCCCGACCAAGTTTTCTCGCCATAGTGCCCTGCCATTTTGAAACCAACAATGACCCTTGCTGAAATTTGTGCCCTCTTTGCTTGCATACTTTTCCCTCTCTTGGATTTTTGCACCAATTTGCACCAACACTTTATTCTTTGCACCGATCGACACCAAAGACACCTTGTGCGACATCTTGTCATCTTCTTCCAAAGACGACCTACTTTCAGACTGAAACATATCATCATTTATATCAGCAATAACATGAAAAGGATTATGTACAAAATATTTTTGCTTAATCATCAACAAAGTCAAATTTTGACTTGCATTGACAAGCCTTTTCAATTGCCCTGTGTTCACTAAAGAAGATTCTAGCTTCTTCTAATGTGCTCTCACAATAAACTCCTTGCCATCCTTGAATAGATGATACTTGTTCTCATGGTGATGGAAGATCACTTTCCTGTCATATAAGTACGGACTACTGAACACCACACCTGTAATGTCAAGCGGTACCACATCTAATTCAACCATGTCAACATACTGAGTTGTTATGGCGAAGCGCAACATGCACTTCCTTGAAACTTGTAAATTAGCATCCTTGCAAATCCATCCAAGTGGATATGGCTTTGGATGTGGAATGGTCTCAAGTTTCAGCTTCTTGACTAAGTCTTCTGAGATAATGTTTTCTTGAGATCCACTGTCAAATAGTGTGTCTATCTTTGTGTGTTTGGAAATTATCCTCACATGAAACAGCTCAATCCTCCTCTCTTCATTTGGAGGTTCTATGTGACAATTTAAAGTGCTAGAACTAGGATTTGTTTCATTTACAATCTCTTTCCCCTTTATGTTCTTTAGTGCCATGGCTATGCTTTTAGTTTCATCTCCTGATTCAGACCCTAAGTCTTGTTCAACTATTGCAACCATTTTGCCTTTTTCTTTAGCCTTATGTTTGGTTTTAAATTTTTCTGGCTTCAACTCTGGATGAAGTTTCTAGCAATGGTCTTCATCGTGGCTTGTTTTGGAATATTTTTTACAAAATAATTTTCCTTTTTCTTTCCTAGAGTTTGCATTTCTTTTTCTCCCTTTGCCTTTAAATTCCCTATCCTCATTCCCATCAAAAGATTGTTTACCTCTAGCCTCTAAATGTGTGGCTTGGACACAAACCTCGTCTATACTAGTAGGATTGAACATAAGGATAGTATGTATAAGATAGTTGTGTAAACCACCTATATATTTCAGAAAAGTCCCTTGGCTATGCAAATCAACTCCTAACAACAGAGCCCTTCGTCTAAACTCTTGGGTGTAATCTTGAACACTTTGTCCCTTAAGTTGTCTAAAACTTTGCCAATGCATGATAGCCTTTTGTAAATGAGCTAATATATAAAATTGTTGTTTAATAGCAGGAATAAATTTAGCCCATGATAAAGTGATCTTACCATATTTTTTAATTTCATCCTTGGTCTTGGCTTCCCACCATACCACTGCTGCTCCCTCCATTCTCAAAGAGGCTAACTGAATCTTGGTGTCATCTTCATGAAGGTTTTGTATCCTCAAATACAATTCCAACTGTCTTATCCAATTGTCAAGTTTCTCTGCATTGACCCCACCATTAAACATAGGCAACTAAAATTTAACATCAAGCTTTAAAAATGGACTTTTACCAGTGGTTTTAGACTTGTGAGATTGATTCAACGAAGTAGATGATGACAATGTAGAGGAAGAGGATGAATATGGGGATGGTGGATAACCATTACGTCCATGTCCTTTCTTTGATTTTTCATCACTTTTTTTTCCTCCTGAAGAACCCTCTCCTTATTTCTGATGTTTAGACCCTTCTCCTACAAGCTTGTCATTTCTTTCTTTATAGAGTATCCTCACCATCTCCGTCATGTCCAAGAAATCCTTTTGGAACACCCATTCTTCTTCTTTGGGATCAATGTCTTCAGGAAGTTCTCCTTCTCTTAAAGACATGCTTGAGGCTTCTTCTATGGCTCTTGGAGGTGAATTATAAGGTGGAATTAATGGCTCTTTGGCCCTCCTTGGTTGAGGATTACTTTGTGCTCTAACCAATTGTCCTTCCCCTCTCTTTAGTTTAAGCCTAGTAAGCATCAAAACTTGCAAACAGTCAACTATATCTTTGCACAAGAACAAATGCAGAGTAAAACTCTAGCTCCTATACCTTCTGATATGATAATGGAACTATTTTCAATGCTATGCAAAGTATCCATTTCCATATAATTTAGTGTGCAAAGTGTTCTCCATCACTTGTAGGTTAAACAAAGTAGTTTTGGTAATGTTTTTGAGTTTTATGTGTGAGGATTTGTTAATTAAAATTATTGTTTAACATATCACAGTAGAAATACACAGCAATTAAAATTCACCATAACATAACACAACAAATTTTTGAGGCAGTTCACCCCTCCTGGGCTACATCTGTCGGTCCAAGGCTCCCCAATGGCATGTCCTTGCTCTATTAATTTGCTCAAAATGGTTACACAGTGAAAAATATTCCTAAACAGGAAAATGCAACTGTAAATTCAACTTCAGAATATAGAAATTAGCTAGAAATGGCTTTTGTTTCACCTTAAACAGTGAAATACAACCCAAAACAGTGCCTCCTCCATGATGGCCCTGGTGGCTCCTTCCTCTTCTCTAAAAAAAAAGCTACTTTAGAACACCTTTTTTCACTCTGAAACCTATTCCAAACTCTCCATAAGGTCAAAGAAACCCAAAAATAACTAAAATTTCATCTTGTTTGGTCAAAAATTGAGAAAGTTATGACCCAAACAAATTTTTGCCCAGTGGCACTAAAAAACCTCCTCCAAAACTGGAGGAACTCCAGTTAACTCCTTCAAAATAGTCAGACATGCGGACTTGATGGAACCACGCTCCAAATTATGTGGTAGCATTTAATTTGACTATTAGTTTTGGGCGCATTCACATGCAGAATTTCCGGACAGTTAACTCGCTGGCGAATAAGGTTGACCCCTCGCCCATGGTCACGGGTTGGAGGTCCTATGCGGGAGGAGCTAACTACTAGGGACTTAACCCTTTTTCCACCAGTGCAAAGTCTCTAAGCCCTTGGTTCATAGTAGTGGTCACATAGCTTTCAGGGATTCTCCCTAAGGGCTTAACCCACATATCCGACCGATTTAAACGAGTCGACCTGAATATGCGTTTACCCACTGCACGAGTCGATGGCCCGACTGCACGTTTACTCCACCCACCTGTTCGTTTCACATCTGCTTGTTCAACATGCCAACCCAAACATACCTTCATGCCCACCCGAAACTTCAACTGCACTGCCTCTGTCGTGCCGGTCGGGTCCACCTTGCCCGAGGAGTCGGGTCGAGGGTTTGATCCTCATGACCACCACAATTTTCATAAACACTTTTGAACCAATGGCCTGGGGTCACATGGCAGCCTCTGGGTAGGCCACATGACACCCAATGATAGGCCTAAAAAATATAAATAAAATTACTTTTCCAATGTAATTTTTTTTGTAAAAATTGACAAAATCAATTAGTAAAAAAGTCATGTTTTGGAGGTCACTGGATGATTTAAAACATCAGTAATTTTATCATACAAACTCAGTTTTGAGAACTGTTCACGATGCTAGAATCAAAGTGACGAGGCCTTTTTGTTTGTTCATATTGCAACCATTTCCAAGCACTTCCTTTTTTGAGAAATTTTTTAACTTGAACATGATCTCCTGATCATTATCCTATGGTCAAAATGTGTTGTCTTTTAACATTGAAGGTTTTTTGTCATTAAAATGCACTTTTTGGGGATCCCAACTTCATATTTCCTATGTATGAAATATTTTGGCAATGTTTACAAGGTTGGATTGTGTTTTTTTTTTAGACTATTGGGTAAATTTTTTATTTTGCATGATATATGTTACAATGATGATTAAAGGCATTGATGGGGCATGCATTTAAATGAAATGTTAAATATTTGGATGGAGATGTTTATAGTTTATGAGGTTGGTGCCATCTAGTGAAATTAAATGAAATATGCTTATTCTTTTAGCTATTAATATAAAGTGATGACATGATATCTATGATGTATTAGTTATAAGACTGGCCATTAGCACACAATATAAGACATGCTTTATTATATGGCTACCAATTTTTATGTGAAGGATTCAAATGTGTTTTATTTTTTCCATGTCATCGCTGCTAGATATGATTTACATTGAATAAAATGGTCATGGGCATGATAGCCCATCCTACCTATTTTTCCTGACTGATGCAGATATTTTACTTCATGGATCCCAAAGGAATATTTTTAGAATCAACAAATTTTTCCAGTTCAGGGTTCCAACACATGAACCACTCATGGTTCTTCCCTAGACCTCGCTCCGCTCCTCCATTGGTGGGTCGAATGGCATATGACTGAGATTTAAGTATATGAGAGCGGTAGAATCATTAGTGGATGGTTCGTTGGCCCGTTGATGGTGTGATGAATTAGGTGGGGGGCAGACTAGGTTCAAAACCCACCTTCCCCAAATATGGTTCAAATCATTGTTAATGTGTGGAAATGTTTTGTTTTTAATATAATTCGGGGCCACCCATTGGCATTTCGACCCACATGGGCCATGCGAGTTCGAACCTCACCAGTCTCTATATACATGTCACCATTGGGGGTTGGGCGGGTTCGTCCGGGGTGGCACACCCACCCTATTTGAATACGTATTAAAAAATACCCTTGGGATTTGTGGGTTGGCAGGGTTTGACCACCCGCCATCCACCGACCAACCACATTTTATTTATATATATATTAATACATTGTCATTGGGGGGTGGCAACCCACCACCCCAAATTTAATATTTTATTTTTATTTTTTTTAAACCAAGTAGTTAAAATTTAGAATACATTTTTTAAGGATCACTGGGTGAATTAAAGATGTGACAAATTCTTCCATTCCAGTGGCTGAATTCCATGGGCTGGGACTCTGCCAAATTTGTTCCTTTTTAGTGACTACATCATCAAATTTTAGAGGGAAAAAAACTATTTTTGAACTCGTATTTTCAACTTATATCTCTAATGGTTTACTCAAATTTCGAGCGGAAACACTTGTTGGATGCCGAATTTGATTTCTCATCCAAGGAGCACCCATGTTGCATACTTTCGATGGACCCTGCTACACGAAGAATGAGACGTTTCTCATGTATTTCTCATTTTTCGTGTAGTAGGGTCCAGAGAAAGTATGCAACATGGGTGCTCCTTAGATGAGGAATTAAATTTTTCATCCAACAAGTACCGCCACTTGAAATTTGAGTAAAACCTTAGGGGGATAAGTTGAAAAAGTATTTTTATTATTTTATTATTTCTTAATCTCTTTAATTTTTTACTCCAAAAATGGTGAATCGTCCCCCATGGTTGACATCATCATTTTGAATCCTATTGGTTCTCATAAATTTTATTTCGGTTGTACATTTTTCTTAGCAGGTGCATTTTACACCTCAAAATTACCCTAATGTGACAAGCTATAACTTGAGCATACGAACTCGGATTTGACAGTCATTTTCACCACTAGAATCAGGGAGACAAACATTATGATATGGTACTAGTTTATCTTCAACATGATGACCTTTTTTTGAGCTATTTCAAGGCCACTTCTATTTTTGGAGCCACTCAGATCATTCCTCCCCACTAAAGAGATTTTTGCGCACTAAAAGATTTATCAGTCAATTGGCAAGTGAGGAATTTCCTCCCTCACTTTCTCCTTTTCTATCCATCGAGCCTTACTTGGATGTGTTCCCTTGAAACCAATATGAAGGTACTCCACATCTCCCTGTCATGAAGTCCTAGTCTTCTAGTCAATATTGATGTCCTCGGGTAGCTTGTCCAATTATTCAGGTGCAAAGTCATCCACTGTAGGAACCCGTCCAACCTATTCGGTGTCCATGATCAAAGGAGGCTCATAAGGCTTCAAATTTTCAACATTCACGACTGAGTGCATTTACATGTATGCTGGAAAATTGAGACAAAAAGCATTATCTCCAATATTCTCTAATATGGTGAATGGGCCATATCAGATTGGTCTCAACTTATTTCCTTCCCCTTTCATTATGTATTTGCTGATGTGGAGCCTTACCATGTTTCCCACCCGGAATTGGTCATTGACTCGGTGCTTTTCATGTAGATATTTGTATCGATATTGAATTTTCTCTAAATGCTCTTCCACTCCCTGGTGAATCATATGAATCCTCTAAATGAACTTCTGTGTTTTTTCCCTGTCATATTTCCGAATGGAGTCTTCATCTCTCCCAAAGACCATTTCTAAGGGATCCTTTCGAAAATATCCAAAGCATGTTTCAAATGGTGATCTCTAAGTGGATGAATGCACTTTCTATTTGTATGCATGTTGTTCATAAGGAAGATGCTCGTCCTGCAACTTGGGATGCTTTCCACAATAACCTAGGAGTAAGTGTATCACTGTGCAGTTGAAAACCTCTGTTTGTTCATCGGTCTGCGAATGAAATGTCATGCTTCTCTTCAGCTTGGTGTCCATCATTCTCCATAATCTCGTCCAAAAATTTCCAAGAAAGAAAGAGTCTCAATCAGACACAAATGGATGTGGGCAACCCAAAATGGACCCATACAAATTGGAAGAAGAGATGAGTAGTATTCTATGTAGTGACCTACTTCTTACAAGGTAATAACACACACATTTTTAAATCAGTCCAGAATGACATAAAAATAGTCATGACCTTTCCTAACAAAAGGCAAACCACCTACAAAATCCATTGAAACACTTTCCCATGGATGAATCAAAATGGGGAGTGGTGTGTAGAGCCCTAATTTTCTATTAGAGGGCTTTCAAACTGAACACAACACAGATCCATTTACATATCGGGTCACAATATTTTTCATGTGAGGCCAATAACAAAACCTCTGCAAATTACACAAAGTATTTTCTACACCAAAATGACACAACACAAGAGAGGTATGTGCCTCTCTGATTACATGTATCTTTTCATTGGTGGGAATACAAAGTTTTCCAAGATGGTACAACAATTTCCTCTGCAAATAGTAATTGTCTACTTGTGAAACATGAGTTAGATTTTCATAAACCTCTTTAAAATATTCATGATCAACACTTTTCAACATAACTTTCAAAAGATAAAGAATCATTTTGAAAAACTATATATGCATAAACAGGAGGGCGAGAAAGCATATATGCCACTTTCTTGTTGGTTCCCTTGTTGTATTTTATTACCAAGTGAAACTGTTGGAGGAATCCCGTCCATCTGAAATGACATGCTTTTTGAAGATTGGTTTGTGATTGGAGGTAGTGCAATGGCTGGTGATATGTGTGAATGATGGTCTCCTTTCCAATCAATTAGTGCTTCCACTTCTTCATGATTTGAACCAAGGCATACAACTCCTTGTCATATGTGGGATATTTCACAACATCTTTGGAGTCAATGTCATTAAATGGTAACATACAGGTTTCATTTACTGCATCAACACTACTCCCATGGCGAACCCATTGGCATCTGTCTCGATCTCAAAAGGTCTTTGGAGGTCAGGTAAGGCCAAAACAAGTGCGGTACTAATCTTCTCTTTTAGTTTATCAAAGGCATTCTACTTCTTTCCTCCCCACTTAAAGATTTTCTTCACACTTGTCAATGCATGTCAAGGAGATGCAATGATACAAAAGTTGGAAATGAACCTTCTCCAGTATTGTACTGCACCCAAAAAGCTATGAACCTCTGCAACATTTTTGGATTTAGGCCAATTTACAATCACAACAATTTTAGAAGGATCTATTTTTAATTGTCCACCTCCGTGGTCTTACCAAATTCAAACTTAGATATTTTGACATTCAATTTATATTTTTGCAGAAAATAAAGCACATTTTCAACATGAATAACATGATATTCACTACATGTCATATTTTAAACAAGAATTTCATCAATATACACAAGTACAAAAATCATCAAGAAAAGACCTGAATATATCTTTCCATTAGAGAACCTTTGATGTCTAAAATGGGCCTCCAAAGAAAAATGTACAACCAAAATAAAATTTATAAGAACCAATAGGATTCAATATGATGATGTCAACCATGGGGGATGGTTCACTATTTCTGGGGTAAAAAAGTAAAAATATTAAAAAAAATAAAAAATAAAACCACTTTTTCAACTTTTATTTTAACTTATCTCCCTAATATTTTACTCAAATTTTGAGCGGGAGTACTCATTGGATGCAAAATTTAATTCCTAATCCAAGGAGTACCCATGCTGCATATTTTCGATGGACCCTGCTACACAAAAAATGAGAAACACATAAACAAACATGATTGAAATCACAATTTTCATGCATTTTTGTTGTGAAGACAATCCCCTTTGTAGAAAGAGGCAATATCTCTAGCCCTAAAGTGGGTCTAACAACTTACAAGACTATCTAATGAACGCTTTCTTAATTAACATTCAAAGAAGGATGAGAAAGGGAAAAGGTCCTATCTCTTCCTGATGCTATGCTCAACTCTTTGGTGAAGGCTTAAAACCACAATCCTTCACACTCGATCCTTGCTCCTAGTGGCATTCAAATACCTGCAAGTGATTAAGAGACAACAAAAAATGTGATCCAATACAAAGCATATATTGAACATCAATTACCTAATAGATCAAGGACCATTAGGCTACTTGCATGAATATTCAAACAGATATATAAAGCGAAACACTGGATTTATTATTAATAATGTAAAAGAGGAAGCTTAAAACCATGACCTTGATATTGGAGGCCTCCCATTGGTGTAATTAGAGTTCAAACTGAGGTCCTTCGGCGATCCTTCACCCAAATGTCATATAATACATTGAAACAACGTAAGGATGCAAAGGATGAATGATCAAACCAGTAGTGGAGGGATGGGGATAAATTTATAGGAAGGTAGGGGAAGTTAAGAGCCCATGAAATAAGGAGGAAGGTCCAATTTTCAAGGGATAATATCCTATTGATAAGATCAAGGCTTCAAATGAGAGATATCGACCTTATCTCCACCGAACAAGCTCTAACTCACCGTCATGGAAACTTCTAGAGGTCAAAGCTTCTCGTCCATTTGAGGAAACACTGCCAGAAAGGGTTCAATGTAGTTTTTTCAGTGAGAAGAGCATTGGCAGTGCTAGGCTAGAATGGGCAGCCTGCCACCATCACGAAAAAATAACTGGAGAAAATAATTGACCCAGAATTTAGGGTTTGAGCTAAGTTTATTCAGGAATTCTTCAAGGAAACTTTATTTTAGTCTTTAAAGGTTATCTTGATGTATTTTTCTCAGGTGGATATACTGCATAGTATTCATCATAGGGAACTTCAGGAACGGGGATGGGAAGTGAAAAAGGTGACAAATTACTATGTAACAAATACCCCCTAAAGCATGAAGGAAAAACAGGGAGTGATGGGTGAAATGCTTTACGAACCAAGGCAAGGACTCAGAAAACCACTAGGAAACCTGCCCAATCAAACACAATACAATACATGCCATCTCTGATATGAAAATTCCTAATAAAATATCTTTGAAAAGGCATCAAATAACACATTAAATTATAGCATGGTCACAACCATCCGTCTAAAGGAGATCATGTAAATGGATCCATGGTATGGTCACAACCATCCATATAGAAAGGATCCTTTGTACAATCATGAATGCTCAATAACTCCATGCAACCTGGATAATAAAATATGTAACCCAAGGTCTTCTTCACAATATGATCTACCCAATGTATGAATCTAACCATGTGAATAGATGTGCTGATGTCGAAAATGGTAGAAACCACTTGATTACCAGTCAATGATGAAAACTGTTAACACACACGAGAGAAACCACCAATAATGACAATGGCCCTCAAGGGACAACAACACAAACTACAAGTATGAATGAATGTGTTGAGATCAAATACTTGTAGAATCATCTGAGCGGAGGCCAATGAGGTGAAATTGTCGTCAAACATGAAGAACTTGCCATTGAAGCATGCAAGCTCCAAGGTACTGAAAATGATTTTTTTAATCATCTTCCCAGATAATGAGCTGAAGTCGACAAGAAGTGATCTATCGAAGGAGGGCCATAATTATTCCCACATCATCGATGTGAAACAAAGGATTTCTTGACATAATAGGAGTGATTCAGGATTGTTGCAGAGAGGATTAGATAAGCAGAGGATGTTTGAATTTGACAAATAAGACTTCTCTTGAACATTAGTGACATGACTCCAGAGTGTGGCAACATTTGAATCAAATGGGATCAGAATTCATTATGACAGAAATGGTGACTGAATAAGAGGAAAATGGAATTCCCAAACCCAATATGACAAGTGAAAAATGAAGGATTTCCCCAACCCAACAGGAAATGCATATGAGTGTCATGTTCAAGAGCGAAAAGCTCCCTAAAACACATAAGACGTTCCACTTTAAATTTTCCCCCGTTATTGCTAACGAGTACCTCTTTATTTTTTATAGCCAATGTGAATATGATAACATATGTTGAGCATGTAAGTTAATTCTTCAAATGAATCCACCCTGTTATCACTCAGTAATTTCTCCAGGTTCAAGAAAGAAATAGTCCGAGGTAACCACAAACCTACTTCGAACTCTAGGATCTAGCCTTCCTAGGGTTCAGAGAGGGCTCTCTCTTTAAGATTTAACTTTGTCTTAGTTTTGAATATTAGGCTAGTTTTTAAAGTACATATTTGGTTTTGTTTTGTTGGATTTTGTGGGAAAATTTCACTTGGAGAGTAGATATAGGGAAATCTACTTGTCCATTGGGCTATGGAGTCTAAGTCAAGCTAAGAGAACTGGGATCAAAGCCTAAAAGGTCAAATGTATACAGGGCAAGGTAGAAAACCCTTGGAGATCTTAGGAAAAATGGTTTTTGAGGTTGTATGATTGGGATAAAGGGCACTTAAGAATCCTTAAATCCAGAAAAGGGAAGTAGAAGATAGAGGTCAAACAGGAGAGGGAGAAACTAAGGGTTCCCTACATAGGAAATCAAAGGAAAACAAAGAATTATAACTAGTTAAAAACAGGGTGCTATTAAACATGTCCTGTAGTAATACTCCTAGTTATACATTCAGATTTAGAATTAAAACACAGATGTATGCATGAAACAAAAGAAGATAACAATGACAAGTTTAAAGAGAGTACTTCACTCCAGATAGCTTATCACAGGGATCCTGAAGTATGATGCCAAAAAGGTGATCTAGTCTGTTGCTCAAAATCGAAATCCAAAGCCTTCAAATCAATGAAAATATCTATAGTAATCTCCAACAATTTTATTCCACCCCAGATACTTCAAAGAGTGAAGTATTTATACAAATTCTAAACTAGAATATCTTGAAAAAATATCAAGATTGGCTTACAAATATCTCCAACTATTTTACATAAATAGAACTTAAGTAAAGGACACTCAAAACTAATGCATCTATTTGGCACTATTTTTTTTGGATAGGTGATGAAAAAGAGGAGAATTTGAATTTGATCTCAACTCTTAGTTGATGATGAGGCATCCAAGTCACTAACTGTCTCCTTTCTTTGTGCATTCTGAGCCAGCAATTCTGCAAACTTGGGGTCCCATGATACCTTTTTATTTCTCAATCCGAAATAGATATGTAAAAAGTGAAAGAGGTTATTATAGATAAATATGTTTTTGAGATAAAAGTCTCTCATTTCCCTAAAATTCTTCTCCAGCTGTTCCCAATAGGCTCTGCAAACAGATGTGTAAAACAGAGTTTTCCATAGTCTGAAAAATAGGTTGCAAATATGTGCATCTATCTCTCATTCTGTAATACTTGTGCAAAAAGTGAGATAGGTTTGTGTATATGGGTCTCTTAGGAACAAAAAGCTTCTTCCGTTTTTTAAGATGTATTTCTTATTGGCCACAATATTCTCTGTAAAATGATGACTTAATAGGAATTTTCTGTAAAACGTTCTTTCACATATTGTTTAGTATTTCCAAATCCATAATGGTTGTTAGAAATGTGAGAGAGGTTTTTGTAGTTGGGGAGATTAGGAACATAACCCTCCTTTATTGTTTCAAAATTCATCTTGTATTGGTCACAATAGTTCTGTAAAACGATGGCTTAAACATGAAATTTTTGCAAAAATGTCCCTTTTTGCTCTGTTTTCATCTTTTAACCTTACTGTTCTTTTAACTGTTTTTACTTTCACTTTGGATAAAATTCATTGTTGTTGAAAGTATTTTCATATTTATTTACCATTTACTGCCTCCATGTTTTACTTTTACTGTTTTACCTTGACTTCTCTGTAAATTTGTTTTAACCTTTACTGTGACATTCATCTTATACACTTTAACTGTCTCTGTTTTCACTACAAACTGTTACTGCTCTGTTTACTGTGTGAAATCTTCTTGTTCTAGGAAATCCTATTCAAACTCATTTCCTTGTGAATTCTTGGAGTAAAACTGATCTTTAACTAGTATTTAGATTGTTTTATCGAAATTCTTCTTTTGCTAAAGACCTGCAAAACAAAATAATTGTTAATGAAACCCTGGCTGCAGGGAGGTGATAATGGCTTTACTATAGCAGAGGCTTAATTGGGAAAATTGGAAAAATAAAGTCTCTTTTTGGATTTTCTGCTCAATTAGGTTTATGAAAGAATTTTTGGGGCTTTAAAATAGGTCTAAAATGGAAAACAGGGATTTTCTGAGTTTCTTGACAGAGGGGCTAAAACTTTGTTGAGAAAGGATTTATAGAAGGTTAGGGCACCTGCAGAGGATTTCTTGGTCTTTTAGAGCTCAAAATTGACCCTTAAAACTATTAAAAACTAATAAATTTCCTTAAAAATGGTGCGCATTAGACAACTAGGGTCCCTGGGAAAATTTTGCCAGGGTTCTGCCTATTTCTGAGAATTTTGGGCAATTTAATTTAATCAATTTCTTGATTTAAACTGCTTCTTTTTTCTTTTAAAGGTCTTTTGAATTTAGTTTCAGGTTAAATTATTAGGAAAATACCTGTTTTTGACACAGGTATAGGTTTTAATAAGGTTTTCTTTAGTCTTCTGGTTGAAATGACGACTTTCAATGGTTGATCAAGAGCAAGTGCGACTCTTTAGCAATTTTTACAGGCTTCTTGGGCAAAGGTTTGCAAGCTTTAGGTGAAAATATGGCAGAAAATGGCTATCGGGGGTTTTTTGTAGGTTTATACAGTGGAGGAGGTGCAAACACTGAGAAAATGTGAAAGATAGTGAAATAGCACATTTTGCCAAGTTTTAATTAAACGTGTGCATCTGCATTGAATGCAGGTCGTGTCATGGTGGGAAGTGGTTTCGGAATTATAAAAGTGCATAAAACCAGCATTTTATTGCGTAGATTTTGAGTTGTAAGTGGTTTTAGTGAAAACCCACGCGATGGAATCAAAAGGGGCCACATGGAGGGGAGGGGTTAGCGCGAAACTTCTTATTTCACGTGGATTTTTCCTTGGAGTGGTCGGGCATGTTACCTGTGCGATATCAACCCTCAACCGTTAGACTAAAGGTTAGAAGCGAACTACTAGGATTGCTTCGAGAGCTACGTTGGGATGGAAAGGTGGGACCGAGATGGATCAAATGTAGCAGAAGGGTTTAATATATGTCTAAACCTTTATAATAAATCGAGGAGTATAGGTTTAAAAGATATATGCAATGTTTTATTTATATATAGCGGCGGGATTAATCATGGTTTAAACATTATAATAATGTTTAATAAAATATACAAAGGTGTGGGTGCAATATATAAGCTCAACGGTTTATTATGTGGCGGGTTAGGAATATTTTATTTTAAAACATTTGAAAAATGTTTAAAATATGAAGGCGTTTAATTATATTATATAGTTTTTTAACTATTTGGATAGTTTAAAAAACTATAGGGGTGGGATAAAATCAATAACGATAATCTTTTTAGACCAAAGGGCTTTATTTCTTGGGTTTTTCATTTATGCACGTGGGATAATATACTTAGGTCAAAAGTTTATAATAGTGGGTTTTTTTGGGGTTTATTAGATATAATGGAATTAATAACTAGGAAAGGGTATCTCTTAGGGATTTAATAAAATATGTTAAAAATTAATATGAGAGGGGAATGAAATGTAAAACAAATTACACATTATCTGGAAATATAAAATAATCAAGCATTTGCTCATCTTTATATTTCTTTGAATAATTCTTAGGATAAATGTGACTTTGTGGGTTTTTATGAATGTTTATGAAGGGATAGAGTTAATTATGTGGGAATTACAATTTTACTAAGTAAGAGTGTGTTTTTACTTAGGAAAAAGGGGTTTTAGTACATGAATGAAGGGAAATTGTCACAAATGAGGATTTAACATAAGAACTCAATAATTTCAACTAACCAATCATAGAGCCTTGGGTTCTGTCCCAACAAAAGTTAGAGAAATGCTCTGAGCCTGTTTGACTGATAGCTTAGAATACTGAATACTCATGGGGGAGGGGAAATTAGTGATTTTTCCCGATGATGTATTATTTACATGATTTCTCCACTGCTTTCTACCTACCCAAATTCTATTTCTAACATTTTTTTCTTCATTTTGTAGGTGCATTTAGGCTTGCAACCTTAAAACATTTTCTTTCAAGGCATAAAACTATCTAAATATACCTTATTTCAACCAAGGGCTCATATTAAACCATTGAGCTCCTCATTATTCTCTACCTATCTATTGATTTGTCAAGTTTAAACTGTTTGACAAATCTTTATTCACTATCTAAAACATGAAATTGAAACATGAAAAGTTAAGATTAAACTATTTAACTCATCATGGATTATGGCATTTATTGATACTCTGCACATAATCGTTATTCTTTTCAGTAAAATTAAAGTAGTGGCATTTGGAATTTCTCACTTTCAGATCTTATTTCTTTTCTTTTAGGGTTTATATTTTCTAATTCCTTTGATCTTTCTTTTAGGACTTTTTACCCTCTTTTTGATTTTTTCAAAATATGGGAAAACAACTTGCAGAAAGCAAGGTATGTACATATTTACAAGACTTATCAAAGTCAATTCAAAATTTTATTAACCCTATTATTATAGGACCCTAATAAGGGCTCCACATTGGGATGACATTTCCTGGTGAAATATCAAGAACTCTGATACTAGTAGCTTTTTGAACTTCGACTGGGATGATCCTGTAAATGTCTTCTGATATCTGCAAATTATTCATATTTATGATATTTAATTTTCAAAGCTTAGGGCCTTTTCCTTGCCTAAAAACTGAAAACTGAAATAATCTAAAATCCTACCTACCTACTCTAATCAACTGTCCAACTGCTGGTTAGGTAAAATGAAATAGCCAATGCAACCATTCAAGCATTATGTACTTTGATGGATTTTATTGCATGTGCTTGTTGATTGTCAGAATTTTAATTTTGCAACCTATTAGAAACTTTTCAACAAATGAGAGAATAAGGAAATACTTGCTTTCCTTTGTTGACTCTAGAAAAATTTCAAAAGGATCTTCCAAGGTATATACACCAATGTTTCACTGATCTAAATAATTGTACATCTGTTCTGGATGACCTCCATGTCATGAGACTAAATTGTAATTTTAAACTTTATTCCCTTGCAAAATCAACCTATGGTTGTTTGGAGATACTTTCAGATTTTCAGATAAGCTTTGTGATGATATTTCTACTGATTGTAACGTTTGACTGCTGAAACCTTTATCATCTTTATCTTGAAGGTCATAGTCAATAAATGAAGAAATACTTTGAATGCATTCATTGTCCAACATATTTGCTATTGGATCATGAAAAACTTATGAGGATGGCTGCAACCTATTGGGTATGGAATTCCATGGGACTTCATAAACTTCAACAAGTTGCTCATCCTTTTCTTTAATGATTTTATACCACATTTCCTTTAAAATTTGAAATGATTCAAAACATAGTGGTATGGAATTCTCCTATGTTATTTGATCATGTATTTCAATGGGAACTGATAATTGCAATTTTGAAACTGAAATATCCTGATCAAGAGTTTGATTATCTTCTTTGTTGTCAATCATAATTCTTTGATGATTATTGATTGCATTAAAGTTGTCTCTAATAAATTGAAATGAAGCAAAGCAAAGAGGTAAAGAACCTTCACTTATTTCCAAATTTTGTGCTTTTTATTCCTCACTTTCATGGCTGATCTATATTGGCTAATCATTGTATTCTGACTGTTGAAACTGAGTTTCCTCATCCCACAAACTAGCTAGTGATTTCTTTGTGAAGTTAGCTTGAATTTGGAGAACATAATTATCATCATACTGATCATACTTAGGCAAATCTTCAGAAGAATGAATGTCATCAGTTATACACATTAGATCAACATATTTCTTTTTTAGGTCATAATTTTTCTCAATAGGAGTACTATCAGGCAATGAACCTTTTTGGGAAGGTAGAACAACATGAGCATCAACCTATTCTTTTGTCTCTTCATGGATAAAAACTTTAATTTATACATCAACATTAGAATAAGCAGAAACAATTTCTTCATTATGTAGATATTTTGAGGATGGTTACATGTTTAGAAGAAAATTGATTTCTTCTTCGGTGAGGAGGGGTGGAAATATTTGAATTTTTAGCTTTGAATAACAATTGTTTTCTCTCTTATGTAAAAACTGATCATGAGGTTGAAAATTTTCTTTAACTTCATTCAAAACATTATATGAAACATCATTTGTTACTACAGAGGGGCTTTATGTATCTTGATTTATCTCTTGATCTATTTCATCTTTGATTAAATCCTCTTGATTATCATGACACTTCACTTGAGAATGAAAGTTATGGACTTCTTCTAATAAATCTTCAGGATGCCAATTTTCTAAATCTTCATTAATATTTTTAAGGTAATGTATGAGATCTTCAGCTTGATCACAACAATTTTCAGCTAATGATAAAGATGGAAAATCTTATTTGTAATGTTCGTAAAATACCTTATGAAAATCCTTTAAAGAAAATAAACTAGCAGGTTTGAGAGCTTCATACCATTCCCTTGCTTGTCCTTCTAAGGTTTCCATGAATAGCTTCATGAGGAAATCCTCATGCCAATCACCCTTCAATCTCCATGAGTGTATATGAAATTTAAGGAGATGTAACAAAGGATCATCAATATTCTCATTTTGAAATATAGGAAGATTTTTATGCCAATTTACCTTTGGTAGTTTGTGTGGAAATCCAGGTATGTGATCTCTGCTCATGGGAGCATATCTGCATTTTATTCTTGGGTCATCTTGTAAATTAGTCATAAATAAGGGCCACTATATCTATACAACCAAGTTAGATCCTTCTATAAAATACAATATACATTGAAAAACTTTCTTAATGAGAAAGAACATAATGTCTTGGATTAAGATCCAAGTTAAAAGCCTGATATTTCCATATTATTCTTTCAGGTTCATTCCTCCAGTGGAGTCTTCATTGTGAAATTTATTTGGAGTCGCCAGGTGGATGATTTTAACCTTTGTGTCTCTGATCACTGTCCACCATCATAGATTAGATTTGAACCTATAAAATATTTTTGAAGAAAATGTTAGTCTTCCCCAGTGGAGTCGCCAATAATGTTATCACTTAGTAATTTCTCCAGGTTCAAGAAAGAAATATTCCGAGGTAACCACAAACCTACTTCGAACTCTAGGATCTAGCCTTCCTAGGGTTCAGAGAGGGCTCTCTCTTTAAGATTTAACTTTGTCTTAGTTTTGAATATTAGGCTAGTTATTAAAGTACAGATTTGGTTTTGTTTTGTTGGATTTTGTGGGAAAATTTCACTTGGAGGGTAGATATAGGGAAATCTACTTGTCCATTGGGCTATGGAGTCTAAGTCAAGCTAACAGAACTGGGATCAAAGCCTAAAAGGTCAAATGTCTATAGGGAAATGTAAATAACCCTTGGAGATCTTAGGAAAATCGGTTTTTGAGGTGGTATGATTGGGATAAAGGGCACTTAAGAATCCTTAAATCTGGAAAAGGGAAGTAGAAGATAGAGGTCAAACAGGAGAGGTTTCAATTAAGGGTTCCCTACATCGGAAATCAGAGGAAAACAAAGAAAGGATAACTAGTTAAAAACATGGTGCTATTAAACATGTCATATAGTAATACTCCTAGTTATACATTCAGATTTAGAATTAAAACACAAATGTATGCATGAAACAAAAGAAGATAACAATGAAAAGTTTAAAGAGAGTACTTCACTCTAGATAGCTTATCACAGGGATCCTGAAGTATGATGCCAAAAAGGTGATCCAGTCTGCTGCTCAAAATCGAAATCCAAAGCCTTCAAGTCAATGAAAATATCTATAGAAATCTCCAGCAATTTTATTCCACCCCAAATACTTCAAAGAGTGAATTATTTATACAAATTCTAAACCAGAATATCTTGAAAAAATATCAAGATTGGTTTACAAATATTTCCAACTGTTTTACATAAATAGAACTTAAGTAAAGGAAACTCAAAAATAATGCATCTATTTGGCACTTATTTTTATGGATAGGTGATGACAAAGAGGAGAATTCGAATTTGATCTCAACTCTTAGTTGATGATGAGGCATCCAAGTCACTAACTGTCTCCTTTCTTTGTGCATCCTGCTCCAACTATTCTGCAAACTTGGGGTCCAATGATACCTTTTTATTTCTCAATCTGAAATAGATATGTAAAAAGTGAAAGAGGTTATTATAGATAAATATGTTGTTGAGATAAACCTCTCTCAGTTCCCTAACATGTTTCTCCAGTTGTTCCCAATAGGCTCTACAAAAATATGTGTAAAACATAGTTTTCCATAGTCTGAAAAATAGGTTGTACATATGTGCATGTATCTCTCATTTTGTAATACATGTGCAAAAGTGAGATAGGGTTTTGTAGATGGGTCTCTTAGGAACAAAAACCTCCTTTAGTTTTGTAAGATGTATTTCTTATTGGCCACAATATTCTCTGTAAAATGATGACTTAACAGGAATTTTCTGTAAAACGTTCTTTCACATATTGTTTAATATTTCCAAATCCATAATGGCTTTTAGAAATGTGAGAGAGGTTTTTGTAGTTGGAGATATTAGGAACATAAAAATCCTTCAGTTTTTCAAAATTCATCTTGGATTGGTCACAATAGTTTCTGCAAAACAATGACTTAAACATGAAATTTCTGCAAAAATGTCCCTTTTTGCTCTGTTTTCATCTTTTAACCTTAATGTTATTTTAACTGTTTTTACTTTCATTTTGGATAAAATTCATTTTTGTTCAAATTATTTTCATATTTATTTACCATTTAGTGCCTCCATGCTTTAATTTTACTGTTTTACCTTGACTTCTCTATAACTTTGTTTTAACCTTTACTATGACTTTCATCTTATACACTTTAATTGTCTCTATTTTCACTACAAATTGTTGTTGCTATGTTTACTGTGTGAAATCTTCTTGTTCCAGGAAAACCTATTCAAACTCATTTCCTTGTGAATTCTTGGAGTAAAACTGATATTTAACTAGTATTTAGATTGTTTTATCTAAATTCTTCTTTTTCTAATGACCTGCAAAACAAAATAATTGTTAATGAAACCCTGGCTGTAGGGAGGTGATAATGGCTTTAAGTGGTCACAGTACTGGATTTGATTTTGACACTTTGGAATCATCAAGATTGCTTGTCCTCTACTTTTTAGGCATTTTGGTCTACTTATGCAAGTTTAGATAGTTTGCAGAAGTAATTTTACTATAGCAGAGGCTTAATTGGGAAATTTTGGCAAAATAGAGTCTCTTTTTGGATTTTCTGCTCAATTAGGTTTATCAAAGAAGTTCTGAGGCTTTAAAACTGGTCTAAAATAGAAAAAAGGTGTTTTCTGAGTTTCTTGACTGAGAAATGGGGCTAAAACTTTGATGAAAAAGGATTTATAAAAGGTTAGGGCACCTGCAGAGGATTTCTTGGCCTTTTAGAGCTCGAAATTGACCCTTAAAACTGTTAAAAACTGATAAATTCCTTAAAAATGGTACGTAGTAGACAACTAGGGTTCCTGGGAAAATTTTGCCAGGGTTCTACCTGTTTCTGGGACTTTTGGGCAATTCAATTTAATCAATTTCTTGATTTAAACTGCTTCTTTTTTCTTTTAAAGTTCTTTTGAATTTAGTTGCAGGTTAAATTCTTAGAAAAATACCTGTTTTTTATGCAAGTATAGGTTTTAATAAGGCTTTCTTCAGTCTTCTGGTTGAATTGACAAGTTTCAATGGTTGATCAAGAGTAAGTGTGGCTCCTCAGCAATTTTTACAGGCTTCTTGGGAAAAGGTTTGCAAGCTTTAGGTGAAAAGCTAGCAGAAAATGGCTATCGGGGGCTTTTTGCAGGTTTATACAGTCAGGGAGGTGCAAACACTGAGAAAATGCGAAAGATAGTGAAATAGCGCATTTTGCCAAGTTTTAATTAAACGTATGAATTTGCATTGAATGTAGGTCACGTCATGGTAGGAAGTGGTTTCAGAATTATAAAAGTGCATAAAACTGGAAGTTTATCACGTAGATTTTGAGTGGTAAGTGGTTTTAGTGAAAACCCATGCAATCGAATCAAAAGGGCCCACATGGAGGGGAGGGGTCAGCGCGAAACTTCTTATTTCACATGGATTTTGACTTGGAGTGGTCGGGCATGTTACCTGTGCGATATCAACCCTCAACTGTCATATCTAAAGGTTAGAAGCGAACGACTGGGATTGCTTCGGGAGCTGCGTCGGGATGGAAAGGTGGGACCAGGATGGATCAAATGTAGTGGAAGGGGTTAATATATGTCTAAACCTTTATAATAAATCGAGGAGTATAGGTTTAAAACATATATGCAATGTTTTATTTATATATAGCGATGGGATTAATCATGGTTTAAACATTATAATAATGTTTAACAAAATATACAAAGGTGTGGGTGCAATATATAAGCTCAATGATTTATTATGTGGCGGGTTAGGAATATTTTATTTTAAAACATTTGAAAAATGTTTAAAATATGAAGGCGTTTAATTATATTATATATATTTTTAACTGTTTGGATAGTTTAAAAAACTATAGGGGCGGGATAAAATCAATAAAGATAATCTTTTTATACCAAAGGGCTTTATATCTTGGGTTTTTCATTTATGGAAGTGGGATAATATACTTTGGTCAAAAGTTCATAATAGGGGGTTTTTTTGGGGGTTTATTAGATATAATGGAATTAATAACTAGGAAAGGGTATCTCTTAGGGATTTAATAAAATATGTTAAAAATTAATATGAGAGGGGAATGAAATGTAAAACAAAGTACACATTACCTCCAAATATAAAATAATCAAGCATTTGCTCATCTTTATATTCTTTGAATAATTCTTCGGATAAATGTGACTTTGTGGGTTTTTATGAATCTTTATGAAGGGATAGAGTTAATTATGTGGGAATTACAATTTTACTAAGTAAGAGTGATTTTTTACGTAGGAGAAAGGGGTTTTAGTACATGAATGAAGGGAAATGATGATCAATGAGGATTTAACATAAGAACTCAATATTTTCAACTAACCAATCATAGAGCCTCGGGTTCGGTCCCAACAAAAGTCAGAGAAATGCTCTGAGCCTATTTGACTGATAGCTTATAATACTAAATACTCATGGGGGAGGGGAAATTAGTGATTTTTCCCAATGATGTATTATTTACATGATTGCTCCACTGCTTTCTACCTACCCAACTTCTATTTCTAACATTTTTTCTTCATTTTGCAGGTGCGTTTAGGCTTGCAACCTTAAAACATTTTCTTTCAAAGCATAAAACTATGTAAATCTACCTTCTTTCATCTGAGGGCTCAGATTAAACTGTTGAGCTCCTCATTATTCTCTACCTATCTACTGATAGGTCAAGTTTAAACTGTTTGACAAATCTTTATTCACTATCTAAAACATGAAATTGAAACATGAAAAGTTAAGATTAAACTATTTAACTGATCATGGATTATGGCATTTATTGACACTCTGCACATAATCATTATTCTTTGCAGTAAAAGTAAAGTAGTGGCATTTGGAATTGCTCACTTTCAGATCTTATTTATTTTCTTTTGGGGTTTATATTTTCTAAGTCCTTTGATATTTCTTTTAGGACTTTTTACTCTCCTTTTGATTTTTTATTATTTTTTATTTTTTCAAAATATGAGAAAACAACTTGCAGAAAGCAAGGTATGTGCATATTTACAAGAATTATCAAATTCAATTCAAAATTTTATGAACCCTATTATTATAGGACCCTAACACACCCTAGTAAGTTTAATGAGCCCAAGGAAGGAGGAACTCGGTCTCGTCATGGTGAGAAGTCTTTCACTGTTTAATTTTTAACAAGCATGACAGAAGGGGAAATCAATGTCTTTTTCATGTTTAGGGAGTTTGAAAAAGAAACAGAAAAGAAAACTCCATCATGTCCCTTTTCGTAAATCATCTCTCAAATCTGAAAAAGTAGAAAACAGAATCCGAGAGAACCTCTTTACCATGTTTGACCAAGGTATTCCTTTTTTCATAAATAGTTACTCTCAACCCGAAAAAAGAGGTAAAATTATATTGATGCCATGTCAACTAATTTACTTGAACGAGTTTGAAATGAAAAGTACTCGAAAATATTTTTATTTTTGAGAGTTAGAAAAGAGCTGAAAGATGACTCCAGGGGGGTTCCTTTTTCATTTATTTTGAACGAATCTAAAAAATAGATAAAATAAAACTTGTCACATCAGTCAAATATAATTACTGTTACAATAAAGCATCATGTTGTTGCACAAAGAATGATAAACATCACTGATATAGAGAAAAAATAATAATATATTGGTAAAAATATCTTCAAAATTTTATAAATATACAAAAAGTAAATCATTCTTACCATTCTTTTTGGAGTAAATTGGAGAAGCACTTTTACCCCATTTTCTCTCGAACTTCAGATCAATGGTGCGGCCGATCCAAGACATCGTTCAACAATCTGTCAGCTATAAGTAAGAGCCCTATCTTTTCTCTTCAATTTTATCCCATTCTTAAGTCATTTTATTTATAAATTTGAGCATTGGGGAGAGGATTTCAAATTTTAAATTTGCAGGTGATCAACATGGGTTTGACCTATCAGACCCGTTTCAATTGCCCCTATCCCAAGAGGGAATCACACTGTCAGTGCCCTTTCAATTGTTACAGGCACGCTGACCACGGGGAAGATTGTAAAACAAAAGATTATTTCTCTTTTAATGATTTATTTCCAAATTTTCTCCAATGAAAGCTTCTAAAATGTAATTTGAACATGTTTTTCAGGTGTCTTCGGTGAATATGGTGATTTAATGGAAAGAGAGGGGTCACAAGGTGGAATACCACCAAGCTCTCCAAGACCCAAATTGCATAAACGAACTAAGGAATTTTGGATTGCTTAAGTTTTTATGGACCTTAGGACTGAGATCTCAACTAGAGCTTTTAGAATATCTTATCAGGATATGGGACGCTGATCGCCAAATTTTCATTATTGGGGATCAAGAGCTTGAACTAGAGATTTTCGACATCTACTTCATCACAGGGTTGTCTGGGAGAGGAGAGAGGATCCAACTCTCCAGAGCTTCTAATGGAGGAGAGAGCACTATAATTCTCATCCAGAGGCATTGTTTAAGTGTTAGAAAGACGTCCAGTGGAAAGGTAGATGTAAAAAACATCACCAATCTATCTTTGAGGTCGATTTTCATTGTATGGCCTTTTTAGTTGGGACCCAAGGATTGCATGAGGCAATGAAGTCCCATTTCCAATATTTTGTGGATTTTCTTTCTCCCACAATGTTTAATTGGTGTGAGGATTTGTTGGCCAACATGAAGAGCCAACTAACCAAGTGCAAAATAGTTCGCCTGAAACAGTTCGGATATGGATCGATCCTAGTTACTTTCTTCTTGGAGAGAGTGCCTTTGTTTCAATATCAATGACTAGAGGTGTACGATTCAACCCCGAGGGATTCGAGGCTACTAAGGTGGTGCGAGATTATGCCTCGTCAGGGAGGGGGCCAACATATGTTTTTCCCTACATCATTTCTCAATTGGCCACGAAGTCAACTGATCATGGTGGAGGACTACACATCTGTTCGCACTGATTTCAGAGGAGACCTAGATATACCTCTGCCACTAGGTGCATAGTGGTCATATGTAGGTAAAAAATTGTTTTTTGAATTTTACTTTTTAATGTTTTTGGTCATGTATTATGAGATTTAAACCTATGTTATGATTTTTTGTAGATGTTGGACCGGAAAAACCACTCGGTCTATCTCCAATATCTAGCAGAGTGGCACACCACATCAAGGATGCTCCCTATGAGGAGGGGGAAGACCCACTAACAGAGGTGGAACATAATCTAGTAGGCCTGACCAGAGGCATACTAGAATACGCAAATTTTGGCGATATCCAATTACGCTATCAGAGGCGTACCGTGGGGATCCTAGGCCAACTGCGTTATTTAATTTGGTGATTTATATAAGTAGTCACATGCTATCACGAGCACCATGTGGGCAGATAACATTTTTTAGTTGATTTTTGCACTGATGTAGTCTTGTAGAGCCATTGTGTCATGGAACACATATTTTTTAAAATTTTGATGTAAATTTTTTTTACAAACTTGATATATATATATATATATATCCATGTTTCCTTTTGCTACTAAGTGTTCTTATATCATGATGATGTGTTTGGTTTTTAGATATGACGCAAATGTCAATCTAAAACATAATTTTCTAATGTATTTGTTAATGTATTCAAATTGCATGGAATGTGTTGATATGTGAAGTAATCAAAATTTATTTCCAGTAATCGAACGTGTAAATACATGTGAAAATTTTGAGTGTTTCTTACTGAATATTGACCATTTAACTGTAACACAACGAGTTGTGAGGGCAAAATTGACACCAAAATCTCTGATAATGAGATAAATTGCATTCGATAATAGTTTGATGACCACACAATATTCGGTAATATTATTAATTGTTTGGCCCAGAAAAATACGTTGTAGATTGACCAACCTAGCATCTAGGAAAAGAGTGCCCGTGTTGTGGAAGATAAGCTCTGTGTGCTACAATAAGAACCATCAGCAAAACCAACATAATGGTTTGATTACATATGAAAACCAAGTGGAACAGGAGGTAAGAAGAGGGAATGTGTCTGCAAAGCAAAAAATCACACCAAAAAATCTAAAATCACACTAATGTACAAACTACCATAACTGAAATTAAGCATAGTATTTCTTCAAATAGAGCCCATTTCAAGGCTCGGACAATGGATTACCCTTGTAATCGACTAGATCATAGGTGCATATTTCCAATACTTGTTGAATAATGTAGGGCCCATGCCACATCGGCTTGACCTTCCCGACCTCTATCTTATCATGGGATTGATCATAAAGAAAGACAAAGTTACCTTCAGAGAAAATGGGAGGAGTAATAGACTTATCATATTGATATTTAACTCGTTTCTTTTGTACTTCAATGACTAAAGTAGCGAGATGTTCGAGATAAAGCATACATTCCTCTTTTGGTGAAGTACCAACAAGTAGTTTGATAGCTAGTCTTAGATAAGGGATTTCACACTCAATCGGGAGTGTGGATTCTAGACCATACACTAGCTGAAATGATGTGAATCCAATAGTGTTCTTAACAGAAGTTAGGTAAGCCCACAAAGTTGAGAATAACATGAGCTGCTTGTCTCTTTTATGTCTCTCAATGGTTCGTTGAAGCATTGTCACCAAAAATTTGTTAACAACTTCAACTTGGCCATTTTCCTGTGGATAATATAGAGTGGAGCTATCATGGTGTAGCCCCAACTGAGAAGTAAGCTTTGGCATCATATGATTGTGAAAATTGTTGGAAAGGTTGTCATTGATGGCAAAGGAGGTAGCTGAAGTAGAGACAGACAAAGGAAGCAGCTAATATAATGGAGGCAGCAAAGAAGCAAATGAAGGCAGAGGAAGCGAATATAACAGAGGCAGAGCTATTATAATAGTAACACCAGCAGAGGCAGAGGCAGAACCACAACTATTATTCCAAGAATATGTACATATATATATAAATTCAGTTATTCGAGTGACATGGAGATTCCGGGCATTTGAATCAGTTATTCAGGCGTTACACATAACATTCCGGGCGGAACATAACTGTAGTCAAAGGCAGAACATAGTCGAAGGAGCGGAACTCTGCGTCGGAGGCAAATGTATATATATATATCATTGAAATACGATGAAATGTTATATACATATATATAATTGAATCATGACCAGAAACCTGGAGGAAAATGGAACCATGAGCGGGGAGGCGGAACCCTGACCGGAAATTAAACCCACGGCAGATTTACAAAAACGGATTTCCCCATTCCGCACCGCTTTTGGTACGGAGGCGATATTGCTGGGACGAGCAGCGATTCCATTGATCAAACGGTACGTGGCATAGGCGGTATTGGAGGGCCCCGTTTTATTTACAATTTCGTGCGTTATACACCGGACCAAAGATGCCGAGCAAAATGGATAGGAGCCGTCGATCTGGTGGGTCGACATCTGACGGTGATCGATTGCAGGACCTACACGAAGTTTAATGGAAGAGCCTGGGGGTTAAAAAAGGTAAAGTGTGCACATTTTTTATTGTATTGTGGGGCCCGAGGCAGAGTAATACAAAATGAATCGTTTTATTATAGCTTTCGATGGTTTATGGTCTTAATATAAAATCTGAATATAATATATATAAGTCATGAATAGTTTATATATAATGACTATATATACGGTGCGCAATATATATAAAGGCACAGTGCAATGCATCGTGGGCCCGGAGCCAAAGGACAATATATATTTATATACTGTGCTAAAGGCGTAAGGTTGAGTTTTTATTATGGATTAACCACATTTTTTGAAGATGCCGATAGTTGATTAAACCAGGGGTTAACAAAGGTGTTTTAAATTTGAAGATTTTGGAATATGTGGATCCGACGAGTAATGCCAATCTTAAACCTTTGTAAAAGTATACATATGGGTAGCGCAGTTATATTAAAATGATAAGTGAACAGATGATTAAACATAAAGATGAGAGTTCGTGAACAAGAAAAATGCAGGGATTCAAAAGCACAGTGAACAGGTGAATAAACACAAGGATAAATGCATGGGTCTGACAGAGGTAAATAGATATTACAGGTTTGATAGGTATACATCCATAGGTGCACACAATTAAAGTGTATAGAATAGTCACTCAACAACTGCAGAAAAGACAAATCCAGTAAAGCTGAAATCCAGAAAAGGAGCTGAGTGAAATTGAGATGTATAATTGAAAAATGTAAATGTAAATTTTTTTTATATTGTTTGTGATGCATTGGCAAGTCTCCAAGAGAAAATAAAATCCCACTGTAGTATGAAATTTATTATGATTTTAAATTGAGTTGGACAAAGTAATGAGGAGGCAGAAGACCAAGGGGTATGACCATTCCTTTCGAATTCCTAGAAGAACACAAACAGTCATGTGAGAATTTCTATATAATATCAATTTGAAAAGCTCAATAGAGAGTAAATCAAGAGAGGGCAGAATATAGAAGTGTGAGGCAGAGAAGATTAAGAAAAGCAGAACAGAAGGAGAAGCTACAGAACAGGGTTGATATCTGAGGTAAATCAGCAAACATTCAGTTTGATAAATTGAGGAAGTTGTAGCTTCCCTATCAAGTTGCAGCTTGATAGCTATCAGTTGTAGCTGACTGAGGTTGGATCCTCCTGCAGGTTGGTGCCTGCAGAAAATTGAAGGGAGTTGGTGCTTCCTTGCAAGTTGTAGCTTGTAGAATTGAGGATAGAGTCTCCTGTAGGTTGGTGCCTGCAGAAAACAGTGGTGAGAGGGAGTTGGAGCTTTCCTTTGCATCACAATAATAATAAGATGTGGTTTTCTCCCTTTATGTGTTTCCACTTACATCTGCTGTCTCTATGTGTGCTTCTTATGTGTTGATGTGATTATTTCAATCTGCTTAATTGCTTGCTGCTTTCAACATAAGTATGGTGTCACAATAAATTAATATTGACTACAAATAATATTGTTCACATATTAAGCTATAAATAAATTTGGTGAAAATTTTAAAAGGCTAATGTATGTATTAAACTGATTCACCCCCCCTCTCAGTTTAATTAAAGATTCAACAATTGGTATCAGAGTCGGTTCCTTAGTATCAGTCTAACAACTGAAAGGAGTTCCTAGGTTCCCAAGATGGCTAGTAAAGAAGGATGCTCAACCAACAAAGCCCCTTTCTTCACTGGTGAAAATTATGCTTTCTGGAAAATCAGAATGAGGACATACATAATGTCTGTAGGAATAGAAGTCTAGGATGCAATGGATTTAGGATATGCCCCAAAGGCAACTAACTCAGAGAAAGAATCCAAACAAGACTTTGTAGCTAACGCAAAAGCCATGAATGCCATATTAAATGGATTTTGTGAAGCAGAGTTTATTAAAGTAATGCACAAAAACACTGCCAAAGAAATATGGGATACTCTTGAGAACATACATGAGGGAAACAAGAAAGTAAGACTGCCAAACTTCAAGTCTATAGAGCCCAGTTTGAGAACTTAAGAATGAATGATAATGAAGATATTTCCAGTTTCTTTCTAAAGGTTGCATAAATTATTAATAATATGAAAGATCTTGGAGAAAAAATGCCAGAAAGTGTAATTGTACAAAAGATTCTAAGATATCTTCCATCCAGATTTAATCCAAAGGTGTCTGCAATAGAAGAAACAGCTGATTGGGAGACCTTGACCATGAACCAGCTACTAGGAAATCTTGTTATAGAATGAAATCCCATAATGAAGAAGCCAAACGCTACAAGGAAGCGACATTCAAAGTTTGGTTAAGAAGAAAAGAAGACATATACTCTTGCTCCCGATGAAAGCAGAGCCAAATTTGATAAAGAGGTATGGATAGGCGGAAGTAGATAAAAAAGTAAAATTATTAAAATGCTTTATTTGTGGACATTATCTTGCTCATTTTAATAGAGGAAAGTAAGTAGCTCAAGAGGAATCGAAGAAAAGACACATCAAGAAGCAAAGCGAGAAAGAAGAAATTAGCAAAAAATCCTTGTACTTTGTGAGAGCAGTGCATAGAAGACCTGGGATCAACCCTCAAGTGAAGAAGGGAAGAAGAACCTAGAGTACTTGAGCCCAGTGGCCACCAGAGATCTTGAGGGACTCCTACTAGAAGATGAAGAAGAAGAAGGGGAAGTAGACCTTGAGGGGGAGCTAAGAAGTGCTCTGGAGGAGATTGACAGACTCAAACTAAAATGCAGAAAACAAAAAGAGATTCTCCTAAAATGTGTGAAGAAGAACAAAATTCAGAAGTCCTCATGCAGCTGAAGGTAAAGCTTGAAGAAGCCAAGAAGATAGAAGATATGTTACTTCAGCAAATCAAAGATAAATCTCGAGAACAAGAGAAGCTGGAAGAAGAAATTCTGTGTCTGAGAAAGAAATTAGAAAATGCTCAACAATTTCTCTCTCAAACAACAGAGCTCTATGAGTTGAATGAGGTACAGTTTGCTCAAGATCCCTATGATAAGGAAGTGGAATGAGCTACGAGGAGAAATGAGACAAGGAAAAAAAAAAAGTTTAATGAGATTATTTTTGTAAAAGTAAAAAGAAAAGATAGAAACGACTCAAACAATTCCTAAAAGAAGAAACATGATAAGACGAGAGATCGAAGAAAAATATCTCGGTAACAAAGAATCATTAAACACTAAGACAGAAAAGGATCATGCTCCACGAGTTGTCAGTTTGGAAAGCATCAAAGAAATTCTTCCACTCAATAAAGAAATCCATATTATCACATATGGTAGGACACATTGTTGCATATTTTCATGCAAAGAGGAGTGATTCAGACCAACAAAAGATGCAAGCGTTAAAGAGACTGCACCAAGCAAACAAATGGGAGAGCCAACCTTACATCAGGTATGAAAATAATTTCTATGGTTATTGTTTCTATTGTAAGGAATTTGGACATAGAATTATTGAATGTAGAAAGTATGGACAAAGATTGATGTTCAATACCTCAAGAAGGTTTATGAGTCAAAGAAATTTTGCTCATACTCACAATTCTGCAAAAACTATGATCAAATGTTGTATATGCAATCAAGTTGGACATATGCCTTCCAAGTGCTCTTTAAGAAGATATAATTCATCACCTCACAAAAGATACCAAACAAAAGGGGGCCTCTAGTGGATAAAGAAAGTGAATAAATGTGACCTGGCTTTAACTGCTCAAGATTTGAAGAGTCAATGGTATTTGGACAGTGGTTGCTCTAAACACATGACAGGAGACAAAAGCAAGTTTATAACTCTTGATGAAAAGAAATCTGGAAATGTTACCTTTGGAAATGATAAATCAGGAAAGATCAAAGGAAAAGGCTCAGTCAGCATAGACAATGGCAGAGGAAAGGCCCAAGAAGTACTATTTGTGGATGGGCTGAAAGCAAATTTACTGAGTGTCAGTCAGATGTGTGACAAAGGCTATGAAGTTCTCTTTAGAGCACAAGACTGTGAAGTCAGATCAAGCACAACAGGAAAGACTCTGCTCAAAGGTGTCCGAACAGAGAGTAATGTGTACATAGTAAAAGAGGAGGATGAAGCCTGCCATCTGAGCAAACTTGAGGAGTCATGGTTATGGCATAGGAGATTGGGACATCTCAGCTTCAACCATATCATCAGACTGAGTAAGAAGAAAGCTGTCAGAGATATGCCTGAAATAAACAGGCCTTCAAATACCATATGCAAATCTTGTTAATTTGGGAAACAAACTCACACATCCTTTAAATCTAAAGATGAGCTATCAACTAGAAGACCACTCCATCTTGTGCACATGGATCTGTGTGGACCTGCAAGAACTAAAACACCAAGTGGAGAATCCTACTTCATGTTGATAATAGATGATTTCTCCAGAATGACATGGGTTGCTTTTCTCAAGAACAAATCAGAAGCACTGGAAAAGTTTAAGATATTCAAAGCATTAGCAGAAAATCAAACTGGATGCAAGCTAAAATGTATCAAATCAGATAGAGGAGGAGAATTCACAGATTATGACTTTGCAGACCTATGTAATGAACATGGAATAAAGCAACAATTTACCATTGCAGGGACACCTCAGCAGAATGGAGTAGCAGAGAGACAAAACAGGTCTGTACAACAAATGGCCAGAGCTATGATGCAAGAGAATAACATTACTCAAACCTTTTGGGCAGAAGCTGTACACACAGCAGTACATATTCTAAACAAAGCCCATTTAAGACCTAATAGTGATAAGACACCTTATGAGCTATGGCATGGTAAACCTGCATCAATCAAGCACTTTAGAGTCTTTGGCAGCAAGTGCTACATAAAGAACAATGATGAAAATCTGGGGAAATTTGATGCAAGAGCAGATGAAGGAATATTCTTAGGATATGCGTCCAAAATTAAAGGGTACAGGTGCTACAACAAGACTCTTCAGAAGATAGTTGAATGTATTGATGTAAGATTTGATGAAGAACTTCCAAAAAATACAAGAAATACAGATTTTTGCAGTCCATCAGACAACCATGAAGAGGAAGACCAGAATGATGATGAAACAAGCAAGACAATAGAATATGCAGAGCTGAGCTCGAAAACCCCCTCAAGATACACTCAGAAGAATCATCCTGAAGATCAGATCATAGGAGATAACAAAGCAGGGGTCCAGAAAAGAAGGCAGCTAACAAAACAAACTGAAGAGGTATACATAGCCATGCTGTCACAAATAGAGCCAAAGAAATTTGAAGAAGCCAGCAAGGACAAGTCTTGGGTAAAAGTAATGAAGGAAGAATTGGACCAAATTGAAAAGAACAATACCTGGGAATTAGTGCCTAGACCCACTGATAAAAACATCATAGGCTCAAAATGGGTATTCAAAAATAAAATGAATGAGGAAGGATAGGTAATCAGGAATAAGGCCAGACTTGTCTGTAAAGGATACTCACAAATTGAAGGACTTGATTACGATGAAACATTTTCCCCTGTAGCCAGAATGGGAGCTATCAGAATGTTCCTGGCATTTGCATGCTACCAAAATTTCAAAGTATATCAAATGGATGTAAAATCTGCATTTCTGGATGGAGACTTAGAAGAAGAAGTCTACATGGAACAACCAGAAGGCTTCTCATTGACAGACAAAGAAGATGAGGTATGTAGACTGAAGAAGGCTCTATATGGACTGAAACAGGCTCCTCGTGCTTGGTATTCAAGACTGGACAAATATTTGCAAAAACAGGGTTTTAAAAGAGGGGGAGTAGACAACAATCTATACATAAAAGCCCATGAAAATGAACTCCTGATTATTGTTGTATATGTTGATGACATTATGTTTGGAAGCAAAAAAGATGAGCTAGCAAAAGGATTTGCAGAAGAGATGAAATCAAAGTTTGAAATGTCCATGATTGGAGAGCTCAGTTTCTATTTAGGACTCCAAATTCAGCAAAGGAGCACAGGTACATTCATCTCATAAGAAAAACACTTAAAAGAAATGCTGAAAAAGTTCAAAATGGAAGAATGCAAACCTGTATCAACTCCCATGACCACAGGTTGCAAGCTATGTGCTGATGATGGGTTTGCTGATGTAGATCAAAAACTCTACAGATCCATGATTGGATTTCTATTATATCTGACTGCATCAAGACCAGACATCATGCTAGCAGTAGGACTAGTGGCTAGATATCAAGCAGCACCTAAACAAAACCATCTTCTGGCAGTCAAAAGAATATTCAGATATCTACAAGGAACAACACAGTATGGACTTTGGTATCCTAAAAGCAAAAACTTCACTTTATCAGCATACACATATGCAGATTGGGCGAGCTGTGTGGATGACAGGAAGAGTACAAGTGGAGGTGCATTCTATCTAGGAGAAATTCTGGTGGCATGGCTAAGCAAGAAACAAACATCCATCTCTCTGTCTACAGCTGAAGCAGAATATATAGCAGCAGCAACATGTTGTACACAAGTCATGTGGATGAAGCAAACTATTCAAGACATGAAGGTAAGCATTGATGAACCTATTTCAATCAAATGTGATAATACAAGTGCTATAAGTATATCTAAAAATCCAGTACTTCACTCAAAAACTAAACATATTCCAATCAAATATCATTTCCTTCGAGAACAAGTGGCTCAGAAGATAGTAAAGCTGGAATATGTACCAACAAAAGAGCATACAGCTGATATATTTACCAAACCTCTTGCTAGAAAACCATTTCAATATTTGAGAGATAAACTAGGGGTAGTATCTGCAGATGCTACTCTCTGATATGTAGAGAAAGCACAGTTTCAGGGGGAGAATAGAAATGAAAATATCATACCTAAAGGAAATCAGCAAGCAAGGGAAGCATAAAACAGGTCCACAGGATCAGCATTATCAGTATTATCAGCATAATCTCAGTATTATCAACATTCAGCATGAAAAAGCAACAAGGACCTTTCAATCGTTAAATGCATCATCCCAGTCTGCAATCTAGCACAGATTACAAGCACTCCAGATGAAACACAGCTATAAAACATATACAGGCTCACTATATCAGACAAAGACAAAATGTATATTCAAGTTCGATAACCCTCAAAGTGTTCTCTCAACAAGTCTTATACATCACTCTGGAACAACATGATAAAAAGTCAGCAGAAGAGGGCCTAATCTTAACTCAGAAAAAGGAAATACAAAAGGCAACCCTTTGCCATTGATGTCAAAGAAGGAGGAAGAACAAGCAGGAGGAAGAACAGGCAAACAGGAAGAGCAAGCAACAGGAAAAAGAGAAAGCAAACAGAAAAAGTGGATTGCCATCAATGCCAAACGGGGAGACTGTTGGAAAGGTTGTCATTTATGGCAACATTGATGGCAAAGGAGGTCGCTGAAGCAAAGACAGACAAAGGAAGCAGCTAATATAATGGAGGCAGCAAAGAAGCAAATGAAGGTAGAGGAAGCGAATATAACAGAGGCAGAATCGTTATAACAGTAACAGCAGCAGAGGCAGAGGCAGAACCACAAATGTTATTCCAAGAATATGTACATATATATATAAATTCAGTTATTCGAGTGACATGGAGATTCCAGGCTTTTGAATCAGTTATTCGGGCGTTACACATAACATTCCGGGCGGAACATAACTGTAGTCAAAGGCGGAACATAGTCGAAGGAGCGGAACTCTGCATTGGAGGCAAATGTATATATATATATCATTGAAATACGATGAAATGTTATATACATATATATAATTGAATCATGACCAGAAACCTGGAGGAATCTGGAACCATGAGCGGGGAGGCGGAACCCTGACCGGAAATTAAACCCACGGTGGATTTACAAAAGCGGATTTCCCCATTCCGCACCCCTTTTGGTATGGAGGCGGTATTGCTGGGACGAGCAGTGATTCCATTGATCAAACGGCACGTGGCATAGGCAGTATTGGAGGGCCCCGTTTTATTTACAATTTCGCACGTTATACATCGAACCAAAGACGACGAGCGAAATGGATAGGAGTCGTCGATCTAGTGGGCCGAAATCTGACTGTGATCGATTGCAGGACCTGCACGAAGTTTAATGTAAGAGCCTGGGGGTTAACAAAGGTAAAGTGCGCATGTTTTTTATTGTATTGTGGGGCCCGGGGCAGAGTAATACAAAATGAATCGGTTTATTATAGCTTTCGATGGTTTATGGTCTTAATATAAAGTCCGGATATAATATATATAAGTCGTGAGCAATTTATATATAATGACTATATATACGGTGCGCAATATATATAAAGGCACAGTGCAATGCATCGTGGGCCCGGAGCCAAAGGACGATATATATTTATATACTGTGCTAAAGGCATAAGGTTGAGTTTTTATTATGGATTAACCACAGTTTTTGAAGATGCCGACAGTTGATTAAACCAGGGGTTAACAAAGGTGTTTTAAATTTGAAGATTTTGGAATATGTGGACCCGACGAGTAATGCCAATCTTAAACCTTTGTCAAAGTATACATATGGGTAGCGCAGTTATATTAAAATGATAAGTGAACAGATGATTAAACATAAAGATGAGAGTTTGTGAACAAGAAAAATGCAGGGATTCAAAAGCACAGTGAACAGGTGAATAAACACAAGGATAAATGCATGGGTCTGACAGAGGTAAACAGATATTGCAGGTTTGATAGGTATACATCCACAGGTGCACACAATTAAAGTGTACAGAACAGTCACTCAAAAACTGCAAAAAAGACAAATCCGGTAAAGTTGAAATCCAGAAAAGGAGCTGAGTGAAATTGAGATGTATAATTGAAAAATGTAAATGTAATTTTTTTTTATATTGTTTGTGATGCATTGGCAAGTCTCCAAGAGAAAATAAAATCCCACTGTAGTATGAAATTTATTATGATTTTAAATTGAGTTGGACAAAGTAATGAGGAGGCAGAAGACCAAGGGGTATGACCATTCATTTCGAATTCCTAGAAGGACACAAACAGTCATGTGAGAATTTCTATATAATATCAATTTGAAAAGCTCAGCAAGGGGTGAGAGAGAGAATATTAAGAGAAGGCAGAATATAGAAGTGTGAGGCAGAGAAGATTAATAAAAGCAGAACAGAAGGAGAAGCTACAGAACAGGGTTGATATCTGACGTAAATCAACAAAATTTCAGTTTGATAAATTGAGGAAGTTGGAGCTTCCCTATCAAGTTGCAGCTTGATAGCTGTCAGTTGTAGCTGACTGAGGTTGGAGCCTCCTGTAGGTTGGTGCCTGCAGAAAATTGAAGGGAGTTGGTGCTTCCTTGCAAGTTGTAGCTTGCAGAATTGAGGTAGGAGCCTCCTGTAGGTTGGTGCCTGCAGAAAAACAGTGGTGAGAGGGAGTTGGAGCTTGCCTTTGCATCACAACAATAATAAGATGTGGTTTTCTCCCTTTATGGGTTTCCACTTACATCTACTGTCTCTATGTGTGCTTCTTATGTGTTGATGTGATTATTTAAATCTGCTTAATTGTTTGCTGCTTTCAACATAAGTATGGTGTCACAATAAATTAATATTGACTGCAAATAAGATTGTTCACATATTAAGCTGTAAATAACTTTGGTGAAAATTTTAAAAGGATAATGTATGTATTAAACTGACTCACCCCCCCTCTCAGTTTAATTAAAGATTCAACAAAAATGGGAGCCATGGTCAGTGACAATGGATTTTGGGACACCGAACCGAGCTATGGCATGGTTGAACAGTAATTATGCCGCAGTTTGACCTTCATTATCATATTTAGGCATTTCCTTGGCCCATTTTGTAAAATAATTTATGCCAACGATAATATAACGTGCCCCCCAGTCGAGAGAGGGTTAAAAGTCATGAAATCTATGCCCCATTTCACAAATGGCCCAAAGGTCATGACTGGGTGCAAGGGTGAGGGTGGGGCAAGTTATTTCTGGGAATAGATTTGGAAATCATGAAATTTGAGGATGGAAAGAATGCAATATTTAAAAATAGATGGCCAAAAATATCCATCGCGAAGGATTTTCTAAGCAGTAGCATAGCCAGACATATGATCACCACATGCCTCGGAGTGGCAGTCATTAAGGACTTTCTCAACTTCCTCAAGAGTTAAGCATCAACAGAGGACATAATCAACACCAGTGTGATACAAATTATCTCTAATGATGCGGTATGGTTGAGACTGGTAACAAATCTGTCACCTCTCCGGGGAAGAGAGGTCCGAGCAAAAGGTATGGGTCTGGAGATAAATAATGATGTCTCCGTACCATGGATCAAGAGTACTGATGAGAAAGAGTGATTCAGCAGGAATTGTTTCGTCAAAAGGGGTAGGATCAACTGCTGGTAGAATATCATAGATCAATTCGGCAAAGACTAGCGATTTCTTAGACTTAGCGGTAGAAAAATCTAAGTTGAATTCCTGGAGAATGAAAATCCATTTTGATTACTTGCCCCCAAGTAATTGAAAACTAAGAATTTAAGTCATGGGATTACATTCAGACATCATTGTAACCTTGCACAAGAGAATGTAATGGCGGAAGCACTGAATAGCGTAGACAACGGCTAAGGCAAATTTTTATTGGTGAGCGAAAAGAGGCTTAACATCATAGAGATTTCGGCCCAGGTAATAAAATACATGCTCATGACCATCATCATCATCCTGAACCAACACCATATTAATAGTTATTTTTGCGGTGGCCAAATACAAGAAATAACTGTGATGATAATCGGGAGGATGTAATAAAGGAGCACTAACAAGGGCTTTCTTCAAAACATCGAAAGAGGCTTGAGAAATTTCATCCCAAATGAATGGGACGCCCTTTATTAGGAGACACGTAAATCCTTTGGAAATCTCAACATAATTTAGGACAAATCGACAGAGAAAATTAACTTTCCCATGTAATCTATGCAGTGGTTGTAAAGAATATGGAGGAGGAAAATTGATGATTGCCTCCACTTTTAGAGGATAAATCCGGATGCCTTATTTAGAAACCATGAAACATAAGAGATGACCTGATTCGATGCAAAAGACACATTTATGAAGATTTAACTGTATGTTATAGTGTCGACAGGGAAGAAAAATAGCTCGAAGATGTTCAGGTTGATCTCGACGTTTCACAGAATGAGATGGAAGGTCATTAAGATATGGATGGAATATTTTCTTAATATCATGAAAAGGATAGGACATAGGCTGTTGGAAGGTAGCCCCAACATTTTTAAAACCAAATGAGAGCTTCTTATAGGAAAACATTCCCCAAGGAGAGATGAAGGTGACCTTGTGTTGATTGGCTGAGAGAATATTGATTTGGTTATAGCTAGAAAAATTTTCCATAAAGTAGAATATCTCACTCCCCACACATTCGTCGATATTTTGATCTATAAAAGGAGTGTTGTAGTTGTATTTAGGAAAATCTCGATTTATATCATGGTAATCAACACAGACTAAAATGGTCCCTTGATTTTTAGTAACACGGACGATGTTAGAGTCCCAATCTGTCAATAGTATGGGATAGATGAAACTAGCCTTGAGAAGTTATTCTACCTCTCCCTTAATAGCAGTAGCCTTTCTTGGGTGCACTGGACAAAGTTTTTGATGAACAGGCTTCAAGTCCATATATGTAGTGATATCATGCACCACAATACAAGGGTCTATTCCATTCATTTCTTTGTAATACCATGTGAAGACATCACAGAATTCATTAAAAAAACTTGTGTATATCTTAATCTCATCGGGAGAACAGGAGGAATCGATGTGGACATTTTCGACAACCCCTAGTTTAATAGATATGTCGATTGGGATGGTAGTGGAAATGTTTACCATGTTCCCTTCAGACATCACTTCATGAACCAAAATGGGATGTTGAAGTGGGCCAGTCAATTCAGATGGGACACAAGATTCCAAACAAGTAGAAATGTCATCCAGGCTTGGGAGAAATAAGGAATGATGATTTCCATCATTCCAAGGTGTTTCATTGAGAGAAATAACTTCCACAATACTCTCGTCAGTGGGGAATATCTCATTCAATGGATCATAAGAATCCCAAGAACCAAACCAAGGGCATTGTGAATACATGTCTAGAGATTAAGCGAGATTTTCATTAGCTTCAAAAGAAACCCTAGAATCTAGAATAATGGTTGGATACATTTGTTTTGTAGGGCTGAGGGGCATAACATCACCAAAAATCTCAAGCTGGTTAGGGAAAGGAAAAATCCACGGGTCACGAATAGATGATATCATGTTAACAGAGGTGACATTAGGAGGCAAGAATGGAAAGATGACCATTAGGTATGAATCCTTTAAAATAATTGACCCAACGCTCTCATAAGGAGTAGAGGTATTCCCAACATATGGAACGTTTTTAGTTGAGGAATCAGAGGAAAAGAAAGCTATTTGATCGACGGTGATAATTTTCCCCTGATGAGGGAAGCTAAGAACACAGAAAAGAGTGGAGACCACACAAACCATATCATGAGTCCAAATACATCCAAGGAGAAGGTTGTAGTTGAGGTTGGAATCTACCACTTCTACTTGTATGTTCACCGTATTACACTCCAAATGAATTGGCAAGGATTTTAGAATACCATATGGCCGAGAGCCTCTGCCGTCGAAATCTTCCAGAGTATTCGGGGACTGACTTAATGTAGGATAGTCGAGGGTTTTCAAACATGAAACAAACGTGATGAAGGTGGAATCACCTTCATCAAAAATAGTCTGATGGATGGTTTTACTCATAGTAATGACTTGAATCAGAAAATCCACTTAATATGAGAGTCGAGGAACAAAGTTATCGAGATCGAAAGTAATAGGGTTGGAATCCATGGGATCAATCCCTCCAATAGTAGATAATAGTGTCTTCCATTGTGATGGGCACACCTGAACAACTTCCAATGCCGACATCATTGAAGGAACTTGAGCTAAATCCTCTACAATGTTATAGTACTAAGAAGCTTGCGTGTTCGGGTTATAAGATGACTTCTGAAGAACACCTTTTGGAGGTGGCTGGACGATTGAATCATGACTACGTCTCTTAATCTGGAAAGGACAAGAAATAGGAGGAATGGAAGAGGAAGGGATATCTGTAACATCCTTTTCCATGGGATATTTCAAGGGATTGGGGTAATATTTCTATCAAGTGGCAAAAAAAATGGGTTCTATACCAGCCATAAATATCTAGGAGCTTGCAGAAGATTGGTATTGATATAGCATTTGTTTCTGTTGCGTAGGAAACGGTTCTTTCAAAACAACTAGGCTACCAAATATGCCCTTTAGAAGACAGACAACATCCGCACGACGAGGGAAATCCTTGGTGTAGTCGTCATCATCACATATCAAGCAATGATACTTGGGCTTGCACTTGGAAGAATCATCAACAATCGATTTAGCAGAATCCTGTTTGGGGGTGTTAGATTTGGATTTTCCTTTCCCTTTCTTTTTCCACTTGGAGGACATGTCTACTGTGGAAAATTGGATAAAATTAACCTATGAGGTTTTACCAATATTCTTAGAATTGTTTGAAGGAGTGGAGGGAGCAATGGCAGAAGTAGACTTGGAATTCAAAGAAGCCTTGGGTGTACTATGATTAGTATGGGCCACTGTCCCAATGACACCTTCAACAAGAGGCATATCAGGAGATTGGTATGATGTTAGGTCGATTGAAGGTCGTGGTGCATTAGGCAAAAGCTCATATAGAATCCCAGATTGGGAATAGACTAAATCAAGACACTGATCACGGGCGATTACTTCCTCTTTCATCACACATCCACCCATGGCGAGATATTTTTAGATTTTAGGGACAAATTATTTTTTGAACCATTTAGTCAACAACTAATCAAGGATTTCAAACTTAGTAAGGTGGTATTTTTGCCTCCATTCATGGATGTGATTCGAAATATGAGTGGAAAATGACTACTTCAAAGATGTCAGGAGATGGGTTCCAGTCTCGTAGCAGACGAGCAATTAAAAATGTGTGAGGAAAACCATGGATAAGGTGTTGAAATCATAGAAAAAACCACAAGGAAGTTCAATTTACCATTTAGTAGCAGCATCCATCAAAGTGCACTGGAAAAAACGTAGACGAATGGAATCGTCAACCCAAGAATTGGAAGAGCACCATAAATGGTACATCATGACATGGGCCTGGTGTTCTTCCCTAGATTTTCCTTCAAAATTTGGACAATCTCCATGAATATTAGTTGGAACTGGAGGCCAATGAGGCATCTGTTAGATGGGATAATTAGTCAACTTAGATACATTAGGTAGTTCCAACTTGGCCAAGAATGGAAATGGAGGGTGCTACCGAGCAAAAGGTATTTGGAAGTTTCCCATTTGGGGGTTCCAACCTTGTTGGTATGGGTTCTGCCCCCATGGGGGTTGATTCTGACCATACTTACCCCATTGTCCCCACTGTTGTTTATAAGGTATATATGCTTGATAGAGACTTTTTTTGGGTTGTGGTCACTGATAAGCACCTTGTTGCAACAATTATCGAAAGTATGGTCCTTGCTGGGACTATTGATACGACCCCTCTTGAACATAAGCTCCTTGCTAGGGTTGTTGATAAGGACACTGCTGGATGTAAGCTCCCTGTTGGGGTCGCTGGAACTGACATTGATGAATTTATTGGTGAGGAGCACCAGGCTTATTAGGGTAAGTTCCAGTTTGACCTAGAGGATTAAGACCAGTTTGAATTTGAGGACCAAATTGAAGGTTATTTGCAACTTCACCCATTGGATTTTTAGGTTGTTGGACATATGGCTAAGAAATTTTTGGTCACATAAAATATTGATATGGTACGTTCGGTTTTTGAACATAATGATATTGTACATTCGACTGTTGAACATGGGGTTGTTGAACATAGGGATACTAGATTTGGGGTTGTTGATAAACAAGTTGTGTTGAAGTAGGATGACCTCTTGGTATAGAGGTTCCTACAACAATAGGTCTTGGCTATGAAAAAAAAGTTCCACCAAGACTAGTGGTAGGTTGTCCTGCCCTCGATTCAGTTCGCGAGATAAGATTTCCCCCACCCGATAATGGAGGTAAATATAAATGATTTGATTTCCCCTGAGCATAGATGAAGCCGTAGATTGACCACTTAAAGGTGGAATCGCAGTGATTTTGGATAGCGATAAGGGGGTAGATGGTCCTAGAGAAACGGTCATTTGACTGGTAAAAACCATAGGCTATGAAGCAGGTTGTGAAGCGACGAGCACATTTGAAACAAACGGGATGGAATATGGAGGAACGCACGTTGAACAAACATGATTATGAAAAAAATATGTAGCTCCAGAAGCTCCTAAAACAAGGCTTCCGAGAGAAATATACCCCACTAGAAGCATAGATGCAATGTGGCTAAAGGGAATACTTGTCCCACTCCCTTCATCCTGAGGAATGGTAACGTACAAAAAACCTTTTGGAGGAAAAATAGATGTAATTTCAACTTCTAGAATGTAATATGTAGAAGTTTCCAAGGGAATACTTTGAGAAGTACTCACAGATGGAATATCGTCATCATTCAATGCCATTTTGCGGAGTAAATAACTGACGAGTAGCAGTATGAGACGATACAGGGGAAGTATGAAGAGGAACTTAGGACTGTGAAAAGGACTATATGACCATTCAGGCAAAACCATGTGCGGATTGAAGAGTGAATTTGGAGGAAATACAATGAAATATGTATAATGTTCAGGACTTTCTAGCTCAAGATCCTCAGATGAAAATGAAATACACTCGTCAGGTGGTGGTCGAGACGAGATCGGTTGGAAACTTATGAAAATTCCAAGTTCAACACCTTGAGCTTCAAGGGGTCCAACTGGAAATTTTAAAATCTCAAGAGGAGGCTCCTGAGTTCCTTCAGAAGAGGAATCAAGTGAATTCTAGGATTCAGCCATGATGACCTCTAGAAAAATATCAATAAAGGAAAAGGTGAATCACTTAATCAAGAAATCAATATTTATAATTAACTAGGAAAGATGAGGTCAGAGAGCTACACAAGTAGGATGTTGTCATGGGAAGTTAATTTTAGAAATTAAACACAAAAATAAATAAAAAGGGTGAACTCGGCATAAATTTTTACTAGGTATCCATGAATTGAAATATACACCTTGGTGATAAATGATAGAAAAAATTATCAAGGACTTAACGTACTACATCCAATATCCCTGAATGTTGTGTTCAATGTATCACGTCTACAAGGTGGTTGACTTAGTTACCTATGGTAGCCTTGCAACCTAGTAGTGTATCCCCATATATACTTGACAGTATGTGGGAGTCTAGTACGTAATAGTGTTTTCTAATGTGTAACTGTATGATGAGAGTGCCGCCTTATACTTTTCATATGTGGAGCATAGTCCTATATACTTCCATATGTGGGACGGGGTTTCACCTCCGGAATGTAACACCGAATGTTAGCAACAACTTCTTAGCTTAATGATGCCGAAACACGTCCCTATCTTAGACCTCTAAATGTTTGTGTTAATTTCAAATGCTCCTTACTATTAATTGAATAAATTTTAAATTTGATCTTGATTATGTTTCAGTTTTTGGCTTAATAGCGATGTCTCCTGAAACCTATGATGAAGCTAAATGTAAAAAATAATAAATTTCGTTTTGATGAAATTCTAAACTAATGAGGGAAAAAATGCAAACAAGAACGCAAAATGAAAGAAACAAAATAAGAAATTATGCCCCCTAACTAGTTTAAAATCACTAAAATGCAACTTTTACATAAATTATTTCGCTTTCACTATCCCCCAAATGCAAACTTACTAAAAAATGAAATCACTTCTCTTTCCACTAAGATGAATTAACCATATTTTTGTCTTTTCCTATACTTGATGCAATAAAAAATCAAAGAAAAACTAACCAAACGAATAAATAATTTTCAAAAAATCACACTTTTCACTTTTTATTTCTCAAATGGAAGACAAATCGTTTCAAAAATACTTAAATGAAAAAATACTTTCACTCTTATTTTCAAAACGAAAACAACCCAATTCAAAAGTTCAAAATGGAAATGACTTTCAATCTAACCTTTTGAAATGGGATATCAGATCAAAACACGCACTTTCAAACTTGTGTATCAAAAAATTGTAATATATATTTGGCGACTAATAGAAGTTGATTCCAAAGACACTATGAAAAGGGAAACAACCTCAAACACAAGCCAAAAGTAATGTAAAATGGTGTTCAGAATGATGCCAGTAAAATTTTGAAACAGACATAGTTCTTTAATGACAAACACAAGTGACAAGTGAAGGTCAACTGACCTAGGAGACCTAGAACATGATTCAACTCCACTCAAGTAGAAGCAAAGTCAAAGAGGAAAATCAGTCATTGAAACAAATTGAATCAAACCAAACACAGTAGTAGCAGGTCACTCAGACTTGAAAGACACTACAAAGGCCAAAACACACTGAAAATATAAAGGGAAACCCTATATTTTTTCCTATCTCTGGGATCAGCGCATCTGTGTGAAACAAAAAAGTGCTCAAAGGAAGATTAGTGTGATTGTGTTACATAAACAATGTTTTCAGTGCTGTTGTAAGATCAGAAAAGAGATGAGTGAGGAATACAGGGAAAAATAGAAAATAATTTCCACACTCAAACCGGATTTGACACCCTAAATAAATGACCAAATCTTGTGCAAACTTACAAAGATCTAAACGGACTCAAATCCCAATGATCGGTCAAATTGGTCAAAAACCAAACTAGAAAAGGGAAATCAAAGAGGCTAAATCTCGCCAACGGAGTCGCCAATTTTGTCGTGAATAAAATCCCCTCTATGGACATAGGTGATTTCTTTAGCCTTAGAAACTAGCAACTTATGAGACTATATAATGAACACTTTCTTAATTAACATTCAAAGCAAGGTGAGAAAAGGAATAGGTCTTACCTCTTCTTAATTTTATCCTCAAGGCCTTAATCCACAATCCTTTAGGCTCGATCCTCGCTCCTAGTGGCATTTGAATACCTGCAGGTGATTAAGAGACAACAAAAAACATGATACAATACAAAGCATATATTGTGTTATCACACATAAATTTTTAATTTTCTGATGAATAGGGTCATCATAAGCTTCGCCTTGTCTAATTAGGTTAGGTCATTCATTTGATAAGAAATTCACTTAATCATGTTTATTATAGGTCATAGACACTTCATTAGTCTTGTCATTAGGGTCATATCCACAATAATCCACCTTGGGTTCACTTGCATAGTCATCAAATCGATAAAAAGAGCCACTAGCCAGTTTAACACATTTTCATAGCGAATTTAGTGTAAAATAGGCAGATTTCGCTACGAAACTGGCTAATAATTTCGTAGCGAATATGAAGATTTCTCTGTTTTTTTACTTTTGAGCATTCAACTTCAAGGGCGGCTTCAGGGAAAAAGGAGAAGTATTTTAAGAAACTGAGAGAGGTTATTTTCTAGAACATATCAGATAACAATAACCTCTTTCACTTTTATAAAAGGTGCTATAAATTGAAATATACAGAGATGTCTTTCAACCCTATTTTCAGTAAACAAAATTTTCCTGTTTTATACATGTTTTGCAAATGAAGATTCTGGACAACTAGAGATGGTATTTAAAAAAAACAAGAGGTTTTTATTCAAAAAAAATTTATCTACAAAAACGTCCTCCAGTTTTGCAAAATATATTAATAATTCAGAAATATGAGTTCATTTCTAAACTGAAATTTTTTCCTTTTTTAGGAGTTTTCATAGTGTGCTTGAGGCTTGAAGCCAGAAAAATGCTACGAAAATTGCTATAGGTGATTTTTTGTATTTAAACTCAGTTTTGGCATGTTTTAAGGAGAGATATTGATGGTGGAAAGGTGTCATGACTTGATGAAGGTGTCAGAACAACAACTAAATCAATAATATTGATGGAAAAGCCATTTTCCCCACGCTACTAAAACACGCTACGAAAATTTCTGAGCATGACTATTTTAGAAGTCAACTTCAAGTTTGATTTAAAATCAAATGAAAACGTATTTTGGAAATTTGAAAGAGGTTTTTCTTCAGGATAGTTCCATCTAAAAAAACCTCTCTCAGTTTCTACACAGACATTAGGGTTTGGAAATTATACACTCATCTTTGAAGCCTATTTTTCAGAATTTTCACTAACCATATTTGTGAAAAAATTGTAAAAATTCGACTTGGAGGAGGTCCATCTCAGCATCCATGTGGCATAATGACACATCAGCACTCTATTAGATGCATAAAATTAGTTGGTTGCAGTTTATAAGGGTTATTAAATTGATTTGTTGAACTATTAATGAAACAAGAGTCCTTTTTGTATTCAAACTCTGCAAAACAGAAATATCCCTAGGAAGTCTCCAAGTGATGGAATCATGTTTGAAATAGGTCTCTGAGGCAGGAATTCAAGGGGAGTAAGGTGGCATATAATTTCTATGAGTCCTTACTCTATAAAGGAGAGATTTTTAGAGTTTGAAAGTGTTGGGGAGATGTTATGAAGGCAATACTCTTGTAATCTTTGTCTATCAGTAATATACAGTTGTAGTAGCCTATTTCAAGCCCGAGATTCTTTTATGTGTTCTTATGTATGTTTCTTATATCAGCCTTTTACTTTATCTCCAGTTTTATAGTTGTATGATCACTTGGAATTCATGATTACATGCTCCAACTTCAATTTATACACCTAGACCACTATTTTGTCATGTTTTATTAGTTTTCTTATGTATAATCACTTGGAATTCATGGTGACATGCTCCAACTTCCTGTATGCATATAGCTTGCTTTTCTATCCTTCATGTGTGCTTTTATAAGAACATAATTGTCTCAGCTTCCATAAGATAGATTGTCTTGTGACTTAGTTTTCATATTTACTCCATAATCCCAATGGTAGTAAACCTTATACATCTTTCACCTACACAAAAACACATTCAATACAATTCAGAGTTAGCCATCTACTTTCAAGTTGTTCATTGAATATCCTTTATCCTTTTGAGAGAGCCCTCTCAGAGTGGAAAGGATAATATCCAGTTACAAGTGGTTTGAAATAGTTACTCCAAGTTGACCATTGAAGTAGCACAACAGGACTCAATTTGGTGATAACATATTGAACATCAATTACCTAACAAATCAAGGAGCATTAGGCTAATTGTATGGATATTCAAACAAATATATAAAATCGAAACACCATATGTATTATTAATAATGTAAACGAGGAAGCTTACAACCATGGCCTTAATGTTGGAGGCCTCCATTTGGTGTAATCCGAGTCCAAACTGAGGTTCTTAGGCGATCCTTCTCCCGAATAGAAGATAATATATTAACACAGCATAAGGATGAAAAGGATGAATGATCAGACCAACCCAACAATGTCAAACTAGTAGTAGAGGGACGGGGATCAACTTATAGGAAGGGAGAGGGAGTTAAGAGCCCATGAAATAATGAATAAGGTTAATTTTTGAAGGGATAATACCCTATTGATAAGATGAAGAGCTCCAAATGAGAGAGATAGACCTTATCTCCATCGAACAAGATCCAGCTCGCCATCCTGGAAACTTCTAGAGGTTGAAGCTTCTCCTCCATTTGAGGAAACACTGCCAGAAAGGGTTCATCACAGTTTTTCCAGTCAGTATAATTGTACAAAAGATTCTAAGATATCTTTCATCCAGATTTAATCCAAAGGTGTCTGCAATAGAAGAAACAACTGATTGGGAGACCTTGACCATGAACCAGCTACTAGGAAATCTTACAGCATATGAGATGAGGCTCCCACAGAAGAAGCCAAGCACAAGGGAGGCAGCATTCAAAACAGAAAAGAAGAAAGAAGAAAAGGAAGACATATGCTCCTGCTCTGATGAAGAAGAGGCCAAATTTGTCAAGAAATTGGATAGAGGCTCAGGTAGATACAAAGGTAAAATTCCCTTCAAATGCTTTAACTATGGACATTATGCTGCTAAATGTCCTCACAAGAAAGTAAGAAATCAAGCTCAAGAATCAGAGAAAGACACATCAAAGAACTGGCAGAAAGGAAAGAAATTTAGCAGAAAATCCTTCTATGCTTAGCAAGACAGCAGTGCATCTGAAGACTCAAATCAACCCTCAAGTGAAGAAGGAACCTCAGAATTTTTATTGATGGCCATAGAAGATCTTGAGGGACTCCTACTAAAAGATGAAGAAGAAGAAGGGGAAGTCGACCTTGAGGGGGAGCTAAGAAGTGCTCTGGAGGAGATTGGCAGAATCAAACTAAAATGCAAAAAGCAAAAAGAGATTCTCCTAAAATGTGTGAAATAAGAACAAAATTCAGAAGTCCTCATGCAGCTGAAGGTAAAGCTTGAAGAAGCCAAGAAGATAGAAGATATGTTACTTCAGCAAATCAAAGATAAAACTCGAGAACAAGAGAAGCTGGAAGAAGAAATTTTGTGTCTGAGAAAGAAATTAGAAAATGCTCAACAGAAAGTTTCTATATACCCTTCTCAAACAACAAGCTCTATTAAGTTGAATGAAATTTTGGTTGCTCAAAGATACCCTATGATAAAGACTGGAATAGGCTACGAAGGAGAATCAAGTAAAGGAAAAGAAAAGGTTGACAGAGAGATTAATTTTGTAAAAGCAAAGAAGGATGAGGAAGTAGCTCAAATAATTCCTACAAAAGAAGAAATCTGCAATAAGAGAGACAGAGAGTAGAAGAAACCTCTAGTAACAAAGAATGCAATAACTACTAAGATAACAGAAAAAGGATCATATGCTCCTGAGTATGTCAAATTTGGAAGCCATCAAAGGAGATTCTTCCCTCCTATGAAGAATGCCACCTGTTATGTCTGCCACAAGCAGGGATACATTGCTGCATATTATCATGCAAGGAAGAATGATTCAAACCAGCAAAAGAGGCAAGCATGGAAGAGACAACCTTACATCAGGTATGCAAGTAATTTCTATGGTTATTGTTTTTATTGTAAGGAATTTGGCCATAGAATTATTGAATGTAGAAAGTATGGACAAAGACTGATGTTCAATACCTCAAGGAGGTTTATGAGTCAAAGCAATTTTGTTCATGCTCACAATTCTACAAAAACTATAATCAAATGTTGTATATGCAATCAATTTGGACATATATCTTCCAAGTGTTCTCTAAAGGGATATAATTCATCACCTCACAAAAGATACCAAACAAAAGGGGGCCTCCAGTGGATAAAGAAGGTGAATAAATGTGACTTGGCTTTAACTGCTCAAGATTTGAAGAGTCAATGGTATTTGGACAATGGCTGCTCTAAACACATGACAGGAGACAAAAGCAAGTTTATAACTCTTGATGAAAAGAAATCTGGAAATGTTACCTTTGGCAATGATAAATCAGGAAAGATCAAAGGAAAAGGCTCAGTCAGCATAGACAATGGCAGAGGAAAGGCCCAAGAAGTACTATTTGTGGATGGGCTGAAAGCAAATTTACTGAGTGTCAGTCAGATGTGTGACAAAGGCTATGAAGTTCTCTTTAGAGCACAAGACTGTGAAGTCAGATCAAGCACAACAGGAAAGACTCTGCTCAAAGGTGTCCGAATAGAGAGTAATGTGTACATAGTAAAAGAGGAGGATGAAGCCTGCCATATGAGCAAACTTGAGGAGTCATGGTTATGGCATAGGAGATTGGGACATCTCAGCTTCGACCATATCATCAGACTAAGTAAGAAGAACGTTGTCAGAGATATGCCTGAAATAAAGAGGCCTTCAAATACCATATGCAAATATTGTCAATTTGGGAAAAAATCTCGCACATTCTTTAAATCTAAAGATGAGCTATCAACTAGAAGACCACTCCATCTTGTGCACATGGATCTGTGTGGACCTGCAAGAACTAAAACACCAAGTGGAGAATCCTACTTCCTGTTGATAATAGATTATTTCTCCAAAATGACATGGGTTGCTTTTCTCAAGAACAAATCAGAAGCACTGGAAAATTTTAATAATAGCTGAATTATTCACCGAGATTATCCTGATTACACACTATTTGAGCTTCATGCATAATACATAACCTCTTCTACATTTGATCATAAATTTGCGGAAATAGAAGCAATCGCATGGGCACATTAAAACATAATCAAGCACACATATAACACAGTATGTAATGGGGAAAGCTTACAGCTGAAAACCCCCAACTATCTGTATATTATAATGATACAGAACATGTAACAATACATAGTACAAACTCCTCACAAGCTCTCAGCACTATCTCCAATTGTTACACACACACTAGCTGAGATCTGAACAAGTCACAGGTTCAAATCTCCTCCACTGTTTGCCTGCCTCTACTGCGTAATCCAAGATGAGAATGAATAAGATCCAAGTTCTAATCCCACTGGCTTGTACTGCACAATCCTCATTGGCAATCTCAATCAATGTGTGTGAAAATATCATGCACAGTTATAGTCACAATTGATAGCAGACTCACCCTTTCACCCACCTCTAACACTAGTCTCCACTGAACTGTCCATACATTGCAGTTAAATGATGCATTCTTTAGTTGATTAATGAGTTAATAATTAGTGAATTAATTAATAATTAATTCACACCACTCATCACTAGTGTATTTATCAGTTAGACTAAATACAACTAGTTCAACTAAGTTAAACTGAACACAACTCCATCAACTGTCTCATCAACTCCACCAAACTCTGCCACATGAGTTCTAACTGAAGTCAACCATGCAATATCTCAACTAAACCCTAGGAATAGCGTAATTCCTTCTGTCAGCTGCATGTGCCACATCCGTAGCTCGAACTGAAGTGCTGCAAGAGGATAAGATAATGTTTATAGTCCAAATATTATTAAGAGCTAATAATATTAATTGTCTATTTTTTAGATGGCGAGTCTAAAAATAGATTAAAACCCAATGTCTAAAAATAGAGGTCCATCTATTTTTACCAACTTTACCAACCATCCACAAATAGCATCCCGCAACTTATAGAACATGATCCATATGTCTAAAAATAGACATAGTCTAAAAATAGACTTTGCGACAAAAATCACCTATGTGGACCCCCACCTAGTTTAGGTGATCACTTTCCAACTAGGATCAGGAAAGATGTTTCAGGATGCCTCCTTCACTGTTTCTTGTTGCAATCTTCAACACTGAATACCATGCTAGAGATATCCAAAGGTACAACATCAAGGTCAACCTCATCTACTAGTTTGGATGCAATCACAAATCTATCCATACATTGTTTGGTTACATGTAATTTGGCTATATAACACACCCAACCAAGAGGGTAAGTTTTCAGATGAGGCTTGGTTTCCAATCCTAATTTCTTAAGCAGGGATTCTGAAATCAAGTTTACTTGTGACCTCAGATCAAACAAGGTTTCCACTTTAGTATATTTCATTATGACTTTAATGTGAAAAAATTTAGTCATCTTCCATTCATTAAAAAGAGACTCATTTTAATAACTTGTACTTGCATGTAATTAAATATTTTCATTAGCATGAAGAGAAAGGTTACCTTTTACACCCACTATTGTGATCTGTGTCTCATCACCAGAATTGTGTCCAAGGTCCTGTTGTATGGTTGCCACTGTCATTTGCTTGTTCTTCCCACAAAATATCCTTAGCTTCAACTCCATATGAAACTTCCAACAATGTTCATCATCATGGCCTTCCTTCTTGCAATTACTGCAAGATGGATTTTCTCCTTCTTCCTTCTTGGTTGTAGCTACCTTCCTTTCCTTTCACTTTCCTTTTCCTTTGAACTTTCCATTATGAGGTTTGAAATAAGGTTTATTTGTTTTCTTTTCTTTTTCATTCTTGCCCCTGCTTTCAAGGTGGATAGAATTCACATTGGGCGCATCAGTAGTAGTAGGCTCAAATAATAAAAAATAATTCATGATGTAACTATGCAAAGAACCAATATACTTTGTTACAGTTTTAGGTGGATCAAGTGGAATGTTCAAATTGAAAGATTACTTCCTAAACTCTTATGTAAGGCTTTGTACATTTTGACCCTTTACTTGTCTCAAATATTTCCATTCCATTAAACCCTTTTGTTGATAACCCAAAGGATAAAACTTGTATTTTAATCCAAAAAAAAAAATTGGACCAACAAGAAAGGAGGTTACCCAAGTCTTTTCTTTCTTTGTGCAACTTTATCTCCCACCAAAAGAGAGTGGTGCCACTCAACCAAAGGGATGCTAATTGGATCTTGGCCTCATCCTCCTTGATCTATTGAACCCAATAACAAACATCAATCTGTCTAATCCAATTGTTTAGTTTCTCTGCATTTCATTCTCCATTATATGTGTGCAAATAAAACTTTATATCTAGCTTAAAAAATGGGTTATTATATGTATTTGTATGGTGTCTGTTAGAATGATGAGAAGAGGAAGAAGAATAATTGTTGATGGTGGATGGAGAGGGAGGAGGCTCTTCTCCTCCACCTCCATGGTGTATCTATGAATGATCATTAGGCTCTTTCTTCTCGTGCCTTATTGACTTCACAAATTATACAAACAACTTGTCAAATTTCTCAGCCATGGTGAAAAATATTTTGTAAAAATTTAACTCTTCTTCTACTTGTGAATCCTCATATACCATGTTTTGTCTTCATGGTGGACAACCCTATTTGGGGTCAAAGGATTTGAGTTTTCCTTCTCTTTGGAGCTTGTTCGTGATTAGCATATACTCATGCAAATCACATCAAGAATACCTGCTCTGATACCAAAATTGATCCATAAATTTTAATTCATGGATCCCAAAGGAATATTTTCAGCATCAACAAATATCCCAGTTCAGGGTTTTGCCCCTCGAATCACTCCCAATTCCACCTTGGACCTTGCTCTGTGCCTTCGTCGGTGAGTCGAATGGCATATGAGTTAGTTTAAAGTATATGAGTGTGGAAAACTTATCAATGGATAGGTCGTTGGCCCATTGGTGGCAAAGTGAATTAGTTGGGGTCAGAGTGGGTTCAAAACCCGCCCACCCCAAATATGGTTGAAAATGTTGTTAATACGCGGAAATTTTTTGTTTTGAATATAATTTGGGGCCGCCCATTGGAGGGTCGTCCCAAGTGGGCCGGGCGGGTTTGAACCCCGCCGACCTCTATATATGTGGCTCCATCGGGGGTTGGGCTGGTCCATCGAGGGTGGCCCGCTCACCTTATTTGAATATGTATTAAACAATGCCATTCAGATTCATGGGTTGGCGGGGTTTGAGCACCCGCCAATCACATTTGATATATATATATATATATATATATATATATATATATATATATATATATATATATATATATATATATATATATATATATGCATTGTCATTGGGGGGTGGCAGCCCACCACCCCAAATTTAATATTTTAATTTTAATTTTTTTTCAACCAAATAGTTAAAATTTCATATCTGGTTTTTAAGGATCATTGGTCGACTTAAATAGGTGACAAATTTTCCTGTTCCTGTGGTCATATTCCATGTGCTGGGACTCTACCAAATTGTTGCCTCGTTAGTGACTTCCACTTTTCCAAGTTTGACCAGAACTTTGATCGACTATAACTTGAGCATATGAACTCAGATTTGAGTTCCATTTGCACCGTTGGAATAAGGGCAACGAGCACTGCGATCTAGTCCAAGTTTCACTTCAATATGATGGCTTTTATTTTTGAGCTATTTCAAGGCCACTTCTATTTCTGGAGCCACCCAAATCACCGAAATATATTCAAGTCTATTATTGTCTCTATTTGAGATTACCTATTAATTCCATATCTATTCATTCCTTCTTTTGTTGGATAATTATTACATTCATTTAGTTCTTCATATCCCTCCATTTGAAAACAATGCCAACTCATTATCTTGGTTGCCAAAACTTTAGCTATGTGGTACTCTCTCACTTGTGTTGACTAGAGCCTAACACTGATGTGGAATTCTATGTGACTTTTATATTGCAATTCTCCTCATGGCATAATCCTCTGATTTGGAAACCTTCGTAATGGTTTTGATTCCGACATAAAACACCACTTTTAATTTGCCCACATAGTATATTTTTTGTCGAAGTCACTAGTCATTGTTGGCATTACCCATCCTAGTTGGAATCCTTGTTTTGTAGTATTTCCATCCATGATGGAAATCCTTGCACCTATCATTAATTAAAACATTTATTCACCATTATTCTCTAACTTCGCTCACAACATTCTAGTTTTCACTTTTACTATGGGATTTCATAGGGTATTTGTAATGTTTGGTTCTTCGATTTTCAATTATGCCTTTGAAAATTGTCTTTACTACCCATGGAGGACAAGGAGAATTGAGTAGATTCTTAGACTACGATGTAACTATTCTTGGGAATTTTAAACTACCGAGTATCCCTGAAGATGAATAATTTACTCTAATTGTTAATCGATTGAAATTACATTGAGTTTTAATTCCCTATACCTATTTTTTCTTGTGTTTGTTTGTTAATAACTTGATGATGTCTCAAAAATATATGAAATATTTCCTTTGAAATGGAAATCCACTCATGATTTTTTCAATAAAATATTGAAATTCATAAAACTTATCTTTATTCAAATGTTTTTTTTTTTCATAAAAAGTAAGAAAAGCTTCATGATCTATTTGTACAATTCAGTCTTTCCCTACAATCTTCTTTGCTTAGCATTCTTGTGCCATGCAGTGTGAGATCTTGACGCCGAGACCTCAAAAGCACTTTATATTTTTCTCTGCTCCTTAAATGGGTATCTATTTTCCCCACATTTTGAAATTCATCATATTATTTAGAATTTTAATAACTCGTTGATACTATTTTTGTACGCTCTGCCCTTGAATTAAATACCTCCTCTGTGCATATTTGATTTTATTCAAAGGCTCAAACTGTAGCATATTCGATACGTTTCTCAATTTTTTATAAGGGCCATTCGAAAATGAAAATAAATATGAATGTCTATCAATACAGAGTACATGCCCTCTTCTTTTTATTCTAATACTTTCAAAAGCTTTTTGACACAAAATCATTGTTATCATTTAAACTCATAGTTTGATGGTTTTCCTAATAATGGGTGATCACTAACGCACATTATTCTTCTTTATGAATATAAAATGAAACCCTTTAGTGAAAACTACTATTCTTTCATTACAATATATGTCGAGTGGGAGCCCTTGAGACCCCATGGTCTTCGGCATGAAACCACATCGATTCTTTGTGGTGGAAATGCAATGATTCCTCTTCACATCCTAGGAAACACGAGCTAATGAATATTTATTTATTTATGAATTCCAAACTTCCTTATTATTTTTCTCCAAGATAAAAATCATGGTCGTTTTCATCTTTCTATTCATTCCATAAAAATAATGGAATTGGTTTATTTCATGTTTTTTTGAATTGGTTTATTTCATGTTTTTTTGACAGACCCGACGACCCATTTCTTTGTGAGCCATATAAGCTCCAAATTTACGATATCGTTAAGGGAATTACCTTCGCACCTTTATTATCTTTTATGATTGAAACTAATATGCCTCTCGATGCCATATTTATTCTAGTCCAAATACTATTAAATAAAAAAGGGCCTCTATTGCATGTTTTGTTGTCCTTGCATTGAATTTGAGCTATTTTTCACTAATGTGTTATTTTGCCTTTGCAAAATTCAATGGATTTCTTGAACCTTTCCAAATACTAGCACTCGATCAATTATTTTATGATACAAACTTCTATTTATTTTATCTCAATTGATTTATGGTGATCCATTAAGTAATTATCCCTTTTCCCTTCTTAATTTTTTTTTAAAGACTCATGTAATACTATCTTTTTTGGTACCAAAATATTTTATTTCGTCATGACTTGCAGGTAACTTGATGTTTATGTTATAATGTGATTTTTTATAACAAAAATAAAGGAAGAGGAAGAAATAATAGAGATAGCGGGATAGGGATAAGAAGAGATATAAGGCCTATGGTTTCTGTTTATTTTTATGGAGGTTCAAAGTAACTAACGTAGCTACTCCAAACTAGAATTTTACATCTAACTAACCATCTTGTTTCTCAACATCTGCAACCTTCCACACATAACAAGAATAGTATCAAATCCTAATACCACCTCACATTTCTACCCCACTTGTAGTCCCTACCAATGATGGTTGGAAAAACATTATCCAACCACAACCATTACGGTTAGTTTATGGGTGGCCAACAAGTTCACTGCCTCCAACTCTTCCTCTGCTTGAACCTCCTGTTTCACATCAATTACAATTAATTTATTCTCATGTTGTTCACATACCACAACCAACAACCCATTCCTCTAGGCCTGTTGACCAAATTCCTCCATCTGTTGTTTAAATTTCTAACCATATGATCTATGTGGATATTGGTGGCCACCTTCCTATTCCACCTAGTCAATTTCATCAGTTTTTTTATTTACTATTTTTAGCAGTTTTTCGGGTCTTGAACTTCCAGAGACATTTTGAGGCACCAAATGACGTTTTTTTGGCATGATTCCTTTGGAGATTTCATATAAATCCCATTACCAATTGTATACCTCAGAGATATCTTTCCAACGAGGTATCATACGCATCAAAAAAAGATAATATGACCAAGTTACAACCCCGGGAAGTTGGATGCCCAACTAACCCCAACGAGGCCCATAAACTCTTGGTGTTACATCTCCTCAGGTTAGGGTTTTGCTTGTTTAGGGTTTTCTCTTATTGTTCAATAATAAAAAGGCCCTTGAGCCTCATTTTAACATAGTTGAGAGGCATGTGTCTGCGACATCTCTTCTCAGAGATAAGCTACCATCATCCGAGCTAGTTTATATGCTATTATGTCTGTAAGCATTTTTCAGTATTTGATATTAATGGAATGAAGTGTTGTTCCTGTGGCATCTCTTCATTTATGTTTATTTTTGTATTTTATTACTTTCCTTCATAAATCCGGATTAGTGGTATCAAAGCAGTCTTCTCTTTCTCGATCTTTCTTTGCATGTCCCCAACGAGGTCAGGGTATAAGGAGTTAGGGCTCAATCTCGTTGAACCTTTGCAAGATCAACCTCACAAACCCTGAAGACTTCCCATGACATAAGAAAAGAAATATGATGGAGTAGGAGACCCTTTCCAAATATTTCTTAAGGAAGTGCTCGAGAAACAAAGGAACGCGATGATGGATAACTTTTCCTAGATCTTTCAACGACTATCCACCAGTGGCGCATCCTCATCTAGAAGCCACTTTGGAGGCGCCAATCCTTTCAAGGTACAAGTCAACTTTGAAATTACTGTATTCAAAGGCCAGATAGATGTAGACATCATAAATAAATGGTTGAATTTTCTAGAATGGTATTTCTCTGTCCATGATTTCTCTGACTGAGAAAATTTTACTTTTCCACTCCTTAAAGTTGCGCCCTATGTCAAAGACTGGTGGTAAACCTACTATGATAAAAAGGACGAGAGGGAAACTTCTCTGTTCTCGGATGTGTCCCACTTGGAATTCGTTCTGAGATAGCATTAAGCAACAATATTACCATTTTGGGAGCTACGAGAACAAGTACATCCAATAGACCACACTGTCGCAACAAAGGGATCAAGATGTGCATGAGCCAATGATTTTTTTCCATACCTTGCACACAAATTTGAGTATTAAATTTTCATAAAAACATTTGGTGCTCAATTACAACACCTTTTTGCACATATAAATTCAGGAGGAAATGGAGTTCCTCGACATTACCTCACTTGGCATGACATATCGACATGCCGCTAAGATTGAGAATAAATTTAAGTAGAAGAAGCGAGACTTTGGATCCGTGAATCCGATGCCAGGGAAAGGCACCCCCGAACCGTAGAACAAGGGGAAAATCCTAAGAAGGGCGACTCAGAACAATACCACAATGCCAAATAAGGACATGTGGAAGTGGTGTGAATTTCATCATAACCCCACTCACAACACAAGCGAGTGTCAGACCAAACAGTCACTAGTGACCGAATTTAAGGCATCTGAATCATATGCATGTTATGATTCTAAGTCATAACCGGACAAGGGGAATGAAAAAGGGAAGCAAATAATTGATGCAGAACCCAGTGCCATATTTTCCACCACTAGGATCCAGAAGGAGGAACCCGGAGATCCATAGGAGGGGGATTGCCTCTTCCATTCCAAAATGTGGGTGAAGGGTTCTCCACCCCAATTCCTTGTCAATAGTGGAAGCCAAAAGAACCTCATTTCAGTAGAGGTCGTGAAGCAGCTCAAACTACCAAACACAACACACCCACAACCGTATACCATTGGGTGGCTTCACCAAGGAAGAGATCTCTGCGTTCGCCAGTAGTTCTGCCTTTTGTACAACATCAAGCCCTTCACAGATGAGGTATTATGTGATGGTTCTCCTCTTGACATGTCTGATGTATTATTAGGTCAACCATACTTGTGGAAGCGACATGTTGTGTATGAGTCTAGGACTCGTTCTATTATTATTACTTTGGGAAATAAGTTGTACAGGATACTGGAGGTAGTACCACCTTCCGTCACATATTTAAGTATTGCAAAGAAATGCATTAAGATTATTTCCCAAAAAAAAAAAAAAATTCAATTGCCATTTGCCCATAGGGAAAGAGGAATATTATGGCAACAACCTCCAAATAAGGCTCCCCTGCGTGGTAGCAGCAGATGGACAAAGACGTGGAGGAATACAAGGAAATTTTCTCCTCACCCATAGAGGTTCCTCTACACTGTCAGGTCATGCACTCCATTGATATGACCCCAAGCATGTCATTGTATAATGTTGCCATACCTCATGCAACCACACAAACAAAATCTACACATGTAGTGTCTGAGGCTGATAAAGAAACTGGATTTATTGAACGCATCCAACACTGATCCAGATTTATGCAAGAACGAAATCAAATGCAGAAATAGACATAAACATAGAGATGCAGCGGAAATAATACTTCATTTCATTAATATCAAATAAAAAAAAATATTCTTACATACAAAATGAAAATAAACTAGCTAGGGCAGTTGTAGCTTATCTCTGAGAAGATACGTGGTGGCTATAGGCCTCTGAACTTTGTCACAATGAGGCTCAAAGGCCTACTTATTGTTTATAAACAATGAAAAACCCTAAACATCCAAAAACCTAACCTTAGGAGATGAAGCGGCAAAACTATGGGCCTTCTTTAGGTAAATTGGTATATCAACTTCCCAGGGATGTAACTTTGGCATATGATCTTCATTTGACACGCTCAATACCTCATTAAAAAGATCTATCCAATGAATACGAATTTTGACGTGATAAAAATTGAAAGAAATTCCATGTTACTCTTGATTTTTCCAAAAAAATGTGGTTTAGGGCGTCAAAACGGCTCCAGAAGTTCAGGACCAGAAAAATTGATAAAAATAGTAAGTTGTGTTGAAACTGAAAAACTGAAAGAACTGATGGTGGGGATCCAAATGGAATAGGTGGGTGGTCACCAATATCCACCTACATCATTCCTTCCCCCTTAGGAAGCAATGGTCGCTCATTTTGTTGAGTTCATCCATGAGATGAGGCAAATTCTGTTGAACTTGGTATTGGATTTGTCGAATATGTTGTGGACCTACTAGTGGATGTGTTGGATGCGTTCAATAAATTTGGTTGCTTTATCAGCCTTAGAAAATACATGTGTGGATTTTGTCTTTTTTGTCGCATGAGGTATGGCAATATCGGCATGCCTAGGGTCATATCAATGGAGTGCTTGACGTGACAGTGTAGAGGAATCTCTGTGGGTGAGGAGAAAATGTCCTTGTATTCCTCCACGACTTTGTATATCTGCTTCTGTCATGTAGGGGAGCCCTGGTGTGAGGTTGTGGCCACAATATTTTTCTTTCCTTGTGGGCTAATTGTAATTAAAATAAATTTCCTAGTTTGGGAAAAAATCTTACTGCATTGTCTTGTAGTAGTTAAAGAGATGGCGGGAGGCGGTATTACCTCCGGTAGCCTGTACAATTTATTTCCCAAAGTAATAATAAAAACAAGAGGCCTAGACTCATACACAACATGTCACTTCCACAAGTATGGTTGGCCCAATAATACATCAGACACATCAAGAGGAGCAACATCACACAATACCTCATCCGTGAATGGCTTGATGTTGTATGGAAGCTAGCACTACTGGTGAAAAAAAATATCTCTTCCTTGGTGAAGCCACACAATGGTATATGTTTGTGGGTGTGATATGGTCAGTAGGCTGAGCTACTTCATGAAATTTGCTGAAATGAGGTTCTTTTGGCTTTTGCTATCAGAAAGGAATTGCAATGGAGAACCCTTCACCTACATCTGCGAATGGAAGAGGCGTTCCCCCTCCTCTGGATCCTCGAGATCCTCCCTCTGGAGCTTGGTGGTGGAAATAATGGCATTGGGATCCACATCAATTATATTCTTCCCTTTTTCATCGCCCTTGTCTGGTTCTGACTCAGGATCAAAAAATGCATTTGATTCAGGTGCCTTAAGTTTGGCCGCCAATAACTATTTGGCCTGACACTCGTTTGTGTTGTGAGTGGGGATGTTATGAAATTCACACCACTTCCCTGTGTCATTCTTTGGATTTGTAATGTTTCTCTGAGTCGCCCAACTTTGGCTTTTCCCCTTGTTTTGCGGTTCGGGGGCATCTTTCCCTTGCTTCGGATTTGCGGATCTAAAGTCCCGTAATTTCTTCTCGATCTTGGTGACATAGCGATATGCCGTGCCAAGCGAGGTAATTTCGAGGAAATCCACTTCCTCCTGAATGTATCTAGAAAAAAAAAAACTATGGTACTTGAGCACCAAATGTCTCTCTAAATCTTCAATACCCAAATTTATGTGCAGGGTATGGAATAGATTCGTCAGTTCGTGCACATCTTGATCCCTTTTATGCCACAGCGTGGTCTATTAGATGTAGTTTTCCTCATAGCTCCCCACAGGGTAATATTGTTTCTTGATGCCGTCTCGAAATGAATTACAATTCGGTATGGCCAAGAACAGAGAGGTTTCCCTCCCATCCCTTTTCCCGTAGTAGGTTTCCCACTGGTCTTTGACATGGGGGGAAACTTTTAGGAGTGCAAAAATAATCTCTTCTTAGTCGAAAAAATCATGGACCAAGAAATACCTTTCTAGAAAATTAAACCATCTATCTACAATGCTTGAATCTATCTGGCCTTCAAATATAGAAATGTCAAATTTGACTTGTACCTTGAAAGGAGTGGTGCCTCCAGAGTGGCTGTTAGATGTAGATGCTTCGCCAGTGGGCAACCATTGAAGGATGTAGGCAAAGTTATCCATCATCGTGTTCCTTTGTTTCTTGAGGTCCTCCTCGAGCAATAATTTGAGAGGATCTCCTGCTCACTCGTCTCTCTTTTCTTTCTCTATGGGATGTCGTCGGGGTTTGCGAGGCTGATCTTGCAAGGGTTCAACCAGATCAAGCCCTAACTCCTTATACCCTGACCTCGTTGGGGACATGCAAAGAAAAGCAGAGAAAGAGTATACCACTCTGATACCACTGATCCAGATTTATGCAGGAACATAATACAATATATAAATAGAAATAAACATAGAGATGAAATGGAAATAATACTTCATTTCATTAATATCAAATAACAAAAATATGCTTACAGACATAATGAAAATAAACTAGCTAGGGCACTGGTAGCTTATCTATGAGAAGATATGTGGCAGCTATAGGCCTCTGAACTGTGTTACAATGAGGCTCGAAGGCCTATTTATTTTTGAGAAACAATGGAAAATCCTAAACATAAAAAAACCTAACTCTAGGAGATGAAGCGCCAAAACTATGGGCCCCGTTTGGGTAAATTGGTACATCAAATTCCCGGGGATGTAACTTTGGCATATGATCTATGTTTGACGTGCTCAATACCCCATGAGGACTATGATTTTTTACGTGAGAAAAATCAAAGGAAATTTATGCTACTCCCTGTTTTTTCCAAGAAATGTCGTTTAGAGCCTCAAAACGGCTCGAAAAGTTTAGGACTCGAAAAACTGCTAAAAATAGTAAGTTGCGCTAAAACTAAAAAACTGAAAGAATTGATGGTGGGGGTCCAAATGGAATAGGTGGGTGGCCACCAATATCCACCTGGATTAAGTATGCCTGCCAACAGGTCCACTACATTTCGGAGAAATACAATTCCAAGCACAAGCAACGACATGATCAACATTGAGTGGCACACAAGTTCTAGGTGGGCGAAAAATATTGGTTACATTTGTAGAAGGAACGCCTCTCTAGACCCCACCGCAAGCTACTACCACTCTAATATGGTCAATACACCATCACCAAGGTTGTGGGAGATAATTATTTTGAGCTTATCATTCCCCATTCCTTGGCATGCACCTAGTGTTCAACATGGATTGCCTTCGGCCATATTTTCCGCCATTAATTGACACATTTGACATTGTATAACAACTCAACCTGACATAGTTAAATCTAGACTGCATGAAACATGTTTCAACTGATCAGATCATGGACACACAACTTAAAATCACTCACCAACAAAAGATCCAATTGTATCGGGTTATCAAAGTTGGCCAACTCCTGCACCAAGGCAAGTGGCTCACCAGGGACCAGGTTCAACAAAAATCTCCCCACCTCATGGAGGATCTGCACACAATGGGAACCATTTCTTCCTAAGGGGAGAGGAATGATCTAGGTGTATATTGGTTTCCACCCACCTATTCCACCTAGTCAGTTTCATCATTTTTCTTATTTACTATTCTAGCAATTTTTCAGGTCCTGAACTTCCAGAGCCGTTTTGAGGCCCCAAACGATGTTTTATGGGCTTGATTCCTCCAATGATTTTATCTAAATTTCACCAACAGCTGTATTCCTCAAAAATATATTTCCAATGAGGTATCACATACGTCAAACTAAGCTAATATGACCAAGTTATGACCCCGAGAATTTGGCTACCCAAATAACCCCAAGATGGCCCATAAACTCTTGGTGTTACATCTCCTCGAGTTAGGGTTTTGGTTCTCTAGGGTTTAACCTTATTGTTCAATAATAAAAATTCCCTTGAGCATCATTAGAACATAGTTCATAGACATGTAGCTGCCACATCTCTTCTCAGAGATAAGCTACCATCGCTCGAGCTAGTTTATTTGCTATTCTATCTGTAAGCATTTCTTAGTATTTGATATTAATGGAATGAATTTTTATTCCTGTTGCATCTCGATGTTTATGTATATTTTTATATTTTATTTAATTCCTATATAAATCCATATTAAGATATCATTATCCTTACTCAACCTCCTACCTTACATCAAAAGAAAAAGGCTTAGTTCATAGGATTTGACGCATCTCATGTTTCTTCTCACTTTGTCACTTCCCATCCCCACCAATAGGAGAAATAGGATGAAAGTGCTCCCTTTTGCAAGCTAGAAAACGAGAATGACAATTTATGATCATTTTTAGGTTGAATTTTATGAAAATATGGATTACGTCTCATTTTATGCTATGGTTTCAGTTTAATTTCTCAGCACCAGTTTGTGCACAAACTTACGTTAGATTTGTATATTTATATGGATGGTTTGGAACACTTATTTATTGATGAAATTTTCAGGGTTTTATGAAGAATTTCTTATATATTCTTTTGGGGATGCATATACATTTTTGGGGATGTATATAGGTTATTATCATTATGATTCTAAAGGACGAAGATACAAGGGTATTTTGGGAGGCATAGGGAACTTGTTTGTTATTGTTTGATGATGTTTGTTTCAACACGTATACACATAGATGATGATGAAGTTTTATGGAGTCATAAATACTATGTTTTCTTATGAATATTTCATGGAAGAATAATTAATTTATTTTTGAGTTATATAGAACATGTTTTATGATCATCATATTATTAATGGTTAAAAATTTTGTGTTGTGGAGTCATATTTTAGGCTTATATAATGAAATAAGAGGGACACACGTACTAGAAAATTTAAATATAATAATTATAAAGACACTCAAGATACATGTGATATCAAGATGCATTCTCTAAATAATGGAGTAGACAAAGATTCAAAGAGTATTGAATATCACGAATTAGAACAAGAAAAGGATTCCCCTATATCAAATGGATGCCTTAATAATCAACACTCATAATATTCAAAGGAGATGCAATATACAAGTAAGCTTATTTTCTAATTTTTATTGTAGAATATTAGGCCATCTATTAAATTGATGTTCACAAGAAATTTTTGATGAAAGAGATAATTGTTCATCTAGTAGCAGTAGAGAAGTAAATACTTTGGTAGAAATAACATATCTATATACTTCTCTGGAAGATCATGGGTGAACCTATGCTAGAGAGGAATACAAAATATCTCATGTGTGTACAAAAAAATCCATATACTCGGCAAGGGAAAAAGTTATTGAAGAATTTGTAAGGGAAATAGACACTAGTTTTGAAACTATAGTTCTTCTAATGAGTTAGAATATCTTGAGGAAAATATCTATTTCAGAAGGAAGCTTGTGTCAACTTTTGGGGAAATTAATAAGCTAGAAGAAAATATTGTTTTATTAAAAGATCATTTTTATAGATATCATAATTTTGATTCTTTGGATGAGATTTGAAGTAGTCAAAACTCCCCTTAGGATAAGAAAATTTTGGATTGTGAAGGTGATTCAATAGTAGCTCTGAATTCAAAAGGACCCATAAGCTTTGTTAAAGGAAGCTTTAAGAATGTTACAGTCATAGAGATTCTAATGAAACAACAAAAGGATTATCATATTATCGGCAATAAAGACAAAAGTATGCTATCACTAGATTGTATATGGTTGGGAAGCCTTTATAGAACAAAATCATTTGTGTGAGTCATGCATAGGAGAGATGTTTGTTGAAGATAGAATTCATGTACATGAGTACAAGTAGATAAACATATTTATAAATGTACGCTTGGTTGGGACTTTGACCAGTAGGAATGAATGTGCCCTTGGATCATTGATACACATGTTGCTAATATCTTAAAAATCCTAGTAAGTGGTGATTGAATATCTACGATAGATAGTGGAAGTGACTGTTCACTTTTATCTCAATTAATTATTCTTCATATGAATGAATGTAGTTGTTTAGATTATAATATATGTATTTGAAGTAATCAACATGAGAAGAAGTCGTCAGGTTTGCGGAATCAAAATGACAGGGGGAGATTAGTGGCAGGGGGGTATCTTTGCCACTGATGTATTGATTTGACTGGTGGAATGCAGTTTTTCAGTGAACAACAAAGAGAGATAGTGCATATATAAATTCACAAGGTTACATATATGATAGAATTTATGAAGCACTTGTTGTTTGAAAGTGTTTCCCTTTTCCATGGATGTCAAAGGGGAAGTGAAAGTACAAAACATTTCATTGTTGAATAAGAAGGGGGAGATAGCAAGTGAAATGTTGAGACACAATATGGCAGTGCTCAAATCAACTTTTTCCATCAATGAAACTTTCTTATTTAGTAGCATTTTTTTTGGTGTTGTCATCAATGACAAAGTGGGGAATCGTTATAAAGTGTTGTCATTGATGTCAAAGGTAATACTATCAAAGGCATTGATTTCAAAGGTTTTTTCATTGATTTCAAATACATAGATGTCAAAGGTGTTTCCATTGGATGACTAAGCTCATTGAGAATGTTTGAAATATGATGTCATCGATGTCAAATGTAGTATCATGGAGATTGATAAAAAGGGTAGTTATTGCAGATTGACAAGCATGTCAAAAGAGTGGAAAATATTAAATGTTTCCAGGTGTATTGGTGAAAAAATTTGTTTCAAGAAGCATAGACTGTGGAGCCATTTTTAGTATAGAAGATTAGATATGACATACTTGGAAATGGAATAGATTGATAAAGATCAGAAAAAACTTTCCAACATGTATGGAACTTTGAAAAATACCCAATGGATAAAAATATATTGAAGGTCAAAGGTTGCAGGCCAAAATATCAACGTTCAAGCCAGATTTAGTGATAGTTTTGGTGGTCTCTAAATATGGTAGTAGCTTGGAGTTTCCTAAAAATTGGCATACAGAGGCAAAGGGTCCCACCACTTAGTCAACATACAATTGGAAATATCATCCACGTGGGTGCAAAGGTGGACCAATGAAAATATGAGGATGGATTGTGTGCTTGACATATGATCCAAACACTTTATAAGTTAGCAGAGAGTGTGGGTTGGAGGTTTCAATATAGAACACATAACCCCGATGATTTTTTATAGAGCACAAGTGTTATGTTATGGGGTGGCGAGGTGAAATGGAACAAAGAATAAGAAGTGATTATTGGTTCAATTCAATAAGCAGAGGATCTTATGGGACATGAAACCCTGCAAATTTAACCCTGGTGGTTTCAAAAGGTGGTGCAAGTTTTATTTCCAGGGAGACATTTTTTCACAGATGGAATATGTCAACCGGTTGTAGTTAGACTTCCCTTCTCGGTCTAAGGCACTTGACAACATGGACCAACCACATGATGACACTTAATGCATTATGAATTTATGATTAGATGATGTGGATCATAAGTGGTAGCCATGATGGCTAACTGACATCAACATGACACATGTAGCTCAAATTTCTAAGATGGCGTTAGCATTTGAAAGTCCTAGGACATGTGGCACTCTAGGATTATGAAATAGGGAATGAAGATTTGGAATTTTCATGTGGCCAAGGGAGGAAAAAATGGGTGTCACATGGCATCTATTAGCGATTGACACATGGTAATTATGTGCAAGTGGTAGACAGGTCAGTAAGGGTGGATAGACACGGTACCCAGACGATTTTGTCATTAGAGTAGTTAGGGAGAAAGGGACCTAGTGGCATGGTGATAGAAACATGTAACCTTGATGGTTTTACAATTGACTCGTGACTATAGTGGCTAGTCCCATAGTGACACATCACCCCAATGATTATTTCTTGGAAGTTTTCTTGGTAGCTCTAGTTTGAAATTCCACAGTGATAAGTCACCAAAGACAAGGTGGGAAGTGTAGTGGTAGAGGAATATACAAGGGAACTAGTCACAGTATTAGGAGGGCTTGCACAAGATAGGTGTTAGTCCCATTTCAAAAAAGTACCCCGAAATTTACATCCCAACAGTTATCAAACGTGCTCCATCGTAAAATTTTGGGGGATAAAGGCTTCTATAAGACTCAGTTATATATGAAGGTTTTGTAGTGTAAAGTGACTGAGGGATAAAACATTCGATACTCATGATTCAAATGTGAGAGCATATTACAAATGGATTTCAAGCTTTGACAAAGTGAGTGGAATAATTCAAAGAGTTTGGATGTGAACGAGTTCAAAACATATGGTATATTTCATGCTATGTGCCACATTTGGTGTTTTTTCACTGAACTGGTCCTATGTTAAAACTTGGAATAAAGCAGCATGTATGATTTAGTAGCTATTTTGATCCAAATTTATGCAGGAACGCAACAGAATAAACACATAACCATAAATACAGAGATGCAGCGGAAATAACACTTCATTTCATTAATATCAAATAACAGAAAGATGCTTACAGACATAATGGAACTAAAACAGCTAGGGTGCTGGTAGCGAATCTCTGAGAAGAGATGTGGTGGCTACAGACCTCTGAATTGTGTTACAATGAGACTCGAGGGCCTATTTATTGTTGAGAAACAATGTAGAATCCGAAACGTCCAAAAACCTAACCATAGGAGATGAGGCGCCAAAACTATGGGTGCCCGTTTGGGTAAATTGGTGGTTCAACTTCCCGGGGGCGTAACTTTGGCATCCGATCTCCGTTTGACGCACATGATACATCATTAGAAAGCTCTGTCCGAGGACCACAACTTTCGGGACGAATTTCATTCCATGAAATTCGTTGGTAAAACGATGCCCAAAAAACGTCGTTTAGGGCCTCAAAACGGCTCCGGAAGTTCAGGACCCGAAAAACTGTTAAAAATAGTAAGTTTTGTTGCAACTTGAAAATTGAAAGAACTGAAGATGGGGGTTCAAATGGAATAGGTGGGTGGCCACCAATATCCACCTGGATCATTAAGCCCCCAAAACGGCTCCGAGAGTGGAGGACCCGAAAACATGCTAAAAATAGTAAGTTGTGCTGAATGTGAAAATCTGCAAGAATTGATGGTGCTGGTCCAAATGGAATAGGTGGGTGGCCACCGATATCCACCTGGATCATTCCTCCCTCCTTAGGAAGCAATGGTCCCCATTGCGTTGAGATCCTCCATGAGATGAGGCAAATTTTGTTGAACTAAGTATTAGATGTGTTGAAGATGTCATGGACCTTCGGGTGGACATGCTGGATGCGTTTAGTAAATTTGGTTTCTTTATTAGCCTCAGACAGTACATGTTTGGATTATGTATGTGTAGTTGCAGGATGTATGGCAACATCAGGCGGTGGTGCGTTGGGAGTCAGATCAATGGAGTGCTTGTCCTGACAGTGTAGTGGAACCTCTATGAGCGAGGAGAAATTGTCATCATATTTGTCCATCTGCTGCAGCCGTGCAAGGGAGCCCTGTTTCAAGGTTGTGGCCACAATATTCTTCTTTCCCTGTGAGTGAGTCGTAAGGAAAATGAATTTCCTGGTTTGGGAAACAATCTTACTGCGTTGTTTTGCAGTAGTCAAAGAGATGACAGGAGGCGGTACCACCTCCGGTATCCTGTACACGTTATTTCCCAAAGTAATAATAACAGCACGAGGCCTAGACTCATACACAGCATGTCGCCTCCACAAGTATGGTTGGCCCAATAATACATCAGCTACATCAAGAGGAGCAACATCACACAATACCTCATCCGTGAATGACTTGATACTGTACGGAAGGCGGCACTGCTGGCAGATGCGGAGATCTCTCCCTGGGTGGAGCCACCCGATGGTATATGGCTGCGGGTGTGCTATGGTTGGTAGGCCAAGCCGCTTCACGACCTCTGCTAAGATGAGGTTCTTTTGGCTTCCGCTATCGATGAGAAATTGCAGCGGAGAACCCTTTACCCACATCTGCGACTGGAAGAGGCGCTCCCCCTCCTCTGGATCCTCTGGACCCTCCTTCTGGATCTTGGTGGTGGCAACAATGGCACTCGGATCCGCATCAATGATCTGCTTCCCTTTGTCATTGCCTTTGTGTGGGTCTAACTCAGGATCAGAAAATGCATCTGATTCAGGTGCCTTTAGTTCAGCCACCAAAGACTGTTTGGCCCGACACTCGTTTATGCTGTGAGTGGGGCAGTTATGAAATTCACACCACTTCCCTGTGTCCTTCTTTGGATTTGTGGTGTTGTTCTGAGTCGCATTGCTTTGGCCTTGCCCCTTGTTCTTTGGTTCAAGGGCACCTTTCGGATTTACAGATCCAAAGTCTCACTTCTTCTGCTTAAATTTCTGCTCGATCTTGGCGGCATAGCGATATGCTGTGCCAAGTGATGTAATGTCGAGGAACTCCATTTCCTCCTGAATTTTTTTGTGCAAACAGCCGTGGTACTTGAGCACCAAATGTCTCTCTGAATCTTTAATACCCAACTTTGTGCGCAGGGTATGGAACGGATTCGTCAGTTCGTGCACATCTTGATCCTTTTGTTGCCGCAGCATGGTCCATTGGATGTATTTGTCTTCATAGCTCCCCACGTGGTAATATTGTTCCTTGATGCTGTCTCGGAACGAATTCCAAGTGGGTGTGGCCGAGAACAGAGAGGGTTCCCCTTCACCCTCTTTCTCATGGTAGGTTTCCCACCAGTGTTTGACATGGGGGGCGGCTTTGAGGAGTGAAAAAATAATCTTTTCTCGATCAGAGAAGTCATGGACTGAGAAATACCCTTCCAGCAAATTTAACCATCTGTCTACGGTATCTGCATCTATTTTTCCTTCAAATATAGGAATGTCAAAGTTTACCTGTACCTTGAAGGGAGTGGCGGCTCCAGAGTGGCTGTTGGATGCAGATGCACCATATGTGGGCAGTCGTTGAAGGATTTGAGCAAAGTTATCCATCATCGCGTTCCTTTGTTTCTCGAGTGCCTCCTCGAGTAGTATTTTGATAGTATCTCCTGCTCCCTCGTCTTTCTTTTCTTCCGCCATGGGAGGTCGTCGGAGTTTGCGAGGCTGATCTTGCAAGGGTTCAACCAGATCGAGCCCTAACTCCTTATACCCTGACCGCGTTGGGGACATGCAAAGAAAAACAAAGAAAGAGCAAACCCGCTCTGATACCACTGATTAGTATTTATGCAGGAACGTGAAAGAATAAACACATAACCATAAATACAGAGATGCAGCAGAAATAACACTTCATTTCATTAATATCAAATAACAGAAAGATGCTTACAGACATAATGGAACTAAAACAACTAGGGTGCTGGTAGCGAATCTCTGAGAAGAGATGTGGTGGCTACAGACCTCTGAACTGTGTTACAATGAGGCTCGAGGGCCTATTTATTGTTGAGAAACAATGTAGAATTCGAAACGTCCAGAAACCTAACCATAGGAGATGAGGCGCCAAAACTATGGGCACCCGTTTGGGTAAATTGGTGGTTCAACTTCCCGGGGGTGTAAATTTGGCATCTGATCTCCGTTTGACGCACATGATACATCATTAGAAAGCTCCATCCGAGGACCACAACTTTTGGGATGAATTTCATTCCATGAAATTCGCTAGTAAAATGATGCCCAAAAAACGTCGTTTAGGGCCCCAAAACGGCTCCGGAAGTTCAGGACCCAAAAAACTGCTAAAAATAGTAAGTTTTGTTGCAACTTGAAAACTGAAAGAACTGATGATGGGGGTTCAAATGGAATAGGTGGGTGGCCACCAATATCCACCTGGATCATTAAGCCCACAAAACGGCTCCGAGAGTGGAGGACCTGAAAACCTGCTAAAAATAGTAAGTTGTACTGAATGTGAAAAGCTGCAAGAACTGATGGTGCTGGTCCATTTGGAAGAATGGAGAGATTTAGTAGAATATTTGGTAGTTAATTCAAATTTAGCAGTCAACCAAGGTTAGAATAGGAAATAAATTCTTTGCTAAATCCTGTAACTCACCAGAATTGAAGACAACAATAGTTTTACTTAGTTTTTCATATCAATATAGTAGAGTAGAGATTGAATATTACATGAAGACATCAAGAATACATTATATAAGTGGACTATCACTAAAAATTATGAATTCAGTTATGGTGAAGAGTTGAACTTAACAAAGGTTTTAAGTCAAAAAATATCAATTCAAAATTCTTTATAAGTAGAATTGAACAATCAAGTTAGTGGTTATTGGTGCAACAATATGCATATTGTAGTAGTTATCAAGGGTATTTAGGGTGTGAATGCATCATATTTAATGTCGTAAAGGTGTTAAATATTGCAGATAATGCAATGGTGATATTGGTGATTTGAGGTGGTTGAGATATGTAAGCAAAAAGATGGTGCTTAAGAGAGAAAGGAAAAGAGTGTCTATGAAATGAAGGCATTGAGTTGTGAGAGAGTTGAAGTAGCATTAGTATACATAAAATTTATATTTATTTGAGTTTGAAAATTGTATGAAAGAGGGATCAACATGGACAATAAGTGGGTGCATCCACTTTAGGGAGTATATGCTTCTATCTGAGTAGGTGCCTCAAAAATGGCTTGGTGGTGGGTGCCTAAAAAATCAAGGAGTGGGTGCTTATTGTAAGCTTGTAAGATCTCTACAAAGAGGGAATTTATGCTTCTTGTAAGCTTATCATATGTCTACAAAGAGGGAGTTTTTTCTTATTTCTAGTGGGTGCTAGCAAAACAAACTAGGGGTAGTAGCTCCTTTCAGTGGTAGCTGAAAAATCAGGGGTGGAAACTTCTTTTAGTGATAGCTGATAAATTAGGGGTGGAAAATCCTTTAATTGGTTGTTGATAAATTGGGGAGTGGTATCTTCCATTAGGTAGTAACTTGAAAAAATCACAAGTAGAAGCTTGTAGGAAGTGATGTAATAGAAAGTTGTAGTTTGTCTTTGCAAAAGGAATAAAGAAGAAGAATGGCATCTTTATGTTTAATTTTTTTATGATGTAAATGTCAATTATGATGCTTATTACATGATGATTACTAAGTAGATTGAAAAGTTTACTTTGGAAATAGTTGTATAATTTAGTTACACCACTAATTCACCCCCTTCCCTCTCAGTAGTGTCCTAGTTTCTAAGAAATGGAATATACTTTATTGATTGAAGTAAATGGATTTTTATGCAAACATTCTTTAATGATTTGGAAAAATAATTGTTTCTCTACACCTTTATCTATTTGTAGTCTTTTGGAAAAGGAGGTTTTTGTAAGGATATATAGGGTTTCTCTACTAGAAGAGAAATAGGAGTTGGTTTAATTTCATTTTCATCATCTTTTCAAGAATTTATTATTTTTGATGTTCCTTAATGACAATAGGAGTTTTTTTTTGTAAGAAGCTCTCCGGATTATCCACAGTATTGAAGAACATGTGTCAACGTTTCGAACTCCAACTGGGATCCATCATCAGGACTTTTTAGGATGAAGAATTGTAGAGAAGGGTTTCAGACTTTTTATAGAGATCAATTTCTTTGAACAGAGCCGACCAAGGTTTTGAATTTTTGTATTTCTAATTATTATTTTTTCTTTTTTTATTAATATTAATTTTAATAATCATATTTCTAATTGTATTTTTTATTTTGTTTATTCTATTTTATTTTACTAAAAGTTGGTTTTTTATTTTTAAGTTTATTTATTATTTATTCTAAAGTAACTAACATGGTTAATTTAGTTTTAATATATAAATTAAAAATTTTTGTTCTCAATTGGAATGAATAATATTAAAATTATAAAATTTTTATAATAATTAATTATAAATATAATTAATTAATTATAAAAAAATTTGAATTTTTTTTTTTATAATAATTAACTATAAATATAATTAATTGATTATAAATTTTTTATTAATTATATAATAATTAATTAATTAACTATAGTTTATAATTAATTAATTAATTATATAATTAATGGTTAATGATTAATTATAATTTAATTAATTATAAATATAATTAATTATTTGTTTAATAAATTATATTTATAATTAATTATTAATTCATCTTAATTAATTATATTAATATATAAAATTAATAATTCTTAGGAATAAAGAAGAGCATACTAATAATTATTGTTTAATTAATTAATTTTTATTTTAACCAAAATATAAATCAATTAATAGGAATAATTATTAGAATTTCAATTTTTTATTTTTAAACCAAATAAGAATTCAAAAGAGGGGGAACATACCTGAGATTCTTATACCTGAAAAACTATGTCCCGGCAGATGGTGTTCTGGAGCAGATTTGTCGAAGAAGAGGTCTACAGGTGTCGTTGATTTCAATTCCCCCATCCCTATTAAGATTATCCGGATGCTTTATAATCTCCAGGGCCTCTCTTATCTTTCTTCTTTGATAGTGCTCTTCTCTCGCAATGATCTTCGCATCCTCAAGGCGTACTTGATGTTTGGTTTTTGAGGAGTGTTCTGCAAGGGTTGAGGTGCGTGATCTTTCATACCTAATATCAACTCCATGCTCTTTAAGTCTCTTTTCAAGTGAACGCCCAGTCTCCCCAATATAACTTTTCCCGCATGAACAGTGAATCTTGTACACACCTTTGAGTTTTTCAGGGCTAATGCCATCCTTAAATGGTCGCATTCTATGCCTAATAGTCCCCGATGCTGAAAATTGTGCGAAAATATCGTTCTTTCTCAAAACCTTGGCGATTTTATCAGTAACACCCTTAATGTATGATAGAAAAATCCTCCCCTTGTTTTCTTGCGGTTCGTGGCGATTCTGGGGTAGGATCGAACCCTCAGCTTTTTTCAAGGCTTTTTTGATATCTCTTTCTTTATAACCTAAATCCCTAAATACTGATGACAGGTGACTAAATTCTTCGCTCAGGTGTTCAGCATCAGAAATTTTCATGGCTCTGACGACAAGGGTATTAATGACACCAAACTTTTGAGAAGGATGATGGTAGGACTCAGCATGGAGATAGCTATCAGTATGGGTTTTCTTTCTAAACACTTGATGCCCAAGAGTTCCATCCTCATTCCTAGTGACAAGAACGTCCAAAAAATAAATGCTCCTATCTTCTTCAACCTCCATCGTGAACTTGATCTCAGTGGAAATGGGTTGAGGTGATTAAAAAATCTCTCAAGATTCTCCTTACCATGCCTCCACTTTATGTTGGTGTCATCCACAAATATTTTCCACCAATCAGGTTTTAAGGGATAAGAGGCAAGGGCCTTCTTCTCAAAGTGTTCCATGTATAAGTTGGCGACAATAGGGGATAGTAGAGATCCATTGCGACACTTGAAACTTGATCAGCTGAAGAAAGTGGAGCATAGGCAAATCTCTGCAAGCTTGGCTGTTTCAGGATCAGTGACATATTTAATGACTTGGATTGCCTCGTCTAAAGGAATCTTAGTGAATAGTAATACTACATCAAAACTAACCAAGATGTCGCTTTCCTCAACCTTCTGCTCCTTAATGAGCTTGATAAAATTGCTAGAGTCCTTAATGAAAGAGTCAGTATTCCCAACAAGAGGTTTCAGGATCTTGGCAACATATTTTGCGAGCTCATAGGTGGGGGACCCTATGGTATTAACAATCGGTCTAAGGGGGACTCCTTCTTTATGAATTTTGGGCAATCCATAAATCCTTGGCGTGACCTCACATGACGGGGTTAACCTCTTTTTTTAACTTGTCATCCAACCCTAAATTCTTGATTGCTTTCTTGACTTCCCTTAACACCTTGGGAAAGGGGTTGGAGTTAAGTTTCTTGTAGCTGCCACAATCTAGATGTTCATTCATTTTCCTCAAGAACATCCAAAAAAGAAATGCTCCTATTTTCTTCAACCTCCATTGTGAACTTGATCTCAGTGGAAATGGAGTTGAGGTGATTAAAAAATCCCTCAAGATTCTCTTTACCATGCGTCCACTTTATGTTGGTCTCATCTACAAATCTTTTCCACCAATCAGGTTTCAAGGGATAAGAGGCAAGGGCCTTCTTATCAAAGTGTTCCATGTATAAGTTGGCAACAGTAGGGGATAGCAGAGATCCCATTGAGACACCTGAAACTTGCTCATAGAATTCCCCTTGAAAGTTGAAGAAAGTGGAGCGTAGGAAAATCTCTACAAGCTTGGCTGTTTTAGGATTAGTGACATCTTTAATGACTTGGATTGCCTCATCTAAAGGATTCCTCAACCTTCTGCTCCTTAATGAGTTTTCTTTTGTAAAACTCTACCATGATATCTAAGATAGATATCATTCAAATATAAGGAAGCTATCATGTAAGTGTGGAAATTTAGTACTTAAGCACTGTAAGTGGGTTGTTGAGGTACTTTATTATTTGGGTTTGGGATTTGTTGTGTATGTAATTGGTTTTTTCTTTGAGGTATTTGAGTAGGTGGTAATGGAAGAGGTTTACTTATTGTCAACTATGGGTGAAATTGAGGTTGTGGACATTGTACTGGTGGAGAATAGTATTGAGACTGGTATTGAGGATATTGAAAGAAAGATTGAGGATATTGTGGATTTATCATATGACCATTTTGATGGCCAAAAATGACTGCACCAACATTTAGGAATCCACCCAGTGAAAACCCAAAATTAAACTCTTTTTCGTTGAAACTAGTGGTTCCAACTGGTATTTTGAGTCCAATTACCCGTGAAAACTAGTAGTATATGGGGATGAAATGGATGGTGATGATAACTGATAAACTAATGTAATTACTGGTATAAACTAAAAATAATCTAATCTAATTAAGTTACCTATTTATATTAAGTTATATGTGCTATAAAAATAACATTGTTTAATGACAATAAATATTCCCATGAATTAGCGTTGTTAAAATCAATAAACAAATTGATTTAGTTGAATAGTTAATCAAATAAATTATAAGCTCATCATGTATAAAAAATAATTTTGTTATTCACTATATGTTATGTAATTTAATCGACACACATGAAAATTGATAATTACAAAATCAATAGAAGTGCATATATGAACAATATCTAAATATTACGATTCCTTTAAAAATAGAGTGCACACAAAGAAGATAAAAGTACCCCTATTGTTGGAAATTTGTGCATACTGGAATTAAAATTGGTTCATATTATATTAAAGTAAAACTTGAGTACAAATATGCAACAAAATATTTGATTTTATTCAAAGAACCACTTGCAATGAGTTCAAGAGGGGATTTTATAGATTTTTTTTACAATAAAGAGCAACACTGATCTTGCTAAGAATTTTCACCTCAAGCATAAAAAATTAACGTAAAAATAAAATGGTTGTAATAGCTCTCAACTAGTTGAATATGATCCAATTTTTCTTTGCCATAACATTTGAATATGTAGAAGTGTTTCCATATATATATGGGAATGAGGATTGATGTGAACTTGGCAGCTGAAGATAGACACTCTCAAAGGTATCAAAATTTGGATGGAGGTGTAGTGAGTGCATTTAAAACTAGCCAATGGCTATGAAGGTTGACCAAATATTTCCAATTGAGTTTAGGATTAAATTTAGATAACTGGTCAATTCTCTAAATAAATGCTTCCCTCTCTTCAAACCATTCTATGTGTAATATCTGTGCATTTGAAAAAGAATATTCTGGACAACTGGGGATCATATTTGATTCAAGAAATGAATCATTGATGGATTCAACTATGACATTTGATAACTCCCTTGCCTTATTGATGAGTTTCTTAGCCAAACAAATCTCAACTTTCCATCTTTTGAAAATATTTTACTTTTTCATTTCATCTATTTTAGGAAAGTTAGATTTCTTTCCTTCAACATTGTTTTGCCATTTTAGCATCTCATTGAGATCTTTTTTGGCTTCATTGTAACATGTTATCATATCCACCAACTCATCAGTCAAATTATTACCCAATTTGCAGTGCGCTTGAATCAATTCCACTTTCTCATGGAATAGTCGTTGTTGCTTTTGTAGCTAGGCATTAAGGTCATATGCCTCATGTTTGAATTTCACCAAATGGGTAGTCTCGACCTGCAATTTCTCCAATTTCTATTGTGATTTATTGAGTTGTACATATTTTGTCCTAATCTCCTCTACATGATGGATTTGAAGTGCATCGAACTGCTTTTGCGGTTCTATCAATGTAATTTCCTTTTGATATAATTGATTTTTCCACTATGTTCTCAATTTCTCTTTTTCATTCATAAATATTTCCTCCATAGTGGAAATATTTTCATCCTTCTCTCTAAGTAATTTTTGAACCTCAATTTCTTTATCCATGGTTGTAGAGGCATATGCACCAATAAACTGAGTTAGTTTCCCAAGCTTTGTAGCAGGGGAAAAAAAGGATCCTTTTTAGAGAAATTCAAGAAGAGTGGCTTGAAAGGATTTCCCTGGGACTAGGGCCTATGATTCATCAATATTCCTCTTCTTCCTACCTCTTTTGACAACATATTTTTTCATTGGGGTGTAAAAAATTCCCATTGGTGGAATCTCCTCAATATCGAGGAAGATTTAAGAGATAGGATTAGTAGGAATAATCCCTACCAAAGGATGGGTAGCCAATGGTCTATTCTCTATTACTAACTACTATATCATGATATTTTGCTGCAAAGAGGGATTACTTATTAGAGTCTACTGTTGAGAATCAGCCTCTCCTTCCACAATCATATTTTTTTCGCCCTTGCTTGGGTTGTTTTGAGGGCCTGATCAAACTATTCCCAAACCTTTTCGATCCTCGGATATATTAAATGAATTTATCCACTATAGTTTGAAAAAATAGTTGTTGTTACCTGTTGTAGCTAAGGAGGGACCACTAGTATACTTCCTTCTCAGTAGAAGCCATGATGTCCTTTATAGATGCTTTTTTTTGTAAGGGAAGATGCAATAAGTCTATAGGAAGAGGAGCCAATCTCACATTTCAGAAAGAGAAAAAATATTCTCACTCCTTCACTTACAGTGTCTCATCTACATTAAATAAAATTGTACTATAAGAGGAGGCTTTGAAAAATAGTTCATCAAATTTATGCTCCTCATGGAGTTATTTTCTAGTGGCAAAAGCTATGGAAACATGTTTTGCCACTCCACTAGGATCATAAGGCCTAGCCTAGATGGTGGCCAACTTTAGTACTTCAATAGGTTTCAAATCTTTCTTAACATGTCCATAATTTTACAGAGAGAAAATACCAAAAGATAGAGGGAACTGAGGCCAAACCTTCTTGTTGGAATATTTCAACCTTGGTAATTCCATGGCCTACTATCTGGTAAGCCACTTCCCTACAAAAAATCTTGTTTGGAATATAAAGGGGAAGGGCATGGAGTTCTACATGTATGTAAATGACTCTTTACCAAACTAGTTCCCAATATTCTTGAGGTTTTCCATAGCTTCCGAGGACATTCTGGAAGGTTTGGTTCCAAATATGGTTTCATAGATAGGGATAATGGGCCTATGGAAAATATGATAAAAATTTCCAAAATAATTGGACTCCCAAAGTATATTGCGATACATATGGATTGGTGAGGGGTTATAAAGATTCCATTTCCATCCCATGGCTAGGAAATCAGGAGAAAAACAAAGACAATCCATGATGTAGACTGACAGGAAAAATGGAGGGATCTTATTCTCAGACACATTTCGAGAGGTAGGAAAAGCCAAAATTTTCTTGGCTATGTTATTGGATAATATAGTGTCATAGTAAAAAATTTCACCCTCAAAAGTCCCAAAAATTAAGGAAACCCAACTAGCAGGAAATTCAGAAACATTGGGATAGGCACGTAATCTAAAAAGCATAGAGGAAATATGACTAAAAGGGGAAACTAGTGTGTCTATTGAGTACTTACCGTCCTCCTTAGCTTTATGTTTATTTTTTTCTTTCATCCATTCCCTGATGGACTCATATGGTTCCCCGTGCTTCTTTAGGAATTCCTGCACATAGTTCTTGTTGTAAATGCATTGTTGGTTTGGTAAATGGTACATGGACTCGAGTTCCTTTGCTATGAATGAGCCAATTGTGGTACCTTTATGCGTGTGAAACTTCCACTAAATAATATTCCTAGTTTCAACAACCCATCTGACCATGTATTTTTATGGAAATAGCTAAGGCCTCACTCCAATTATATGCAAGAAATAATTTTCCACATCCCGAGGGGCTACCTCTGAAGTGGTTGTTTCATCATCAACCACAATTTTCCTCACTATCACCCTACACTCCTCATCCTCAAAGTATCCGTAAATGGATTCCCATGAGGAGTGCCCTAAATCTTTAGTATAGACAGTGTATGAGAATAACCCTACACCTAGTATTTTTTCATCTATTATTTCACTACAAGGAAAAGACCCTCTAGCAGAGGTTATAAAGGAGGTTTTTAGTGTTATAAAATTTTCAAAAATTGTCAAAAAAAAATTTGCTACAACATCCATTTACGGTTACAGAGGTTTTGGCAGAGCTTTTAACGGAATTTCAGCACAACTAAAAAACCTGGGTGGCTAGAGGTTATTACAGATGTTTTTTTCATCAGTGCGCTAGTAAGGTGTCAACGCAACGATGCTTTTCATCTATATGGTGCCTCGGGGCGGTCGAAGGTGCATGCACCAGGTGTAGTGTTGGTGATACAATGCATGGGACCATTCTAATTAGTCTTGGGATTTTTGCGGCGTCCGTAGGTCATATGAACACACTGATACGTAGTCTTATAGAAACGCACCAGTGTGCAATATCATACAAACACATCGATTTTCTAATTCGTATTGGTATTTTTGTGGTGCCCATAGGTCGCACAAATTCACCAGTGCATAGTCACACATAAATGCACCAGTGTGTAGTATCGCACAAACACACTGAGATTGATAATTGGTATTGGTATTTGTGTAGTGCCCATAGGTTGTACAAATGCACCGGTGCGTAGTCTCACATAAACCACCGATGCGCAGTATCGCAAAAACGGACCGAGATTTATAATTGGTATTGGTATTTGTGCAGTGCCCATAGGTCGTAGAAAGGCACCGATGCGCTGTATCATACAAACAGACTGGTGTATAGTAACTAACATGCACCCGTGTTCATTTTGTATTTTTTAGAAACATCGACCTGTGACAATGCAATTATTGTGATTTTTTTTAATTCATTATTAATCAAAGGTTGACACATCTTATAAAAATATTCATCTTAATTAAATTTTTATTAATGCATTTGAATGTGATGTTTGGATTAATTTGTTATATCATATCATAATTATTGTGATTTTTTAAAATTCATTATTCACCAAAAGACGACATATATCTTATAACAGTATTCATATCAATTTAATTTTTATTAGTGCATTTGAAAGTGATGTTTGAATTAATTTGTTATATCATATCATCAAATTTCACATCTCTCCATTATAATATTTAATCATCCATAAATTTAATCAATGGTGTTACATTTCACAGCGACAATGGAGAATGCAATAGAATAAATTAAAACACACACACACACACACACACACACACACATATATATATAAAAGATAGTCTTTGTCATACAAAATGGGATAGTTATTGGTATCCCTTTGTCTTTCAATTGGGACACTATGTCCATTACATTAAACAAAAAGTCTGATTTCACAGACAAATATTTCAAAAAATACAACGGCTTGCTTTGATATCCAAACATAATGATCATCATTCTTCGCTTGAACTGTTTTCACTGCTCGAGCTACTTCCATGACTTGGGTTATTTTTAGGAATGTTTTGTTCATGGTGTTGATTTTTTCCTTCTTCTTCACCTTCCATCTACAAATATAAAAATAAATTGTAATGAGTGTATATACATTGGTAAGAATAATGAAAATTACAATATTAAATAATATACATCAATGTAAATCGAAAAGAAATGATGTACCATAGCAACAATGGACTCATGAACTATACATATTCTTTCAAAACCATGTAGTATGCCATCTTTCAAGATTTCATCTGTTCGCACAGTTCCATACTTTGTTTCGTGCAAGTTTTATACCCAATAACAAATCATATATTTAATATAAAAGATTTTTTGTTCTATTAATTATAGACGGAGCTAAGTAAAAAAAGATCGATAGATGCTTACAAATTCCACAATTAATTTTTGATATGCCAACATATACTCACAACCCATATTTAACCCAATGTCAATCAATTCATCTGATAGTGCTTCTTTGTATGTTAGCACTTGTTTGAAGACATTCAATAATGATTTTTGTAAAACAACTTAAAATATACAAAAATGAAATCTAGTTAAGTTGTTATAAGGAAGTAACAATTACTCACAAACTTAGATATCAACCTTTTTCTTCCTTGTCGTCCTGTTTTATGTGTTGAATGGGTTCCATTGTATTTTCTTTTCTGCAAGAAGATACTTGAAAATTAATATTTAATGCTAAATTGTTTATTTATTGTACCTAATGATCGAAAAATTCAATGATTACATATTACATTTGAAGCACGTTGTTGCTGAGATGGCTCCTCCTGCGATGCAATTTTGTCCATTTCTTTGACCATCTCCTTGTACACCTTTTTGGACATTCCTACTGGCATATTTCTTATATCAGCTCGTTCATCTTTTGAAATTTTCATAATCTTCCTGAAAATGTAACATGAAAATAAACTATTTAATTTTTATATTGATATATGAAAAGTAAATATAACAAAAATGATATTTATAAATAATTATAGAAAAACATTTAAAGGAATATTACTTTTTCATTCATTGTTTTTTGTTGTTGTACGTTTTTTCTATTAAAAGTGTGACATGTCTCATTGACCAATTCTTTGGAAACTCTTCCTGTAGTTTAGATAAAATTTGGTTTTTGGAATCATTAGATTGATTTTTGCATTATAAGTGGAAAGAACGTCTATACATACGTTTCACTATATCCCTCAAACTTTTGTAAAAGTTTTTCCCCCTTTTGTTAACCTCTAGCACCATTCCAGATGAGCTAAAGAGCAATTCATTTTCATTTGCAGGTTCTATTTTTTTCTTTTCTTAGAACAACATTCCTTTTTTGAGTTGTTGGTTCCTGTAGAACATTAAACAGCCGCGAATTAATAGATTTTTTGAAACATGTTATCTAATAATTTTAAGTATATTATTAATGAAAATTAAAAAAAAAACTCATATTGGATCGATAGTATTTTTTCATTCACTTAATTCATTGTTTTACAATTTTTCCATCAAGATTTTACGCTCTTCTGGTCCTAGATCAGAAATAATCTTATCGAGATTTGTCATTTTGTGGCTCTGCATGATACACAGTAAACAATACATATTAGTTAAACTTACATATAGTTCAAAAAAAATATTTTTTGTAAAGAATTTACAAAGAACTTGTATTTTTTTCTTTTCTTGATGTGTTATCAGTATTTTTGTTACTTGATCTCTTTTCAGCCATTTCTTTATCAATATGAAACATGTACCATATCATTCATTAATATATTTTATAAATAAATTGTCAACTTTTCAAGTTAAAAAAAATATATCAAGAAACCGGTGCGCTTTTCATGGTGTACGCACCAACTTCGGTGTGTGGTGGTCTTATAAACGCAACGCCAAAACAATATAAAACACTGTATGGTGCTCTATTGCAACAATGAGTACTGGTGCGTAACATGTCAACCACCGCACCGATTAACATAGAAAAAATAATAAAAATAGTCTAGTGTTAGTTTTTGTAACATATGGTGTCATGCAGGGCGTTGTGCAGCCTATTCTTATAAATGCCCCACGCAAACAAGGGAAGACCATACAATGCTCTTTGTCAACTAGGAGACCTGGTGCGGTGCCTTATATGTTACATGGTGCACCAATTAACACAATAAAAAATTGTTTTTGCGAAATAGTACGTTCACTTTGCGCCATATTTTACATATGCCGCATGGATTTTAAAAAAATATTTTTAAATTTTTTATCAACCATTACTTACGTGGTGCACCAGGATAATATAGTGCATTGGTGCACTAGGTTACGTCGGTTGCACCTATTAAAAAAAATTTGTTTTTTTTTAAATTCACGCAAGGGCCGACATGGATTGGGATCCGACTATGCAAGTCGTCCCATGGGTTGGATTTCATACGCCTATATATAGCAATACAAACCCTATAAATCTAAAATTAAAAGCCCTAATTCCGAAATCATAGAAACAGGGAGAAGAAAGGGCATAAACAAAAATAATGAAGGGTTTAGGGCACAAATGGATTTTTTTTTCCTTTTTTTTCCTTTTTTTTTCAAAAAATGAACAACAAATTGAAATTTTTTACTTGCTGCATAAAAAAAACTACACAAAAAGTAAAAAAACAATAAAATTTAATTGCGAGATCATTTGAAATTCGATGCTACAGGGTTTGAATTACCAAAGGTTTGGAATTCTGATTGTCTAAATACTTCTGTTTGAACGTGTTTCACTGCTCCATATTTCTCTCGTGCTCTCTTGCTCCAGGTATGTCTCCTGCAAATATGTGGCTGATTTTTTTTGCAAAAATAGTGAAATAATGAAAAGTGTTTAGTATTTAGAGAATTGTTTTATGAAATTAGATTTTTGAAAATATTTTGCCACCTATTTTTCAATTTACCGCTTTTTTTTCACTTAAAAAAAATAGAGTTGCACTTTTTTTATTTGCGGTTATTCGTCACTAGTGTGTCACTTAATAGCGCTGCACCGGTGCTTCCGTTGATAACACGGCACCGGTGCGCAATAACTAAAACACACCGGTGTGGTTATCTGTACATTAGCACCGATAACAAGAAGTCCATTTCTAAGGCACCGAAATTAATTTTAAGTGTGTACACCAAAATTTATTGTTGATTTTTCTCAAATGCAAGGAGAAAATATCATAATTATATCGAATGGACAATCCTTCAAAATCCAGCTCATTCCATAATATTTCTCGAAGTCCATCGCGGAGTTCTCCCTATCCATCTCGAGACGTAATATTTACTTCAGATTTTACTTATATTTTCATTATCTAATTGAATTTATGTGTTTTATCCATTTTAATCATGCACAACTCAATTAAATTTATAACGTATACAAATTTGCAGGTTCATGCAGATTTAGAATCGAGTTTAGATGCACAAAATATTGAAACAGTTCCGAAACGTCAGAAGCTCTTATCAAGAGCAGCATACCGCAAGGCGCATTTGGTAGATGAAAATGGACAACCACTTCACCCTGCCAATTGTAACAATATTACATCTTCTAGCCACAATACTGGGACAATAATGGTAATAATTATAATTGTTTGGTATATTGATGAATGTAATTATTTCAATGTCAAACCAATTAATCATGCAATATTGTCAACGTGCTTACTAATTGATATCATATATTTTGTACTAATCATGTTCAAATATTTTTTTTTAAATTATTAGGATTCTAGTGATGATAAGTGACCTACCTACCATCCTCCATTCCACCCCATGACAATGTCAAATCGAGAGAAGGCTGAAGTAAGAGAAAAAATTGGAGAGGAACGATACCAAGAATGGTTGAATTAGCCACCGATTCAATTCCCGCTACGTCCAAATTCACCAATCAGGAATGACTACATCAATAGTAGTTCTTCACAATCTGGCAATGGAGGCAATCAAATAGAGGTTGGTATGGATGATTTCTTAAGTTATATGACTACCATGGAGACAATGTTGTTAGATGCATTCCAAAACGATGATCAGCTAGGGGATGATGCTCATATCGCAGACGCCTTTTTTGAAAGCCTTAAATTTTCTTCCACCACCCCTCTCTTTGGACTTGAAAGTTAGTCAAAGTCTACCCAGTTGGGGAAAATGATGTTACTGTACAAATTGAAAGAAAAGTTTGGCTTGTTGAATGTATGTTTCTCGGAAATTTTGAGGTAAGTTACCATAAAGTCCTCCCTTATATAAATTTGAGAAATATAATCAGTACACAATGAAAATTACAAATGGTCAATTTTATGAAAGTTAATACTTATATCAGCATTAATGTACATTTAATATTTTCCATGATCACCAACTACAGGTTATTCTGAGTGATAATGTATTTCCCGATAGCTGCAAAGAGGCAAAGAAATTGTTGAAAATGTTGGGTGTTGACTACATATCATATCATGTGTGTCCAAATGATTGTATTCTATATAGAGGAGGATATGTAGACAAAGAGATATGTCTGAAATGTGGGCATGACAGGTATGATAAATCAAAAAATAAGGGTAAATCACGTGGTCCTCCTTTTATGATATTGAGGCACATGCCTATAATCCCAAGGATTCAAAGGCTCTTTCGTTGCAAAGAATTAGCTATGTTGTAGGGATGGCATGCCTCACATAGAAGTAAGTTGGGAGTTATGCGAATCCCAACTGATTCTATAGCCATGAATCATATATAGGATACGTGGCCCGAAAAATTCAAGGATGAAGTACGAAGTCTACGACTCAGCATAGCCATGGATGGAGTTAACCCATATTCCCTCCAGAACACCAACTATTTTGTTTTGCCTGTAGTAGTGATCAATAACAATATCCCCCCATGGTTTTTCATGAAGAATGAACATATTATGTTGGCTCTCATAGTCCCTGGTAGAAGACAAGTGAAGAATATGGATGTCTACTTATAACCACTGGTAGATGAATTGAAGGAATTATGGGATGGGATAAATGTATACGATGTATCAAGACCCATCGCAGCAGAGAAGAGTTTTACGTTGTATGGCATATGTGCTTACACGACACATGATTATCTAGGCTTAGGAGTTTTCTCTAGTAAATTACATGTTTATTGATTTGTTTATATACATAACAATATTATTTCGCATATTAGTTATTTAATTCATTTTAATTGTTCTGATCTTCATGGTATTCTTTAACGTGCCATGCATATAAATTTTATACAATAATCTAATAGGTCTTGTAACAAAAGGGTATTTTGGATGTAAATGTTTTGGACCTTCTCTGAAAGCTAGATGTTCCAAGGACCTACGAAATCCAGTGTATGATTGCTCCAGGGTATTCCTCCCAAAAGAATACCCTTACAGAAGAGCAACATCTGCTTTCAATGGTAAATGAGAGAGAACCCAAAGGCCTTCAATAACGACACCAGTTTAATGGCTTATAGCATATGAGAGAGATAAGGAGAAAGAGTTCATAGAAATGTTCGATTCAAATAGGGAGCCTATGTTCAATGATCCAGAATTATTTGACACCTATGTTGAGAAATTTCCAATTGGGATGAAAAGAAAATCTATCTTTTATAACCTCCCATATTGGCAACATCTTAATATTACCCACATATTAGATCCCATGCATATATTTAAAAATCTTTCATCTTATTTATGGAGGCACATATCATCGAAAAAAAGTCACACATTGGCTGTTAGGAAAGATCTTATTACTTCAAAAAATAAAAAGAAACATTGGCAAAGATGATTAGAAAGTACATGATCAAAGGTAGGCACTGATCCCTCTAATTCATGGTATTTTAAAGAAGGAGATCTCCCATGGATTTTTAAAAAATATGATCTTTCTTTGGCAAAGGAAGTTATAATGGGTGAGAGGGTGCCAACTTCATACAGGTCTTTACTACAACGCCGCTTCACCATTGATGACCATTTGTTGGGGTTTAAATCGCATGACCATTTGAATCTTCTAAGAGTATGTATAATGTCAAAAACATGATTTTATTATTTTTTATATTAATAAATTGTATTCCATGCGGGTATCATAAAAAATAACTAATTTTGTATATTATTGCACGTGTTTATAACTTTGCAGTGTAATTATCCTTTGTTCATGCGTGGGTGTGTGAAACATGAATTCCCTCAAGACTTAGGATGTGCCATATCTAAATTATCTGCATTTTTACGTTGGATCACGTCAAAGGAGATTCATGTGGCTAACATTCCACGGTGGCGTTAAGAGATAAATGAGATTGTCTGTATATTTGAGAAGGAATTGCCGACGAGTTTCATGAACTTGCAGGTTCATCTTCTAATCCACCTAGTAGATGAGATTGAATTAGTTGGGGTGGTTTCTTGTCGTTGGATGTTCCTCTTAGAGAGGTACATGAAGAAATTGAAAGGAAAAACCCGAGAGGTCTATGGCAGAGGGGTACATATCGTATGAGCCTTTCTATTATGCCAGTGAGTACATCAAGAAGATCGAAAACAGACTAGGTGTGGTGATTTGGGACGATGAAAGGGATGAAGACAAAAGAGAAGGGGAGTTGCTCCAAACAAATGGAAAAAAGTGCTTGATAAACAGTAAGCGACTTATAATTTTTTAAATTTACACAAAGGAAATATTTATGTTGAACTTCAATATAATGTATATTTTGATCTCTATGTACTATATAATGTTGGTTTGATTTCATCAGTGAATGCAAAAATTGGAGCAATAAATAAATTCTTACTTTACAATTCCGAAGCGACACAACTGTGGGTCGCATTGTACGAACGAAAGAGGATGAAATTGGATAGTGACAGGAAAGAATTCAAACGATTGAATGGTAGAGGTGTGCCTTATCCTGATCATTTAAAAGAAAATATTCCAAAAATATGCCCCAACAGTTGGGTTGTTGACCGAGTCAGAGAGAAATACAGTGCAACTGCTCGTTACCCGCATGCTGAAGAGGATGTGCTAAACGTAGGGATTGGGTGCAACAACTCGATAATAATATATTTAATTTATATGTACATTTGAAACTTAATAATGCACCTTTCAAATGTAATTACATCTATATTTCATATTTTAACTATTGGGTTATTATAAGACACCTGAAACTATGATTTTTTAACTTTTTTATAGGTGCATTTGTTCCCATCTATGTGGGCATATGGACACCATTTTCGTGCAAAAATGCCAATGATAGAGACATCACACAAGACTATGGAGTGGAAGTCGAGTTCGATCAATCTAGTCGATCTAGCCACCGTGATCAAAACCTAGTACGAGGGATGTTAGGTTACGTCGAAAAGATACAAGATATCACTGGACTGGATTTCTCTTCTTTCCAATGTGTTATTTTTAGGTGCAAGTGGTGGGACACCTTTGATCGGAATAATGTAAAGGAAGATCGCAATAGTAGGCTGATATATATCAACTCTAGAAAGATGTGTGATGAAGCTAAGGAGCCCTATGTTTTCCCCAAACACTGCAACCAAATGTTCTTTTACCCAGATGTATTGGATAGGGATTGGTGGTTCGTATTGAGACATGACCCTAGATCAAAACATATTTTTGAGAAAAATAGTGTTATCATGCCATGTGAGCTGTAAGATAATGAGGGTGATCATGAGAACCAAGAGTGATATGGTACATGTTTTATTTCATAAATATTTATACTTTTTAAGATGGGTTTTTATAAAGAAGATGACTTAACTACCTTATAACTTATAAGACTCTTTTTTTCGAAACATTATAATATGTATTATGAATTAACTGGTAATTTGCATTGTGTTAATGTCAAAATCAATATTTCACTTGATAATTTTCAATTATGTTGATCTCAAAAACAATGGTGTATTGTATAAAGTTCTTCCTTTTTGGTATGTAAGATCATAATAAAATAATGATAATTCTAAAGTACATGAATTTATTTGCATTATTTTATAAACTTTATTATGTTACAAAAATTCATATTGTTCTAGATTTTTTATTTTACAATTATTTACAATTTTACAAATTTACAAATTTAAAAATTTTAGTGAAATCATTTCACATTAATACAATTAAAATTTTAGAAACATTTTACATACAATTACAATTACAATTTTACAATTACAATCATTTCACAATAATACAATTAAAATTGTACAAATATTTTACATACAATTAGAATTAGAATTACAATTACAATTACAATTTTACAATTTTACATATATACCATTACAATTACAATTTTACAATTTTACATACAATTACAGTTTTAGAATTTGATATACAATTAGAATTACAATTACAATTTTACAATTTTACATATATACAATTACAATTGCAATCATTTCATAATAAATTAAATATTACAATTAAAATTAAAATTTTACAAATATTTTACATACAATTACAATTAGAAATTTTAGAATTTCACATACAATTAGAATTATAATTACAATTTTACAATTTGTCATATATACGATTACAATTAAAATTACAATTACAATCATTTTACAATAAATTAAATATTACAATTACAGTAAAAATTTTACAAATATTTTACATACAATTACAATTATAGGTACAAATACAATTTTACAATTTCACATACAATTAAAATTAAAATTTCAATTAAAAACACGACATAATATTCAATAAATATCATGATCATTTAATATTAAATTAAATAAATATCACGATCATGATAACCATCGTACAGGCATCATATTCGAATAAAAAACACATTCAAATTCTCTAACATCATCTAATAATCGTGATCATGATCATCTAACAAAACACAATTAGCATTGTATAACATCATCACAACACAAACATCAAATATACATCTCATGTCAAATAATTGCTATCAGATACACATCTATTTGCACGCTGCACATTAAATGAACATATCTAACATGACCTAACAAGATATACATCATGATGATCACCAACATCTAAATTAAGTACAACTGCAACATGAACATAAAATACATGGACCATATATATATATATACATAACCGTATATTGTCAAAAATATACAATTGTAATATAAATGTCAAATATCAGCTGGTGGTACATCAACAATAGTAGTACTAGTCGAGGCTTGCTCAGTCAATGGTGAAACCTCGACAAGCTCAGATACATGCCGATGATCACGTGCCTGCTGATCTGGTACTAGTGCCTCATGCTGATCAGGATCAACTATCAGCTGCTCATCGTCATGAATCGACATGGTCGATGGTCCAACCTTCTCATGATCATGAGAACTTCTAGATGCTCTAGGCTACTGAATCGACTTGGACGATGGTCCAGCCTGCTCTCCATCATGATTGTTGGTCGATGCGGCAGACTGGTCATCTGCAGAACGAGGTGAATGATGATCACTCCCCTGATCGTGATCATCAGATGATGCATTGCTACTCGTAGGCTGCCGACGTACTACGTCTCGATCACGCTTATAACGTCGAAGAGCGCTGCTCAACTACGTAACTAAGCTTGTAGCTCTTACGACTTGCCGCATCAGGTTGAACATGTCACGTGGTATGTCTCTCCACATCTGTACCAACCTAGCATCAACCTGTATATCTCTCATAGTGGCGGGCCTGACTCCCACCTCCACAAACCATGCATAGAGTTGGTCGCCCAAATCCATCCTCAATCTACTTTCAAGCCTACGCCTAGCAAAAGGTGGTACCAACGCACCATGAGGACCACGTATGTCTACACCAACCTGATCCTAGGCATCTGCCATATCCTTATCATCAACATGATCCACACCTGGATCATTTGATGGCAATGAGGTGGTGTTGGCATCTCATCGCCATCAAATGACCCAATGTTTGCAAAATATATATAAGTACACACAATAATTAGACAATTTCATTAAATAGTTTAATAAAAACAAGTTAAATAACATGTTAGAACAAATTTAAATAAAACAGTAATATTACCTCTATCATCCCTTGACTCATCATCTGTGAAGAGGATGTTGGCACACCCTTGCCAATCCAAACCAACATATGGACATGGGACCAATCCAAATCAACACTAGCTATCAACTCCAGTGCATCATGCGATATCCTCGCAGAAAACTTAGACTCGCCCCTCTTGGGCATCATCTCTCCCCACAAATGCATCCGTACATGCAGCATCGGCCTACGAGGCTACCAAACAAAAGTAGGCCTCATCTTTGGAAACCTTTCAAAAAATAAACAAAATAGATCTGAAGAAAAAGGGAAGTTCACCCTCCCTTGTGCATGAGCACGACATCTATCTAAATCTTTACAAAACTATCACAAAAAAATGGCAGACCACCTCACAAGTAGTGGCTCCTATACTAAAGAATCAACATAAAATAGAAGCAGGCAACTAATGTGTTGCTTGTCGCTAGTGTTGTGTGAAATGGTCGAAATTAGTAGTGAGAGGTACCTCACCTTCTCACTACCAAATGAAGCAATACGTAACTGAATGACCTCCAGAGACCTAAAACTCTAAAGGAGACAGTATATTCACGCTAATGTATCTCTAGTAGTACACCAACTGACTCCTTGCTGCATAACCAACTGGGACCTCAAGGAATGAGGGAAAATCCACCCCTCTCCTCGATAGGCCAGTAATGAAAGAGATTTCCTTCTTAGTCGGCGCGTACCACTGGTTAGGACTAACCCAGAAAGCCTGTAGGTGGGCATTCCACCTGCTGATAAGATGTTTCAAAAACACACCATGGCCCTTTAGGGATGTAGCCTCCTCATAGAACTTGAGGAGGCCTACCTGCCTTAGGATCCCCTGGGTAGCTGCTTTAATAGGGCTAGGGTATGCATCTCTCTCCCTCTCTCGTGCCTCCCATAGCCGAACCATGTTATATTGGTCAGCATGTTGTTGCTGTTGTTCCCTCTCTTCTCTCCTTTCACATTGCTGAATGATTGACATATTAAATACAATTTTTTTATTAAATGAGACATGTATTTAGGAATATACATATATAATTTTTTTGAAAAAAACAAAAAATAATTGGTGCGCCACAAAAAACAAGAATGCACCAGTAACGGAGGTGGTGCACCAAAAAAATTTCAGCACACTGCCCTACTAGCATTATTACAAGGTCAATGGTCCGGCCAGGTAAATGACCACACCATTGACTATGTAGTGATGTTAGGAGGGCGGTGCGCTAAAGGAAGCGCACTACCCTCCTGACATCACTACATAGTCAACGGTGCAGTCGTTTACCCGACTGCATCGTTGACCATGTCGAATTTCTGGATTGCAGTGCACTGATAAAAGTACCTGCCCCGGGGCAAATATTTCTGTCAATGCTCCACATTCCCATAATTGGATATGGTCAACGGTGTGGCCGGGTAGCCAACGACACTGCACTTTTTTTAATTTAAAAAAATCGCGGTGCAGCATTTTAGTATCGGCTCGAAACCTGTGCGGATAACACTGGTCGCGATGCGGCCTGTAAATTTACAGGAAGCACTATGAACCGGTGCAAGCTCAATGGCTCGAGCACACTGCGCGGGAATTTTTTTTTAAATAAGGTGAATTTTAAGCTAATTTACAAAAATAATTCTCTAAAAGGTTTAATTATGGAGAAAAAAGGAAAATACATGTACATTTGGTCATCAAGGAGGCATATTGGCTGCAGAATTTGCAAAACTAAATTTTCCCACCTTTTTGAAAAATTCAAAATGGAGATGGTCGGCAATGGATAGTAACAGTGCGTGAAATGGGAGCACCGATGGCATGGCGCCTCACACAAGGTAAAGTTGTACTGGTGCTTTAGAGCACTGAAAAGTGAAGAATGCAGATTTTTGGCTGTAATTTTTTTTTTTTATTTAACCTTGTTTTGGTGCGCGGTTTTTATGGCTACACCGGTGCAGTTTCTTAAGACCGCACCGGTGTGGTTTTCTAAGACCACACCGGGTTGTTTCAGTTTTGGTGTGGGGTTTTAGGATGCACCAGTGTGGAATATTTGTAAAGAACTGGTGCGCTAAAATAATAAGACACACCGGGCGGGTTTGTACCGAGTGCATGGTGTCCCGATGTGCCAATGTTTTGTGCACACTGGTGCTTGCTCTAGTTGAATGCACCAGTGCAATTTAGGATGATGAATGCACCTGTTAACTCTAGAAAATCGTACAAGCAAAGACGACATTATTTAATGTCAGGAAGAAGGATTTACAGGGCTGAGAGACATTAGATAATCTGGAAAGTATTTAAAAATCTCTAAGGTCTAAGGAAAAATCAAATTTGAGCAAGTCATAAATGCTTTTGCACGCATAATCCTTCGAGAAGAGCGCCTTCTGTGCCTTTTGACCCAAAATTTGCGCAATCCTGGGAGTGGCAGAAGTTACTTTCTGGGACCACAAAAAGCACACTCCACAACAGTGATTTCACACTTGAAGCTGCCTAAGGACAACTACCTAAGCCTTCTTAGACATCAAGGGAGCACACAATGGAATATTTGTGGCACACAATGGAATCATCCCCCTCTCTTGGGTCACCATCCAAAATGTACCAAGAGAGGGAAGGAGGATTTTAATTCTCCTATAAAAGCCACCAAGAGATGAAAAACTTGAGAGCACATTGTTGTGCTGCCCAGAATTTCCCCAAGCAATACCAGTAGTGTGTGATCCAGAGCTGATATAAAGGGGAATCAATTGTTGGCCATCCAACAAGTTTAGTCCACCATAGTAGTGAGAGGGAGACTTTGCACCGAGGCAAGCTTGGAAGTAAATACATCCTTGCATCGGGACTTAGAACCCAAGTTCTAAGAGCCCCTTGGAAAGTAGGCTAAAGTTTCATCCTCATTTCCTACCAGCACTCAATAAGAGGGGCCAAAAGCATCACCGTTTGGATTATTGCAGTTGTTTGACCCTATTTACAGCTTTTGTTTTATTTTTTTTAGTTTTTAGTTTAGTTTTAGTTTGAGTATGCATGCTATTTCTTTATCTAGGATGTTTAAGTTCTAGCATGTTCCACCAACTTGCTTGACTCCACTTCTTTTTCTGCATGTGACCAATAACTTAAGAGGGTAAACCGCACCCCTTAAGTTGGTGTATTTCTTACATGCATGCACCAAACACACTAACATAGAATTGGTGACTCCACTAACGTTTATTTCCAAGTTTATGTGGTTGTGCCTTTTTTCAGAGACCTTCGTTGTGCTGTTCAATGGAGCTGAATTTCCCCCTTTTTCTCTTGTGGTCCCTAGTTCATCCCAAGTGAGAGACTAAAGTAGAATAGCTCCAAAAATTACTTTTGCAGGATTTTTCATGTTTTTCCCTCCCATAGATGCACCCAGGGTACATGTCCAGAGCTAACCTACGTGCAGACATCGTGCTTGTTGCAGCCTTTTGTGCGCAAAAGACAGAATGAGAAATTTCTCCCATATTTCTATCTTTTCCTGCTTTTAAAGTGCCTGGAAGTCCATAATACATCTTCCAGCACTGGTTAAGGTACCCCGTAGCTTGCTAAAGCTCACTCTTAGCTTCCTTTTGTATGCTTAGTGTTAGTTTTATTTCAAGTTGATTTTTGCAAAGTTCACACATAGTTTATGTAAGGGGGAAATTAACTTGCATTCCGAAAAAAATATATTTTTTCCAAATTTAGGTACCAACACACCTAGATATTTAGCCAAAGTAAGTGGCCCAAGTCCATGCATGCTTAGCTAGTTTTTTTTTCTAGTGTAAAAGTCATTAGTTTAGTTCAAATTTTGCACTAGGATTTCGGGACTAGGATTGAATTGTCGATAGAAGAGAAAGTAATATTTGCTGCCTTTGCACCCTTTGGTGATCTGAAGAATGCATATGAACACTCTTTATTCACAACTCACCATCTCCCTTTAGTTGATGACATATATTAACTAGGAAAAATAGAAAGCGGCCCATATCTGCACATGTTTTTCTTTTGAGCAAGGAACAATACAAAATAGTTTAATATGGGGTTTTGAAAAGGATCATCGCATATCCACACATTCAAACTATGTGTTTTCCACTTTTTTCTCACACACATCCACACATTAAGCAAAGAAACGACACCTAAAACTAACTTAACAAAACTCACTAAATTCTCCTCACAGGGGCCACAGAAGAATTTATAGTTTAAGTTAGGATTAAGGGGGTAGGCATCCAATAAGCCGCCTTGATCATTCTTGATCTTGAAACATAGAATTTGACTGTTTAGGGAGATTTAAATCCACCTATCAGCCCACGGAAAAGAAAACCAGAGTGCGCTCGGGCTTATTGGATGCCTTAGCTAACAGTTTTGAGTACAGTCTTAGGCGTTGATACTCGGTACTGTTAGCTGACTTACCAAGAAACCCAAGACTCGAACGCTCATGTGGGACGATGGTACTTAGTGGAAAAATTAGGACATCCTTTTCCTATAGGTGAAAGTGTAGGCAAGCACTAGATCCTCTACCCTTACCTTAGTGGATTTTCTTCGGCTAACTAGGGGCGTCGCCCGCTCTTACGGGACGTTGTGCCAGCACTCGCAATATATCTTCTCAAGGACCAATTACATTTGAGTGTGTGAGGATGAATAGGTCTTCTAGGATTTGAGTATCATACGCAAACAAACAAAAACCATATTTTTGATTGACTGATCACATAGGATTAATTTAAAGGGAAAATTAATTTTATTTTTGCCTTGTTTTATGTATGCAATCAGAAATTTTCTTTGATCATATCCTCTATCCTCTCAAATTTTTCCAAAGCCAGACCTAGTCGACACCAAAATGGACCCAAGGGGACCTTGTCGATCTAGATGTCTTTTGGACCTCCCCCCATTACCGAGAGGGGTTCCAGGCCTTTCGCCATTTAGGCGTCAAAGACGAAATGCCGCCACCATTATTGGTACATCCTTTAATGGGGCATTCCTTAGTTGGAAACCCTGGTTGGTCTCCCAACTCCACACCACACACCACTCCTCCCACAACCCTTAGGGGGTAGAGCAGTGCTACCTATTCTGGAAGCCAGTCGAATACACAACAGGTGTTATCACCATAAAAAAAAATTCTAAACTTGGACAATTTACATCATTTCTAGCTATGGCCTTAGGTGTTGCGTCATCATGATGTTCCAAAGGGTAGGTGATAGGGTTAGAGTCTTAAAGTCTCATTTTTATGTCCAAATAAAGCTTAAACAACCTTATTCATGTCTTAAAGGTCATGCAACCTTCTTTAGAAGTCAAATTTCAAACCATTTGAAAAAAAATTTGAATTATCCACGAAACCGCGTTTTCGTAGTGCAGACAGTGTAAAAATTCTGTTTTGCACTACGAAAACGCTGATATTTTCGTAGCGCAAAACCCTGAAATTGAACTAAACGCGCTACGAAATCGAGAATTCATAGGAACTCTTGTCAAATCACCAATTCAGTCAGATTCCGTTAATTTTTCATCATTAGGTGTCAGTTAGGAGTTATTTCTAAGGCATGCAACCATTCAAATTCATCATTTCGAATATAGGGGTCATCATGATAGGTAATTTCAAATTCGAAAGGATTGGTGGGATTCGTATTACAGTTTGCACGCAAACACTCAAGAAAATTGTCTTTGGATGCTAAGCTCATGGTAATATTTTACCAAAGCTTTTCTCATCGATTTTGCAAGTGAGGTTGATCACCATTGGCAAGCAAGGCTGACTACCATTGGCAAGCGAGACTGATAAACAAAAATTCAAGCGAGGCTGATTTGTTACAGGAATTCAGAGTCAAAGATGACAGAAGAAAGAAAAAATCACAGATCTGGTCATTTTTTAAGAACAGAGCTTGAAAGCACAGAGGCTCTAATCAAAGATAAATCAGTAATGGAGGCTTTCAAGAGAACAGGGTGTTGGAGATTTTCTGAAAAATTGCAGGGAGGAAACAATCAAGTGTCAAAGGAATTTTCTCTTCATTTCACTGGCTCAAATAGAAAAAGTGGAATTCTAAATTTGGCAGTTAACCCTGAGATCATAGCTTTGGTGACAGAGATTCGTAGGGGGCAAGATAGATTTTTCAAAAATTTAAAATTTGATATTGAACCATGTAAGGTATTTCTGAAGCCAGAGTTTGTAGAAATAGACTTAACCAAGGCCACTCCAAGGAACTACATCAAAGACATCTATGCTAACTTGTTCTTCAATATTCAAAGGTATTTTACCTATGGGGGAAGATATCATAAAGTGTATTCATATCATTTTAAACTCCTGTTTCATTTTACTGGCATGATTTCTTTAGATTTTCCTTTCTTCCTATATCGAAGTATAGCTAAGATGGCAGATAAAGTGAAAATGAAAACTCAAGGATGTGAAACTTCCCTTTTCTATCATGGCCTAATTAAACTGATAGTTTTACATGAGCTTCAGAAGATCAACAGAGAATGGTCTTAATTTTTGTTTCTATGTGGTTTTGGAGTGGAAAACCAAGGTGCAGGCATTAGCCCTAAGGCTAAAGAAACCCCACCAATAGAAACCAGTAAGCCTGAAGTGACCAGGTCAAAAATATTTGTCAAGTTGAAACCAAGAAAGCAAGTGAAAGAGCAAGTGAGTAAAACATCAGTGGTTATTCTTGAGACTCCTCAACCTACAAAGGAAAATATAGCTAAAATTAAAGAAATGACACAAGAACAGTCAGCTGATAAACCAGTTCAAAGGAGATTAACTAGAAGTCAAGTTGCAAAGGAGAAAGGCAAATCAATGATCTCAGAAGAAAGTCCAAGCTTAAAGGGTAACTTAAATGATATTTTAGAAGCCATTGATATTGAAGAATCCCCTTTGGTACAGGCAGATTTCATAAAATTCGATGAGGGAAAACCTAAGAAGATGAAATCTTCTAAGAAACTGGAATTTGAGGATGAGGTTGCAGCATTTGTGTTTAAGCCAAGAAAGCCTTTAACTAGGAAATCTAAAAAGATGCAAGAGTTCAATGTTGAATTAGGAGAAACAGAGGAAGCTTCCACTGTTCAGAAAGAGTTCATAGACCTTTCATCACCAATACTTGAAGGTGACAAAGACAGAGTACTTTCAACTCAGACAAAAACAACCAGCTATGAAGAAATGGAACAAAAGTTGAAATCAAAAAATTATGAAATTGCTAGACTAAGAAAGAGAGCAAGAAGGCATGCTGCTGAGAAGACAAATTTTAAGAGGATAAAGGCTCTATGGGAACTGAAAAGGTTTCCAAACCAGAAACAATAAGTAGTGAAACTCAATACTTTACTTGGACTGTTCCTGCAATTAAACAGGCTAGATATGTGAGAATGATGAATGCTCAGTTAAGAGTCACCAATAGGAAACTGAGGAGGCTAAGCCTCAGTCAAAAGATTGGTTTGAAATAGTTACACTGAAGTTGTCTGATCAGCAGCCTATCAGGTCAGTTTTTGGTGATAATAACAGGGTACGTCACATAAAAACCCTCTTCCTAACTAGAACTTTGTGTCTTCACAAGTTGTAGTGGCTTCAACCTCACAGTCACCTTTCTTAGCTTTGTTAAATCCGCCAGATTTAACCAAGCTGACGAATGACCCCATTTCACACAACCCTGCATGGCCTCCCATGCCCACGAATCTCCCTTCGAATATTCCAAAGTTCGAAGGCAAGCGGAAGACCCAGGTAATCATGTCATGACCTTCCACCTGTGGTGATCATCGAATAGTATCATTGACGACACTATTTGATTGAGACTATTTCAATGCACTCTGACAGGAGTTGCAGTGAAATGGTATGTGGAGCATCCCTCTGCTATGCTTGGAACCTTTAGTGCCCTCACCACAGTGTTTCTAACATATTTTTAGTTACCCATTCACTAAGATTCCTGAATGGAATTAATGACACACTTTAGACAAACCCCCGTTGTCCATATCTCAGACCATCTCCATGAATGGAGGTGGCATCGCATTTTATGTAAAGCTAAACTTGACAATTGAGTTCTTTTAGAACTTTTCTTGAAATATCTCACTGCAAAGATTTTAAAGGATGTGGCACAAAAAAGGCCCATATCCGAAGAGGATGCCATCAAAAAGGCCCAACATCTTGAGTTGATTTATACGCAGTTAGGATATATTTACAATATCCTTCCCAACGCCCTGTGCCTACAAACTTATCAAGAATTTCCAGGCACGTCGGACTCTGCAGATGGTCTAATTGGGTCATTGACCCAAAGTTACCTAGGTAGCAGCAGTCAAAACCCCGGTTATACATATGGTTCTACCCAGAACGTACCACAACCCGGTTTTCAAAGTCATCATATGCCTTAGCGAAATTTGACCAATAGGGTGCTAGTGTATCACCATGGAGGACCCTACCCTCCAACTCAGGGGACCTTGTACGCATATAGACGTACTGATGGAAGAGCTTCCCCCAACAGCCAGGTGCAAACTAGGGACTGCGTTATGCTCAATCCCTAGCAGAAGACCCACCTATGTAGAACAATGCACAAGTGAAATTTGTGCAGCCTTCCCAAAACCAACCACACCAATATAACAGGGAGAAATACCGTCCTAATGTGGTTAAGAAAAAAGGAAAAAAAATCCCAAAGGTAATCCTGGATGGGGGGGAAACAACCAGCAACGCCCAACACGATCTCAGGCTAGAGGCAACTCCAACCGAAATCAGAACCAAGAGCCAAGAAATTCCCAACGGCAGAGAAAAAGGCCACCTCTTCGAACAAACCACTCTAATTCGATATGTTGTGAGTACGGCAATTATACTCACCATTGTCCCGATCTCCCTGAGCTGAAGAAGATACAGAGCAACCAAGGACAAGGAGGATCTTCCTAGCAAATGGCTGTGATGTAGGAACAGTTCCCCCATCAAGGGAAGGTTAGAACTTAGCAACAAAATGCAGACGACTCTAGAGAAAAATTCCACAAAATCTACATGACTGGTGAAGAGATGTTTTTTCAAACATGGAATCGCAATTACGACACCCCATTGGACACCAAAGCGTCACGGGCTAGTACCAGTGCACCAACTACACCTTTGACCATTTCAAAGATGCCTATTGAACCATTGCAAAATATGGCTAAAGGACCAAATAGGCAAGCAACAAACTACTCCAAAGCGGCCCATAATTATACCATAGTGGAAGACCTAGCCTAATATCTCGTTGCTATGTTAGCTTTGGAAGTATTGTATTCATGCCCAAAACAATGTAAATCCTTTCTTTCTGCGTTAGGCACTATCGACCCTGTCGATACGTGCCTAATGGTTTTTGACATAGACAAAGCCACCCCTAGGCTTTCTCCAATGGTCACCTTTTAGATACCAGTGTCGGTCTAGAATATCACCATTCACTGATGTGTCATTGACGATGGTGCATCCACATGCATCATGTCAAAAAATGTTTGGCAGAAGTTAGGGTCTCCCGAACTAAAACCATCAGTCATCACACTTAGAGCATATGACGGTCGTCCTTCAATCCCTGTCGGTCTCTACCAAAACGTCCTAGTCTTCTTAGCCGAAAATATGGTTGACATAGACATCGAAGTCTTGGATGATCACTTGGACTATAATATACTCCTTGGTCAGAGTTATATGTACACCATGTCAGCCATAGCCTCCTCCATCTTCTACATTATGATGTTCCTCCACGAGGACCGCATCATTACTATTGACCAATTGGCGCATAGAGAAAAATGACCCCTAACAAACACCGATGTAATTCTATCCTATGCAGATACATCCTCGGATATGCTTTCATGGTACCAAGAATATGGCCCTGGTCGGTTCAAGCCGTCTTCCGTCCTAGGCTCCTTCCTAGGAGATCCCCCCATTATACCTGAGTCATCATCCAATGTCTCAAGGGCTCCGGTGTGCATGATGTCAACATCAAGCGCCGAAGCTAGTCAGGACATAGACACAAGAAGTAATGACACCGAGTTCATGGCCATGACATCCTCTCTATCCTATACCGCTTCCCAAACCCCTTTCCTCTACCCCCTAGATGGTTTCATCTCCTAGCAGGCTTTGGCAACACTAGTGTTACCAAACATATCATTTGCAATACAAGTTTGGTATCTCATTTCCCCTACAGGGACAAGAACCACACACATCACTGCCACAAGGTTAAAGCCCCTCAGTCCCACCCATTCAAGAAACGGTCAAAACCATCCCTACAAAGGAAATCCCCATTGAAAAAGCAATGGTTGTGTCTAGGAAAACTGAGAAGGGAGAGAAGAAGATTGAGACTCCCTACATACAAAGGGAATCACTAGTTTGCGCCATATGTGACCTTATAGGTCACCCTACCCATATTTTCCTAGAGTTGGACGATTAAAACCACTCCTCGGCTCTGAGGTAGACATCGCGACGCTGCGTTCCCATAAAAATGATTTTTCCACCAAAGGTAAAGGAAAAGCATTGCGCACTAATCATGCATGCACTATTTGCAGCAATTATGGGAATTATACTCATCATTGGCCAGATATCCCACGACATAGGGATGCCTTACACACCATCGAGCGATCCTATCAAGAGGATCCCTCCACCCAGGAATCTGGAAATGAACCTCGTACCATCCTATACCTACAAGAGGAATGACAGTCACTAGAAAGACAACCATTTGTCCCTCCTCCCCACAAGCCACCATACACCAACCAGGGATAGGAGAAACTGGTTGCCTCATCCTCTTGAGTTATCAGGCACATTTATTACTGCAGATGGCTTGATCAGGTCTTTGACCCAAGGTCACCTAAGCAACAGTAATCTGTATTTAGGGAGTTACCAGCTAGGTCAATACTACAGACAATTTGATCACGTATTTGGCCCAAGATCACCTATGCAGTAGTAGTACCATGCTTTTCAACACTGCAGATGGTTTTATCGAGTCTTTTTCCCAAGATCACCTAAGCAGCAGTAGTACCATGCGCGTCGATACTGCAAATGGTTTTATCGGGTCCTTTTCCCAAGATCACTTAGGCAGCAGTAGTACTATGCACATTGATTCTGCAGATGGTTTGATCGGGTCTTTTTCCCAAGATCACCTAGGCAGCAGTAGTACCATGCACATTGATACTGCTGATGTTTCGATCGGGTCTTTGGCCTAAGAACACCTAGGAAACAGTAATCAATACCTCAATACCCTGGATACTCATACGATATTACTCAGAATGTATCACAACCTAGCTATCATGAAAGTCACGCCAACACTCATATACTAGCCAGGGACAAGGGAACCGAAATCCCCCATTCCCTGCATAGAATGGACCACGAGCATAACGTAACGCATCAGTCAATCTAGCACAACCCTTCCTATGCTCATCAAAACTCATACAACCAAGAGAATTATGAAAATCCTCCAAATTCTGCAAAAATAAGCCGAGGAACAAACAAAAGGCAGATCCTAGATAGTGGGCAGCAACCAGCAACGCCCCCATGGTATCGGTTTGGGGGCAACCGCAACCAAAATCAAAACTAGGAGCCAAGTAACAACTCCTGAGGGAAAACTGGAGCTTAGAGTATCTGATCATGAAACCCAAAGCAAGACAGTGATCAGGACCTCATAATGCCCAAAGGAGGTGCCACACATTTACACCTCCGAAAAAGTAAATTTTCAGAGCCGATAGGTATGCCCTCTCTTAATTCTTTTTTAAAGATCATGCCTTTCAATAATATTTGATAAAGAAAATGCTTTCACTTGAGGTAGTTGTTTTTGCAGGAAAGCTCAGAAAACATCTGCAACTCCATCCACTGAAAGTTCCAGAGCAGGTATCATTCTACCCCCATCATGATATAGTCCTAGAAAAATCTGCATATCCTAACATCATTTCTCCATAAGAAATCAACCATAGGTTCCACATGTCTAACCGTGTTTATCATCACCTCACCCTGCACATGATGAAAATCCTCATTGGTCAATAGAGGCTCCCCTCCATGGCGTTCATCACCCACAGTAGACCATATATCACCGCAAAAGTGTCGCCATGGCCATACCACTTTAGTATGGGAAGCACCTCATGCCCATCCATCCACCATGCATAAGGTCATGTTTTACCATACAGAATAAAACCCCTTTCCCAGATGGTCAGGTTGTACAAGCAGATCAAAAGCGCACTACTGTGCCTCACATTTGGCCCACCATACCTCCATCAGCATAAATCCATCCATGATATTTTTTCATCCGCTTCATCAACCTCACACATGAGACCAACCAATGGCCCCCCCACCCTCAAAAAAACACCTTGATGAAGAATCAGATTGAATGGCATTTGGTCATCAAATCTATGGAGACTAATGAGGATAATATGGTATTGTGGGTTCGGGCAGAACCAAGACAGGTTTCCAAGTTAAGATGAGAATTCAAGAGAATGTTGGGTACCCCTGGGATTAAAGAACCGACTGTCACTTATAGAAGAAGAATTGTGAACTTCTGCCTCAATTAGTTCTCAATGATGAAGAGCCGAGCTTTGACAGGGTGCTTGAAATGCACGAAAGCCAGTAGTGTTGAGATATTGAAGGGGGATCCATTATCATTTCAGAGTGTTGTGGTGGATGTTACACATGTACCGGCTTATGCACAGATTGTACAATCCCTTGGTGCTTTGTGGCTGGGATTGAGATTCAAGTTTCCTTTGATATGGCTGCCAATTAAGGATTATTAGATCAATTATGAATTGAGTAAGTACGAGTCAGAGTCCTGGGTACGACAGTTGATGGCCAATCAGGGATACAGGTTTGCAGACGAAGATACAGCTGTTGCTTATGATCTCATTGAACTGCACCAAAGATATTCCCATGAGAGATGAGTTTGCATGAGGACATGCAAGTATTACAGTCGGGGGGAGATGTTGGGTGCCAGTTTCGTACACTTTTCCTACATTTTTTTCCCTATTTTTCCTCATAACTATAACCGATGGGAGAATATTTGCCTCTTTTTCCTACCTTTCTACCCTAACTTGTGGTGTTTCACCTTGTTTTTATTACTCTGCCAATTCACCAATTATTATGATATATCATGCCTTTTTATGACTAATTTATGGTGAATGTTTGGAGAAGATCGATGGTCTTTGTGTTGTCTTTTCAGATCTCAGTTATAGCACCAAAGATCCTGAGCACGAGGTCCACAGGAGCAGTTAAGAGGGTGTTGTTACACCAAAGCGATGTCATTACACCTTGCTGTTATAGGCCCACCAACAAACTGTTGTTACACTTTGCTATTACAGACCCGCTGGTGAACTAATGATACAGTTGTACCATTGACTGGATCTCGTCAAGACCTTTTACTGATCTGTCCTCTAGCTGTTACACTACAGCTGTGATTCTATTATGATAGCTGTAGAAGTTGTTTAGCATTGTATTTTTGGGATAACATCCTAAGGGCGATTTTGATTGTAATATATAATTTTCTAGTCTGAACTTTATTAGGAAGTGGTTATAAATATATGTGTTCTATTTCGATCAGCATGAGAATCATAAGATTCTCATGACTGATCTATCCCTTGATTTTTTGATATAACCACTATATAGTTATTGTCCCTAGAGGTCGAAAGGTTAGTGGAGAACAACATTATTTTGGCTCTGTAATTGTGTTCATATTAATACAGATTATCCTGTTATTGCTATTACATGCATTATTCAATTTAGTTTATGTTAAGTTCTTTCTCTACCTACACCCTGTTAGGGAGGAAGGGCCCTCCTTCTTAGCAAGGATTGCAGTGATTAGAGTAGTTGTGTGTATGTATTTATATTTCAGTTTACATATCAGTAGAGTGTTGTTGTTTTTGCTTAGCTATGAATATATCTGCTTCAATTTCAATACTTTGTATGATGTTACACATATGATAATAGAGACACCAGCTGGTTACTTGTTGTGTGGCGCGCTAGAACAGATTAATTGAAGTGTGATTCCAGTCTTGTAGATCCTTTTATTTCTTCATGAGTGATTTACTTCCAGCATTTACTTCAGCAACAATTTATTTTCCTTGGAATTGCTTCTGATTGGTGTATCGGTACAGACAGTGCGACTGTCATTGGAATAAAACGTGTCCCTGGAATGATAATTAATGTGTGTTTTTTAGTCATTTAACAGTGATTTATATAGCCAAACATTTTGGTGCCATTTACGGGGATGGCAGTGACAATCCAATCAATCAGAGTTGTTTCTTAGAAGTGCAATTTCTGTGTGTTTTTATAGAGTGTCTCCAAGGACGCAATTGCCGAGCAGTAAGACAAGAGGTAAGAACCTGTGAAATGCTCTAACAAACTTGAGTGGGCTCATCAATGTCTTGCTGGGACACTTGGGAGATTGAATTTCTGAGTATTTTGTTTTTTAGAGTGTCTCTAGTGACACAATTTCCGGGCGATAAGACAAGAGGTAAGAACCTGCACATCGCTCTAACAAACTTGAGCGGGCTCACCAATGTCTTGCTGGGACACTTAGGAGTTGAATTTTGGGTGTTTTTTAGGGTTCCTTCAGCTATATAGTCATTGGGCAGTAAGAAAAGATCTAAGAACCTACGCATCACTCTAACAAACTTGGGCGGGCTCACTGTTATAGAAATGAAGCACTTATAGGATGAATTGATACACATAGGGCCCATGTGTGCCAGTAGGACAACATCAACATCTACAAACACCCCCCACTCTATTGACTATAGAAAATATGGGTCGTAAGAAGGAAAAGAAGAGTGTAGATTTGGGAAGAAAGACATTCTTTGGAGATCTAATTTCAAGGGTAGAAAAGGAACAGTCTACGTCATACAGAGATAATAGGAAGACAGGGTCACAGAAAGCAGCTACCGTCAAGGCCTGGACCATCAGTGTCTTCCATCTCTAGACCTCACCATCCTTCGAACAACATATCCACTTCTGATATCAAAACTCCAGATTCAAAACAGTAGTGGAAAATCATTGATTGAGATCTGAGAATTGAAGGACATAGAGAAACCAGTGGGGAGCATCAGGGACGTGAGGAACAACATTCAGTTGATCATCAATTAGATGTTGGTAGTTTTGTTAAACAGTTGGTCTTGGAGCAACCTGATCCTTTTATTTTTCAATCTCCAGTACACTCCGAGGTCAGTTCATCCCATCAGGAAGAATCAACCATGGGGGACGAGAATGTCAAGACAGATAGCTCTGTTACTTTCGAATTCCCAATAGTAGTAACATAGGATGAGGCTCCTGTGAATAATATTCCTTTATCATCCCTACTATCCTTTCAAGGGATGGTTGTTGAAGACCCTGATACCTTTTTGTTCGAATTTGATGTGTTGTGTAGAGGTTATGATTACAGTTCAGATGTCCAGAAACTGAAATTATTCCCTGCTACTCTTAAGGGAGTAGAATTAAGATGGTTCATGAGAGTGGGTGCTGGCACGATTCGAACCTGTAATGACATGAGAGAGGCCTTCCTCTTTAAGTATCAGGATTACTATTGAACTAGGGACTTGAAGGAGGAGATTTTCAGAATTGCACAAAAGGAGGAGGAAAGCCCGGAAGACTATTTGGAGTGATTTCGTTACAATTTACAGAGGTCTAAGTTCAATAACTTAGATCCAGAAATTCTAAAGACAATATTTTTAAGAGGTATAAGAGATGACTGTCTGGAGCATTTGAACCTATTGGGAAAATGAGACATATCGCAAGAGACGTTTGATGAGATAATGAAGCTTTGCGTGCGTAGCTTAAGAGGATCGAGCAAGGGGAGGGTTTTAGTCTAGGACCCTTCACTCCAGATACAGAAGTCCACAAGTGGAGGAGTAACCAGAGCAAAGATCAGGAACTTATTTGAGGATTTTAAAATTGATCTCCTTAGCACTCTCTCTGCCCAAATCACCACGGTACAAGTCAAGAAAGCACAGGCAGAAGCTGAAGAAGCCTTAGCAATATTTTTCCCCCAATGAAAAAAGAAACATTTGGAAAGAGAATGTGGACTGAATATTGTCAGCCTGTGCAACATCTGTGAGTTGGCGCACTCTACGAATCAGTGTCCTGAGTTGCCCAGGCTGAAGGCGGTACTTCAAGAATCAAGCGAGGATGTTCAATCTTCTTATTTCATCAGATCAAAGAGACCATGGAAGCTGCGACCTATAGGTATGCCTTCAGATTTTTCCTATTTTATCCTTGGAATAATGTTTATAATAGTCAGTAATACCCATGGCAGTATCCTACTCCTTCCTCAACACAATTTTCTTCACCATGGAACCAGTGGCCATTTCCTCCACCAATGCAATATCCTCCATCACAACCCAAACCTTGGGGTCAGAACTAGAGAGGAAATGGCCAAGGTCCAGTTACCCCTCCAATTCCAATGCAAAAATAGCAATTACAACTACCTTCCATTCAAAATCCAACACCTTCTTTCTGACCCCAATTACCTGTGCAACCTAACCCTAATCCAAATAATAAGGCAGCCCAGAGCATGGATATTCCGGTTACCCTCCAGAATTATCTTATTACTCCTATTGGACTTAACTAGGTTTGGCTTTGATCAGGGAAAGTAATCAGATTTGAACATACTCCCATTATTACCGAAGAGTGTGAATCACCCAGGAAGGATAGGGATGATTCAGAGCCAGTTGTTACACATGTAATAGTTGATACAACACCTATTTTTAAATATGTAGCAGCCAACTCGGGAGGATCTGTTGCTCCTACAACAGCCAATCTGAGTAAGGCTGGTACATCTGTGATAGTTGACTCAACTGTTAGCATTTAGAACCCCCCATACTGTCAACAATTAACTGAAATTGGGTTGGTCTCACAAACTGAATCTGAATTCCTCAAGGAGTTGCAAATTTTTTATGTGCAGATCTCACTGTTACAGGCTCTTAATGAAGTTCCTATATATGCTAAAATGGTGAGCGATCTATGCGTCAAAAGACCTGGAAGGAAACTTAAAGACCCTGCTATTATCCATGTCATGGGGAAATTATCCAATCTTGTGATTGATCAGCCTTTTTTGATTCAATATAATGACCCAGGGAACGCTATAGTGAATTTCCATATTGAAAATCATCCCATAATAAATAATTTTATTGATCTAGGGGTAGCTATTAATGTCATGACTAAAGACCTCTTCATCTCTCTAGGACTTCATGGACATAGACCTACACCCACAGTTCTTGAATTAACAGATAGGTCCCGTGTCAAGCCCGAGGGAATGATAGAATATGTGGTTATCATTGTGGCTTCTGGGAACTATCCGACTGACTTTCTCATTTTACGAACCAAATCCAACTTGGGGAGTCATCCTTTAATCTTGGGAAGACCGGGGCTGCCCACTACAGACGCATACATCAGATGTAGGTCTGGATCTATGGTGATCTCAGATGGATAGGCCACTCAGAACCTAAACCTTTATCCCCCAGCAAAACCTCATATGGATTTGAGTAGTCCCTGGTCAGACGAATTTGCACTTTAATATGATCTTTCCCTACCTATTCTCACACTTGGAAAATCACAATGCTTTAAGGATGAAATAGAGGATGATATCATTAATGGTTTTATTAGTAATTCACTCCTTGTTGCCTCCATTAGAAATTTGGGAGAAGAATATGAGGAAGATGATGCAATTATTGAACATTTGAAAACAACTCCACACACTATCAGCAGTCCTGATGAAATCAAACCTGGAAAATGTTTAAATATCAATCCTAACCTAACTGTTGAACAAAACAGATTGCTGATACAACTGTTACAGAAATACAAAAAGGCATTTTCATGGGACTATATGGATATGAAAGGAATCCATCCCAGCCTATGCACTCATCGCATTTACCTTAAACAAGACTACAAACTAGTTAGACAACCTCAGCGCCAAATGAACCCCGCACATATGGAGATAGTGAAAGAAGAATTGTAGAAACTCCTTAATACTAATTTCATCTACCCCATTTTTAACAGTCATTTGGTGTCTCCGCTTGTCATAGTTATGAAGAATAATGGAAAATGGAGAGTCTGTGTTGACTATAGAGAACTTAACAAGGCCACTCAAAAGGACCATTTTCCTTTACCATTCATTGATTAGGTCTTGGACACTTTTTCTGGAAAAAAATTCTTTTCATTTCTAGATGGGTTTAGTGGCTATAATCAAATACATATTGCCCCAGAAGACCAAGACAAGACAACCTTCACTTTCCCATGGGGTACTTTGTGTACAGAGTCCTTCCCATTGGCCTTTGTAATGCACCAGCAATCTTTCAGAGGGTAATATTGGGTATTTTTTCTAATCTTTTGAATGGTTGTCTTAAAATATTTATGGATGATTTTACACCCTACGGAGATTCCTTTGAGGCAGCATTATCTAACTTGGAAAAAGTGTTGAAACACTATGAAGAAACTAATGTTGCTTTGAGCATGGAAAAATCCCACATGATGATGACCAAGGGGATTGTGCTGGGACATTTCATTTCAGCAGATGGAATCAAGGTAGATCCTACAAAAATTGAGGTAATATGAAAAATCCCTATCCCTAAGACTCCGAAAGAGGTACATATTTTTTTGGGACATGCAGGATACTATAGGATATTTATAGAGAACTTTTCAAAGATTGCATCTCCTCTATTTTCATTACTCATGAAAGATGCAGAATCATGTGGACAAGGAAGTGTGGGCAGGCCTTTTAAAGTTGAAAAACTGTGTAACAGCAGCACCTGTTTTACGAGGACCAAACTAGGAATTGTCGTTTCATATTTCTACAGACGCATCTAACATGGTTGTGGGTGCTGTTTTGGGGGAGCTGGAGGAGAAGAAACATTATGCCATTTATTACATCAACAAGAACTTAACTCCAGCAGAACTCAATTACACTATTACTGAGAAGGAATTCCTAGCAGTAGTGCATGCTATCAACAAATTTCGGCACTACATCACTGGGTACCAAGTATTTGTACACATTGACCATGCTACAATTCGATTTTTAATGAACAAGCCTGTTACTAATGGTAGAGTTGCATGATGGTTATTTCTGTTACAAGAGTTTGATATTACTATTTTAGATAAAAACAGAAAAGATAATGTAGTTGTTGATTTCCTTTCTAGATTAACTATAAGTGATGACTGCACTGCTACTGAGGATTCTTTTCCAGATGAATATCTTTTTTCCATCTCTACTCACTCACCATGGTATGCATATATCGCCAGTTACCTTGTTGTAGGAAAATTCCCACACCAATTGTCTTCCAAGTAAAGAAGGAAGATTATATAACAGAGCGCTACCTACTCCTGGATAGAAGGCAATCTTTATCACACTGGGCCATATTTTCAGGTTAGGAGATGTGTTAGAGAAGACGAGGTATTTGAGATATTGAAGCCTTGTCATGAGGAACCTTGTGGATGACACTTTGCTGACAAGAGGACAGGACATAAAGTACTCTCAACAGGGTACTACTGGTCAACTATATTCCACGATGCCAAGAAGTTTGTGAAAGGATGTGATAGCTGCCAAAGGATGGGCGAGCCTCTAAGATCATATGAGATGTCATGACAACCTCATATAGTGATAGAACCATTTGAGAAATGGGCCCTAGACTTTGTGTGACCAATTAATCCTTCATCACAGCAAAAATCATACATATTGGTCTATAATGATTATGTCACAAAATGGGTCGAAGCAAAGGCACTAACTAGAGAAACAGAGTAGACTGTTTCAGACTTCTTGTTTCAAGATATTTTTTTTTGCTTCGAGATACCTAGAGAGATAGTGACAGATGGGGGGCCTCAGTTCACATCTCATTTAATCAAGAAGTTGGTTGAAATTTATGGAATTCATCATATAATCACTACACCATATCACCCACAAGAAAATTGTCAAGTAGAAAGCACTAATAAAATCATTGATGGAATCTTAACAAAGAAAGTAGCCAGCCACTGAAGAAACTAGGCCGAGAAACTTCCAGAGGTACTGTGGGCTTATAGGACAACATGGATTAATACTACAGGCTTCTCACCATATGAATTGGTGTATGGTAATAATCCCTTATTCCCCATAGAGTTCGAAATAAAGACATTGAGAACATCATTGCAAATCGACCTAGATTTGAGTATAGCACAGACTCGAAGACTGAACCAGCTCAATGAGTTGGAAGAAAAATGGCTGGCTCCCATTCAACAGAAAGAGATCATTCAGTAGCAAAGAGCTATATGGCATGATGGGTTTATTAAGAATAACAAATTCCAGAAAGGAGATTGGGCTCTTTTTTATGATTCAAGGTTCAAAGATTTCAAAGGCAAGCTCTGCACCATATGGTTAGGTCCTTACGAAGTGGATACGATATTTGACAATGGGAATATACAATTGGTCAACATTGAGGATGCTAAGACGTCGTTACTAGTTAATGGGCACCTTCTAAGGTTATATCATCAACCCGCTTCGAAGGAATCATTTATCAACATTGTCATAGACTCTGATATTCATGTTACGATAGCATGGGAACATTCTCCTGTGCAGCCTTTAAAATTGAAATTCCAATAAGTGCAGTAGTTGAAAACCACCTTTGTGGTAGCTGTTACACCTGTAATAATAATAATAATAAATAAATAACAAATAAAAAGAAAAAAATAAATAAATATAACTATAAAAACCCCTTTCCGGGGCGCAATTAGACAGTCAGTAACAACTGAAAACTACTCTTGTGGTGGCTGTTAAACCCATGTTTTGCTTCTTGAAACATCATCTTACCTTTCTGATGTATTTTATAGGATGATGGTATTCATTTAATTTCCTTTTTTGTACTAATTTCTCTTGATTATTATGTTTTTTTGAAAGAATAATCTAAGGGTTTTCTTGTTTGTTACACATGTAACAGCTGACAGCCACGAATACTATTTCTTATGATTCATTCCATAACAGCAATAACTGTCCTGGCCAAACGCAACAACACGAGAACTGCAAGCAGGATGCCACCAATTCAAAATCTTCATCCATGTCACCTTAGGTATATCATTAAAAAGGTAAATGTTTTCATTTATGATTCAATGATTAATTGGCAGAAGTAATGATCTTCCTGTGAATGCCATGGGTGGCTGTCACCATTAAGGTGGGGGAGGGGATATGTATTGAAATCATTGTAAAAATCTGTAATCATAAACATCTATCAAATCCAGATGCACCTAATTAATAATAGAATTGCCAATGATCACCGAATCTGGTTGGAAAGGAGCGTGTGTACTAAATCCTATTACTTTCCATAATGAGACATTTATGAATATTACTAGTGAGGTACGATTCGGTAAATATGTAAAAGCCATCATCTCCCATCAACCTCATCGACTGAAACCTTGCATCCTCATTGTAAACTTGTCGATTGGGATAAGCAGAGACATCGAGAAGCAGCGAATTCATAAACACAGTGATGTTACAGTGGGGTTGAACAACAAAGAAGTGAATTTGAAATGCAGTGATATTATAGTGGGGCTGAACAACAAGAAGTAAATTTAGAAGCAAATAGCAGAGATGGGTGGAGCAGTAGTTAGGCACGAGTTGGATTCTATGGATGCCTTGCAAAATTGTCTAGAATCCTACCATATATTCAGAGATGCTAGATGGATTGAGTATTTCCAGAAGCTTGAAGGCTCAGATGAGGCGGTGGCAATTGAATTTTCTCATAACTTGAACAATAATCAAACCCGAGTAAGGGGCATGAAAGTGGAGGTGAATGAAGAGGTAATTTCCTAGGTAACTTCATTACCAGTAGAGCGGCGAAGGTGGTTTAATATAAAAATCAATGACCCCTCCTTGAAAGAAGGCTTCCTAGAAGGGGAAGAAAAACTGGAGAAGAAAGGGAGCGGAATTGATAGGTTGTCACTTCCGTATCCTTGGGAAGATGTTGCCCTGGGTTTCATTAAATATATCACTTGTGAGGGTAGATCCACAATAGTGTTCAACTATTAATTTCCTTTGCTTAATCACCTTTGGCACCATCAAAGGATTAAACTTCCATTCTATTTGTTAGGGAACATCAAGCATATGGCAGCAGTAGTAAAAACAACAGCACACCCGGAGGCATGTGTGACTAATCATGGACTCATCAAGTTAATCATGATGGATGCCCTAGGCCAGCAAGGAAAAACTTGGAAAGAATTCAAGCGAAAGAGGCCGAGGACAAGCCAGGGGAAACAAACCACGACCTCAGGAGGAAGTCAAGGAGAAGTGGAAACCTAGACTCAGCCTGTTGGAGTTAGGATTGGGAAAGAACCTATTGATGAACCGATTGGGGATAGAAGGCCAAAAAAAAGAGTGAAATTCATCATACCTATAGAACCTTTGCCTGCGACTGGGAAGTAGACAGAAGTAGAATTTTTACAAGAAGAAATGCAACCCTCCTCATCAGGTAAGGTCGAAACCAATGTCCTGTTTTTATAACTCGAAAATATAAGAAAGGAAAATGAATAATTAAAGCGGAAATTATATGAGGGAAAGGAAATATCAGTGTCTATATGCATGACATGTTTTCAGGATTTAACAACAGCAGGATATAAGGTATGTAGAGAAAATATCAGCTCAATGGAAACAAAAACAAAACAGTAGGAGGCTGTTACACAAGCACATATTGATGATATTGCTGTTACACAAGAACCATAAGTTAAAGAAGAGCCTCCTGTAATAATTGACCTAGAATCCGACCCATAAGAACCTGTGGGGGCCACTCCTATTGTAGAAGAAACAACAATGGACACGGAGGCTACTTTAGGTGGAAACAAAGGGGCTTACACACAAGAACCCACCGAGAAAGTCGTTGTTACACAATAACCAACAGCAAAGGTGGAACAACCCGATGTAGTAGAGGATGCTACACCCATTATTGATGTGGATAATGAATGCAGAAGAACGTTGGGTCCCATCTCGGGATGGAGTTCTGAGAAAATCTTGTTAATTTCAAAATTACAAAAGTGGAAACAGGAAGCAATCTCCCTTCGGGAGGGGACGATTTTTGTAAAGGAACATGAGAGAGAAATAGATACTTTACATGAAAGATGGATGAAAGAAGAGTTGAAGAAAGGATGGGAGAATTATAAGAAGAAGGAAGCTCTGAAGAAACAAGAGGAACAATTGTTGTTTTTATAGCAGCAGGTTCAGGACCTCACAATAGACAAGAAAAAACTTCATGACCTCACCCTCAATTTGCTAGGTTGTAGGCGGCCTTCTCCATCCTATCCTAATTTTCTGTGGGAACGTTACTTCTTGTTCCAGATGAAAATTTTTATGGAGGATAGACCTTATTTATGTTATTCCACTCATACATTTCTAGATGTATTCTGTTCCTCCGATTTTGATGAGAAAAGTTTGTTATGTGAGTTATTCTTACACAATATTATTTGTGAACATGTGAGTATGTAGATGGTTGTGACAGTATTCTCCTATATGGGAGATCTTCAGTTGAGAGCTTTTGTGTCCTTCATGAAGAATCAGATTGAATGGAATTTGGCCATCAAATCTATGGAGACTAATGAGGAGAATATGGCATTGTGGGTTCGGGCAGAACCAGGATGCACTTCCGAGTTAAGACGAGAATTCAGGAAAATTTTGAATACCCCTGGGACTAAATAATCAGCGGCCACTTATAGAAGAATAATTGTGAACTTCTACCCAGTCAGTTCTCAATGATGAAGAGTCGAGCTTTGATAGGGTTCTTGAAACGCACGGAAGGCAGCAGTGCTAAGCTATTAAAGGGGGATCCATTCTCATTCCATAATTTCATGGTGGTTGTTACACATATAGGAGCTTATGCACATATTGTAAAATCCCTTGGTGCTTTGTGGCTAGGATTGCGATTCAAGTTTCCTTTGATCTTAATACCAATTGAGGATTATCATATCAATTATGAATTGAGTAAGTACGAGTCAGAGTGCTCGGTATGGTAGTTGATGGCCAATCAGGGATACATGTCTGCAAACAAAGATACAGCTGGTGTTGATGATCTCACCGACCTGCACCAGAGATATTCCCATGAGAGATGAGTTTTCATGAGGAAATGCAAGTATATCAGTTGGGGGGAGACGTTGGGTGCCAGTTTTGTACACTTTTCCTACATTTGTTTTCCCTATTTTTACTCATAACTATAATCGATGGGAGAATCTTTGCCTCTTTTTCATACCTTTCTACCCTAACTTGTGCTTTTTCACCTTGTTTTTATTACACTACCAATTAACCAATTATTATGATATATTGTGCCTTTTATGACTAATTGATGGTGAATGTTTGGAGAAGATCGATGGTCTTTGTGTTGTCTTTTCAGATGTCATTTATAGCACCAAAGATCCTAAGCACAAGGTCCATGGGAGCAGTTAAGAGGGTGTTGTTACAAAAAAGAAATGTCGTTACACCTTGTTGTTATAGACCCGCCAGCAAACTATTGTTACACTCTACTATTACAGACCCGCTGGAGAACTGCTGATACAGTTGTACTGTTGACTGGTTCTCGTCAACACTTGTTGTTGATCTGTCCTCTAGTTGTTACACTACAGTTGTGATCCTATTACGATAGTTGTAGAATTTTTTTAGCATTGTATTTTTGGGTTAACAGCCTAAGGGCGGTTTTGATTGTAATCTAAAATTTTCTAGTTTGAACTTTATTAGGAAGTGGTTATAATTATATGTGTTCTATCCCTTTATTTTCTGATATAACCACTATAGATTTCTCGGCCCTATAGGTCGAAAGGTTAGCGGAGAACAAAATTATTTTGGCTCTGTAATTGTGTTTAGTTTAATATAGATTATCCTATTATTGTTGTTACATGCATTATTCAATTTAGTTTCCATTAAGTTCTTTCTCTACCTGCGCCTTGATAGGGAGGAAGGGCTCTCCTTCTTAGCAGGGACTGCAGTGATTAAAGTAGCTATGTGTATGTATTTATATTTCACTTTATGTATCAGTAGAGTGTTGTTGCTGCTATTCAGTTGTGAATATATCCTCTTCAATTTCAATACTTTGTATGATGTTACACATATGATAATAGAGACACCAGCTGGTTACTTGTTGTGTGGCACGCTAGAATAGATTAATTGAAGTGTGATTCCAGTCTTGTATATCCTTTTATTTCTGCATGAGTGATTTACTTCGAGCATTTACTTCAGAAATGATTTCTTTTCTTTAGAATTGCTTTTGGTTGTTGTATTGGCACAGACAGTGCGACTGTCATTGGAATAAAAGACGTCCCTGGATTGATAATTAATGTGTGTTGTTTAGTCATTTAACAGTGATTTATAGAGCCCAACAATAAATACCCTAGATAATCATACGATTCTACTCAGAATGTATCACAACCTAGCTATCATGAAAGTCACCCCAACACTCATATACCAACCAGGGACAAGGGAACCGATATCCCCCATTCCCTGCAAAGAATGGACCATGAGCACAACGTAATGCATTGGTAAATATAGTGCAACTCTTCTTAGGTTCATCAGCAACCATACAACCAGGAGATTTATGAAAATCCTCCAAATGCTGCAAAAAGAATTCGAGGAACAAACAAAAGGGAGATCCTAGATAGGGGGCAACAACCAACAACACCCCCCATGATCTCAGTCTGGGGGGGCAACCCCAACCGAAATCAAAACTAGGAGCCAAGTAACAACCCCCAAGGGAAAAATAGAGCTTAGAGTATCTTATCATGAAACCCAAAGCAACAGAGTCATAAGGACCTCGTAACGTCCAAAGGAGGTGTCACACATTTACACCTCCGAAAAAGAAATTTTTCAGGGCCGATAAATATGCCCTCTCTCATCTTATTTTTTAAAGCTCATGTCGTTCAATAATATTTGATAAAGAAGATGCTTTCACTTGAGGTAGCTTTTTTTGCAAAAAATCTCACAAAACATCGGCAACTCCATCCATTGAAAGTTCCAGAGCAAGTATCATTCTACCCCTAGCATGATAGAGTCCCAGAAAACTCTGCATATCCTGACATCATTTCTCCATAAAAAATCAACTATAGGGTCCTCATATCCAACCGTATTTATCATCACCTCACCCTGCACATGATAAACATCCTCGTTGGTCGATAGAGCCTCCCCTCCATGGCATTCATCACCCCGGTAGACCATATATCACGTCAAAAGTGATGCCATGGCCATACCACTTTATTCTATATGGTATGGCGGTCAGGCTATACAAGCAGATCAAAAGTGCACTACTGCGCCTCTCATTTGGCCCACCATACCTCCATCAACATAATCCCATCTACGATATTTTTTCATTCGCTTCATCAACCTCACACATGAGACCAACCAATGGGGCCCCCACCCTCAGCAAAACACATTCCTCGTGTCATTAAGGAGCAAACACTTTCATGTTTTGGGGCACCTGTCTCTTTGTTTTGTACAAACCAAACCCCATTATTTTATTCTTTAGTTAAGTGTACAGAGACGTAAATGGTGCACTACATCCCCCACCCACTCATTCATTTTTTCTCCCACGGCAGCAGTCCCTGAACACCCTGGGTCAGAGTATCACACCCTCACGCAAAGGCCTCGATGACAATCATAGCTAGTTTATACCCACCCTGGAAGTCCTATCGACTCTAGGGGTTTCCCCATCAGAAATAGTTATGACTGCCGCCAAGCTGCTTATTATACTCTGACCTTGGACCACTGAATCACCATCATCATTTTCTAGCCACCCCTTGCCACCATGCATATGTTAAACCCATCACATCCAGGATCCTGATCCTTCAAATCAACGACCTCTCGTTTGGTTGAGGCTTCCTTTTTGTCGACTTCAATACCTATTTTCCAAAAAGGAAGCGGTACCTTGGATCACCCCTCTCTATAAAAGGGGCATCCTCGAGTAGCACTATGGGAGACATCATTGCCCATAGATGTCATCGATCCTCCTAACATTCGACAACAGCACAAGATTTCATGTCAAGATGGTATCGTAGCTTACAACCATTGCACTTATTTCAAATTCATCAAAGACTCGTGCCTTCATAAGTGTCTCTTTCAGCAATGCTTACACGAGAAGGTCCTAGCCAACACCTATGTGTACAATGTGTAGTTATATTCCATACCAATTTTACGCATATGGGTACCACATTCCACCTATTGTCAAAGAAAAAGGCGCCCTTGAGGATGTCAGTATTCATCGTCATGAACCACCAGATCACTACCATATTAGTGACACAGACAGAACATGTATCTGTCAAATAGATTTGTTTAACTAGCCACAACATTATGAGAATGGGACATGCCCACTTCATAGAATATTTGTATATATTATATTATATTTGCTTACAGGGGTCCCACAGGACATGGTTGTTATTCGAACCGGTGCAGGGTGTCTCCAATTCTAAGCTTCATGCAGGTCTCTCTCTCTCTCTATGCAAAATATAGAGAAAAGAAACTATAATGTGTTTCAGCTATACAGTTCTTCCTAGAACTCACACATTAGGGATGAACAACTTGAGAGCACATTGTTATGCTGGCTAGAATTTCCCCAAGAAATACCAGCAACGTGTGATCCAGAGCTGAGATAGAGGGGACTCAATTGTTTTCCATCTAACAAGTTCATTCCACCATAGTAGAGAGAGGGATACTTTGCACTGAGGCAAGCTTGGAAGTAAAGACATCCTTGCATCAGGACTTAGAACCCAAGTTCTAAGGGCCCCTTGGAAAGTGGGTTAAAGTTTCATCCTCATTTCCTACCAGAACTCAATAAGAGGGGCTGAAAGTGCCACCATTTGGATTATTGTAGTTTTTTGACTCTATTTAGAGCTTTTTATTTATTTATTTTAGTTTTTAGTTTAGTTTTAGTTTTAATATGCATGTTATTTCTCTATCTAGTATGTTTATGTTCTAGCATGTTCCACTAACTTTCTTGAATCCACTTCTTTTTCTGCCTGTGACCAATAACTTAAGAGGGTAAACCACACCCCTTAAGCTGGTGTGATTTCGTACATGTGTGCACCAAACACACTAACACAACAATGGAAGAAGAACATCCACAAAAAGCTCCACCCGCCAACCTCCTCTAGTAATCTCCAGTACAAACGGATGTACGGGATATTTTTATAAGGGGTTCCTCAAAATCATCCGCTAGAGGGTCTTTTCCTTGTAGTGAGGCATTCGAGCATCAATGTAACACAATTAAAAGGCCTGTAGCCACCACATGTTTTCTCAAAGATAAGATACCAGTGCCCTAGATGTTTATTTCTATTATTTCTGTAAGCATATTTCAGTCATTTATTATTATAAAATGAAGCATTATTTCCACTACATCTCTATGTTTATGGTTATATGTGTATTATGTTGCGTTACTGCATATATCTGGATCAGTGGTATCAGAGCGGGTTTGTTTTTTCTCTATTTTTCTTTGCATGTTCCCAACGCGGTCAGGGTATAAGGAGTTTGGGCTCGATCTCGTTGAATTGTTGCAGCCTCAGCCTCGCAAACCCCAATGACCCCCCATGACGGAAGGAAAGAAAGATGAGGGAGAAACAAATCCTATAGAAATATTGATCGAGGAGGCCCTCGAAAAAAAAAGGAACATGATGATTGATAACTTTGCCTAGATCCTTCAATGGGTGCCTGCTAGCAGCACATCTACATCTAGCACGTCCACTAACAGGTCTGCAACATCCTGGACAGATCAAATACCAACTTCAGCAGAATTTACCTCTCATGGAGGAATTTAATGAAATGGGGACCATTGCTTCATAAGGAGGGAGGAATGATCCAGGTGGATATCGGTGGCCGTCCACCTATTTCTTTTGGACCCGCATCATCAATTCTTGTACCTTTTCACTTTCAGTACAACTTGCTATTTTTAGCAGTTTTTCGGGTCTTGCACTCTCGTTGCTGTTTTGGGGCCCTAATAATCTAGGTGCATATTGGTGGCCACCCACCTATTCCATTTGAACCCCCACCATTAGTTCTTTCCAATTTTAAGTTGTAGCACAACTTACAATTTTTAGCAATTTTTCGGGTCCTAAACATCTGAAGCCATTTTGAGGCCATAAACGACGTTTTTTGGGAAAACTGGGATGAACATGAATCCATGAATCAATTTTTATCACACCAAAAGTTGTAGTCCTTGGATATATCTTTATAATGAGCTATTGAGCACATCAAATGAAGATCAGATTCCAAAGTTACGTCCCTCGGAAGTTGAAACACCAATTTACCCAAACGTGACCCACAGTTTTGGCACTTCATCTCCTAGGGTTAGGTTTTTGGATGTTTCGGGTTTGCTATTATTTCTCAACAATAAATAGGACTTTGAGCCTCATTGTAACACAGTGGATGGGCCTGTAGCCATCACATCTCTTCTCAGAACTACGCTACCAGTGGCCTCACTCATCTATTTCCATTATGTCTGTAATAGGCCTTCAAGCCTCAATGTAACACAGTTCAGAAGCCTGTAGCCACCACATCTCTTCTCAAAGATAGGCTACCAATGCCCTATCTGTTTATTTCTATTACGTCTGTAAGCATATTTTGGTCATTTATTATTAATAAAATGAAGCATTATTTCTGCTGCATCTCTATGTTTATGGTTATATCTGTATTTTGTTGCATTCCTGAATAAATCGGGATCAGTGGTATTAGAGCGGATATGCTCTTTCTCTATCTTTCTTTGCATGTCTCAACTACGGTTAGGCTATAAGGAGTTTGGGCTTGATCTGGTTGAACCGTTGTAAGAGCAACCTCACAAACCCCGACAACCCCCCATGGCGGAAGGAAAGAAAGATGAGGGAGCCAGAGATCCTATCAAAATATTACTCTAGAAGTCCCTAGAGAAATAGAGGAACTTGATGATGGCTAACTTTGACTAGATATTTCAACGAATGCCCCCCAGTGGCACATCTACATCCAACACATCTGCTAAGAGGTCTACAACCTCCTCGATAGATCCAATACCAAGTTGAGCAGAATTTCCTCTCATGGAGGAACTTCACGCAATGGGGACCGTTGCTTCATAAGGAGGGAGGAATGATCTAGGTGGATATCAGTGGCCACCCACTTATTCCATTCGAACCTGGAACATCAATTCTTTCAGCTTTTCACATTTAGCACAACCTACTATTTTTAGGAAGTTTTTGGGTCCTGCACTCCCGGAGCCATTTTGGTCCCTAATGATCTAGGTGGATATTGGTGGCCACCCACCTATTCCATTTGAAGAGCCACCATCATTTCTTTTGGTTTTTAAGTTGCAGCACAACTTACTATTTTTAGCATTTTTTCAAGTCCTGAACATCCAGAGCTATTTTGAGGCCCTAAACGGTGATTTTTGGGAAAAATAGGAGCAACATGGGTCCATGGATTGATGCTTCTCACACCAAAAGTTGTGGTCCTCATATAGATCTTTCTAATGACCTATTTATCTCGTCAAATGGAGATCAGATGCCAAAGTTATGTCCCTGGGAAGTTGAAACACCAATTTACCCAAACGGGACCCACAGTTTTGGCAATTCATCTCCTAGGGTTAGGTTTTGGATGTTTCGGGTTTGCCATTGTTTCTCAACAATAAATAGGCCTTCGAGCCTCATTGTAACACAATGGAGGGGCCTATAGCCATCAAATCTCTTCTCAGAGATATGCTACTAGCACCCTTGCTCATCTATTTCCATTATGTCTATAATAGGCCTTCGTGCCTCAATGTAACACAATTTAGAGGCCTGTAGCCGCCACATGTATTCTTAGAGATAATCTACCAGTGCCCTAGCTATTTTTTTCTATTATGTGTGTAAGCATATTTTGATCATTTATTATTAATAAAATGAAGCATTATTTCCACTGCATCTCTGTGTTTATGGTTATATGTTTATTTTGTTGCATTCCTGCATAACTCCGGATCAGTGGTATTAGAGCGGGTCTGTTATTTCTCTATTTTTCTTTGCATGTCCTTAACATGGTTAGAGTATAAGGAGTTCAAGCTCCTTCTAGTTGAACCATTGCAAGATCAGCCTTGCAAAACCCAATGACCCCCCATGGCGGAAGGAAAGAAAGATGAGGGAGCAAGAGATCCTATCAAAATCTTGCTCGAAGAGGCCCTTGAGAAATAGAGGAATGTGATGATGGATAAATTTTCCCATATCCTTTAACAGCTGCCCACCAGTGGCACATCTAGATCCAGCACATCCGCTAACAGGTCCGCGACATACTGGACAGATCCAATACAAAGTTCAGCATAATTTGCCTCTAATGGAGGAACTTAACGCAATGGAGAACATTGCTTCATAAGGAGGGAGGAATGATCCAGGTGGATATTGGTGGCTACCCACCTATTCCATTTGGACCCGCACCATCAATTCTTGCATCTTTTCACTTTCAGCACAACTTACTAGTATTTTTAACAAGTTTTCGGGTCCTGCACTCTCGGAGCCATTTTAGGGCCCTAATGATCCAAGTGGATATTGGTGGCCACTCACCTATTCCATTTGAACCCCCACCATCAGTTATTTCTGTTTTTAAGTTGCAGCACAATTTACTATTTTTTGCAATTTTTCAGGTCCTGAACTTTCGGAGCTATTTTGAGGCCCTAAACAACATTTTTTTGGAAAATCGGGAGAAACATGGTGTAATGGACCGATGTTTCTCAAACCAAAAGTTGTAGTCCTTGGATATATCTTTCTAACGAGAAATTTAGAGCATCAAATGGATATTGGATGTGAAATTTATATCCCTAGTAAGTTGAAACACCAATTTACCCAAATGGGACCCATAGTTTTGGCACTTCATCTCCTAGGGTTAGGTTTTTGGATGTTTTAGGTTTGCCATTATTTCTCAACAATAAATAGGCCTTTGAGCCTCATTGTAACATATTGGAGGGGCCTGTAGCCATCACATCTCTTCCTAGAGTTACGCTACCAGTACCCTCACTCATCTATTTCCATTATGTCAATAATAGGCATTCGAGCCTCAATGTAACATAGTTAAGAGGCCTGCAGCCGCCACATCTCTTCTAAGAGATAAGCTACCAATTCCGTAGATGTTTTTTTCTATTACATCTGTAAGCATATTTCAATCATTTATTATTAATAAAATGAAGCATTATTTCCACTACATATCTGTGTTTATGTTTATATGCATATTTTGTTGTGTTCCTGCATAAATATGGAACATTGGTATTCATTAGGGGAATTTTGAGGTCTAAAATGGGCCTCCTAAGGAAATTATAAAATAATAGTGGAAAAAAATCTAATAAGATTTGATGACATCATCAAATTTTAGAGGGAAAAATGAAAAAACTACTTTTTCAATTCATATTTTCAACTTATCTCCCAAAGTTTTTACTCAAATTTCGAGCGGGAGTACTCGTTGGATGCGGAATTTAATTCCCCATCCAAGGAGTACCCATGTTGCATACTTTCAATGGGTCCTACTACATGAAAAATGAGAAATACATAAAAAAACGTGATTACAATCACATTTTTTATGTATTTCTCATTTTTCGTGTAGAAGAGTTCATCGAAAGTATGCAACATGGGTACTCCTTGGATGAGGAATTAAATTCCGCATCCAACGAGTACTCCCGCTCGAAATTTGAGTAAAAATTTTGGGAGATAAGTTTAAATACGAGTTGAAAAAGTAATTTTATTATTTTATTATTTTTTAATATTTTTACTTTTTTACTCCAAAAATGGTGAATCATCCATTATGGATGACATCATCATCTTGAATCCTATTGGTTGTTATAAAGTTTATTTTTGTTGTACATTTTCTTATGAGGCCCATTTTAGACCTCAAAATTCCCCTTATTAGAGTGAGTCTGTTCTTTCTCTGTTTTTCTTTTAATGTCCCCAATTCAGTCATGGTATAAGGATTTTGGGCTCGATCTGGTTGAACTGTTGCAAGATTAGCCTCGCAAACCCCGACGACCCCCCATGGTGGAAGAAAAGAAAGACGAGGGAGCAAGAGATCCTATCAAAATTTTGCTCGAGGGGACCCTCAATAAATGGAGGAATGTGATGCTGTATAAATTTTCCTAGATCCTTCAACGTCTACCCATCAGCGGCACATCTACATCCATCACGTCCGCTAACAAGTCCACGACATCCTGGACAGATCCAATACCACGTTCAGCAGAATTTCCCGCTCATGGACAAACTTAACGCAATGGGGACCATTGCTTCATAAGGAGGGAGGAATGATCCAAGTGGATATTGGTGGCTACCCACCTATTCCATTTGGACCCACACCATCAATTCTTCCAGCTTTTCACTTTCAGCACAACTTACTATTTTTAGGAGGTTTTCGAGTCCTGCACTCCCGGAGCTGTTTTGGGGCCCTAATGATCTAGGTGGATACTAGTGGCCACCCACATATTCCATTTGAACCCCCACCATCAATTATTTTTGTTTTTAAAATGCAGCATAACTTACTATTTTTAGCATTTTTTCAGGTCGTGAATTTCTGGAGTTGTTTCAAGACCCTAAATGATGTTTTTGAGAAAATCGGGAGCAACATCGGTCCATGGACTGATGTTTCTCACACCAAAAGTTGTAGTCCTCGGTTAGATATTTATAAAGAGATATTTAGCGAGTCAAACAAAGATCGGATGCCAAAGTTGCATCCCCGGGATGTTGAAACACCAATTTACCCAAACAGGACCCACAATTTTGGTGCTTCATCTCCTAGGGTTAGGTTTTTGGATGTTTCAGGTTTGCCATTGTTTTTCAACAATAAATAGGCCTTCGAGCCTCATTGTAACACAATGGAGGGGCTAGTATCCATCACATCTCTTCTTAGAGATACACTTCCAGTGCCCTCGCTCATCTATTTCCATTATGTTTTTAATAGGCCTTTGAGCCTCAATGTAACATAGTACAGAGGCTTGTAGCCACAACATCTCTTCTCAGAGATAAGCTACCAAGGCCCTAAAAGGTTTAATTATGGAAAAACAAGGAAAATACTTATACATTTCACCATCGAGGAGGTATATTGGCTATATAATTTTCTCAACTAAATTTTCCTACCATTTTACAAAATTAAAAATGGATATGGTGGGCAATGGACAACAACAGCGCGTGCTATGGGAGTACCGATGATAGGGAACCTTACACAAGGGAAAAGAGGAGAAAAATGGGTCCATGGATCATTTTTTCTCACACCAAACGTTGTAGTCCTCAGATATACCTTTCTAACGAGCTAATGAGCGCATCAAACGGAGACCATATGCCAAAGTTGCATCCCTGGGAAGTTGAAACACCAATTTACCCAAACGAGACCCACAATTTTGGCGGTTCATCTCCTAGGATTAGGTTTTTGGATGTTTTGGGTTTTCTATTGTTTCTCAACAATAAATAGGACTTCTAGCCTCATTGTAACATAGTGGAAGGGCCTATATCCATCACATCTCTTCTCAGAGATACACTACCAGTGCCCTCGCCCATCTATTTCCATTATGTTTGTATTAGGCCTTCGAGCCTCAATGTAACATAGTTCAGAGGCCTGTAGCCACCACATCTCTTCTAAGAGATAAGCTACCAACGCCCTAGATGTTTATTTCTGTTATGTCTGTAAGCATATTTCGGTCATTTATTATTAATAAAATGAAGCATTATTTCTGCTGCATCTATATGCTTATGGTTATATGTGTATTTTGTCGCATTCCTGCATAAAATCTGGATCAGGCTATAAAGATTTTGGGCTCAATCTGGTTGAACCATTGTAAGATCAACCTCGCAAACCCTAACGACCCCCCATGGTGGAAGGAAAGAAAGACGAGGGAGCAGGAGATCCTATCAAAATCTTACTCTAGAAGGCCCTCGAGAAACAGAGGAATGCGATGATGGATAACTTTTCCCAGATATTTCAACGGCTACCCCCCAGTAGCACATCTACATCATGCACATCCACTAACAGGTTTGCAACATCCTCAACAAATCCAATACCAAGTTCAGCAGAATTTGGCTCTCATGGAGGAACTTCAAATGAGCTGTTGAGCGAGTCAAACAGAGATCGGATGCCAAAGTTGCATCCCCGGGAAGTTGAAACACCAATTTACCTAAACAAGACCCACAGTTTTCGTGCTTCATCTCCTAGGGTTAGTTTTTTGGATGTTTCAGTTCTACCATTATTTCTCAACAATAAATAGGGGCCTGTATCCATCACATCTCTTCTCAGAGATACACTTCTAGTGCCCTCGCTCGTCTATATCCATTATGTCTGTAATAGGCCTTTGAGCCTCAATGTAACACAGTTCAGATGCCTGTAGCCACAACATCTCTTCTCAAAGATAAGCTACCAATACCCTAAAAGGTTCAATTATGGAAAAACAAGGAAAATACTTGTATGTTTGGTCGTTGAGGAGGTATATTGGCTGTATAATTTTTAAAACTAAATTTTCCTACCATTTTGCAAAATTAAAAACGGATATGGTGGGAAATGGACAACAACAGTGTGTGCTATGGGAGCACCGATGGTAGGGAGCCTTACACAAGGTAAAGTTTCACCAGTGCTTGAGAGCGTTGGAGCACTGAAAAGTGAAAAATGCGGATTTTTGGCAGTAATTTTTTTATTTAACCATATTCTGGTGCGCAGGTTTTATAGGAAAACCGGTGTGGTTTCTTAAGACGACACCAGGTTATTTCAGTTTTGGAGCGGGGTTTTAGGATGCACCGCTGCGGAATATTTGTAAATCACCAGTGCGCTATAGTAATGAGACACACTAGGTGGGTTCGTACTGAGCGCACTGTGTTCTGGTATGCCAAGTTTTTGTATGCACCAGTGCTTTCTCTAGTTGAACGCATCGGTGTGGTTTAGGATGATAAATGCATCGGAAAAAAAAAACATCCGTAAAAACCTCCACCCGCCAATATCCTCTAGTAACCTCCACTACAAACGAGATGTATAGGGTATTTTTATAAGTGATTTCTCAAAATATCCACTAGAGGGTCATTTCCTTGTAGTGAGGTCTTCGAGCCTTCAATGTAACACGGATTCAGAAGCAACAAGCTATACATTCTCTTCTCAGAGATAAGCTGCTAGCGCCCTAGATGTTTAGCGAGTCAAATGGAGATCGGATGCCAAAGTTGCGTCCCCGTGATGTTGAAACACCAATTTACCCAAATAGGACCCAAAGTTTTTGCGCTTCATCTTCTACGGGTAGGTTTTTGGATGTTTTGGGTTTGCCATTGTTTCTCAACAATAAATAGGCCTTCAATCCTCATTGTAACACAGTGTAGGGGCCTATAGCCATCACATCTCTTCTCAGAGATACGCTACTAGTGCCCTCACTCATTTATTTCCATTATGTCTGTAATAGGCCTTCGAGCCTCAATGTAACATAGTTCATAGGCTTGTAGCCGCCACATCTCTTCTCAGAGATAAGCTACCAATGCCCTATCTCTTTATTTCTATTGCGTCTGTAAGCATATTTCGGTCATTTATTATTAATAAAATGAAGCATTATTTCCACTACATCTTTGTGTTGATGGTTATATGTGTATTCTTTTGTGTTCCTGCATAAATCTGGATCATTGGTATTAGAGCGGGTCCGTTCTTTCTCTATTTTATTTGCATGTCCCCAACGCGGTCAGGGTATAAGGAGTTCAGGCTCGATCTCATTGATCTGTTGCAAGATCATCCTCGCAAACCCCAACAACCCTCTCAAAATATTGCTCGAGGAGGCCCTTGAGAAATAGAGGAATGTGATGATCGATAACATTGCCCAGATCCTTCAACGACTGCCCACTGGTGGCACATCTACATCTAGCACATTCGCTAACAGGTCTGCAACATCCTTGACAAATACAATACCAAGTTCAGCAGGATTTTCCTCACATGGATGAACTTAATTCAATGGGGAAGATTACTTCATAAGGAGGGCGGAATGATCCAGGTGGATATCGGTGGCCACCCACCTATTCCATTTGGACCTGCACCATCAATACTTGCAGCTTTTCACTTTTAGCACATCTTACTATTTTTAGTAGGGTTCTGGGTCTTGCACTCTTGGAGACATTTTGGGGCCCTAATGATCTAGGTGGATATTGGTGGCAACCCACCTATTCCATTTCAACCCCCACCATAATTTCTTTCCGTTTTTAAGTTGCAGCACAACTTACTATTTTTAGCAGTTTTTCGGGTCCTCAACTTCTGGAGGCATTTTGGGGCCCTAAACGATGTTTTTTGGGAAAATCGAGAGCAATATGGGGCAATGGACCAATGTTTCTCACACCAAAAGTTGTATTCCTCAGATAGATATTTCTAACGAGCTATTGATCACATCAAACAAAGATCGGATGCTAAAGTTACATCCCTGAGAAGTTGAAACACCAATTTACCCAAACAGGACCCACAGTTTTGGCGCTTCATCTCCTAGGGTTAGGTTTTTGGATGTTTCACATTTTCCATTGTTTCTCAACAATAAATAGGCCTTTGAACCTCATTGTAACATAGTGGAGGGGCCTGCAGCCATCACATCTCTTCTCAGAGATACGCTACCAGTGTCGTCGCTCAGATATTTCAATTATGTCTGTAATGGGCCTTCGAACCTCAATGTAACATAGTTCAAAGGCCTGTAGCCGACACATATCTTCTCAGAGATAAGCTACCAATTCCCTAGCTGTTTATTTCTATTACGTCCGTAAGGATATTTTGGTCATTTATTATTAATAAAATGAAGAATTATTTCCGTTGCAGCTCTTTGTTTATGGTTATATCTATATTCTGTTGCATTATTGCATAAATCAGGATCAATAGTATCAGAGTGGGTCTATTATTTATCTTTTTTTCTTTGCATGCCCCCAAAGCGGTCAAGGTATAAGGAGTTCGGGCTCGATCTGGTTGATCTATTGCAAGATCAACCTCGCAATCCTCGACGACCCCCCATGGTGGAAGGAAAGAAAGACAACAAATCAGGATATCCTATCAAAATATTGCTCAAGGAGGACTTCGAGAAATTGAGGAATGCGATGATAGATAACTTTGCCCAGATCCTTCAACTTCTACCCATCGATGACATATCTACATCTAGCACGTCCGCTAACAGGTCCGTGACATCCTGGACAGATCCAATACCAAGTTCAGCAGAATTTTCCTGTCATGGAGGAACTTAACGCAATGGGGACCATTGCTTTATAAGGAGGGAGGAATGATCCAGGTGGATATCGGTGGTCACCCACCTATTCTGTTTGGACCCACACCATCAACTCTTGCAACTTTTCACTTTCAATACAACTTACTATTTTTAGCAGGTTTTCGGGTCCTGCACTCTTAGAGTTGTTTTGGGACCTAACGATCCAGGTGGATATTGGTGGCCACCCACCTATTCCATTTGAGCCCCCACCATTAGTACTTTCCTTTTTTAAAATGCAGCACAACTTACTATTTTTAGTATTTTTTCAGCTCCTGAACTTCTAGAGCCGTTTTGAGGCCCTAAACGATGTTTTTTGGGAAACTCGGGAGCAACATGGGTCTATAGACCGATGTTGCTCACACCAAAAGTTGTATTCCTCGGATAGATATTTTTAACAAGCTATTGAGCACATCAAACAGAACCCATAGTTTTGGTGCTTTATCTGAGTCTTAGGGTTAGGTTTTTGGATGTTTTGGGTTTGCCATTATTTCTCAATAATAAATAAGCCTTCGACCGTCATTGTAACATTTTGGAGGGGCCTGTAGCCATCACATCTCTTCTCAGATATACAATATCAGTGGCCTCGCTCATCTATTTCCATTATGTCTGTAATAGGCCTTCGAGCCTCAATGTAACATAGTTCAGAGGCCTGTAGTTGCCACATCTCTTCCCATAGATAATTACCAGCACCCTAGCTGCTTATTTTTATTACATCTGTAAGCAATTTTCAGTAATTTATTATTAATAAAATTAAGCATTATTTCTGTGGCATCTATGTGTTTATGGTTATATGTGTATTCTGTTTTGTTCTTGCATAAATCTGGATCAGTGGTATCAAATCAGTTTTGTTCTTTCTCTGTTTTTCTTTACATGTCCCCAACGCGGTCACGGTATAAGGAGTTTGGGCTCCATCTGGTTGAACTATTACAAGATTAGCCTCGCAAACCCCAATGACCCCCCATGGCAAAAGGAAATAAAGACAAGGGAGCAGGAGATCCTTTCAAAATTATTGCTCGAGGAGGCCCTTGAGAAACAGAGGAATGCAATGATGGATAAATTTTCCCAGATCCTTCAACATCTACAACCAACACGTTCGCTAACAGGTCTGCGACATCTTGGACAGATCTAATACCAAGTTCAGCAGAATTTGCCTCTCATGGAGGAACTGAATGCAATGGGGACCATTGCTTCATAATGAGGGAGGAATGATCTAGGTGGATATCGGTGGCCACACACCTATTTCATTTGGACCCGCACCATCAATTCTTGTAGCTTTTCACTTTCAGCACAACTTACTACTTTTAGCAGGTTTTTGGGTCCTGCACTCCTGAAGTTTTTTTTGGGACTTAATGATTTAGGTAGATATTTTTGGCCACCCACCTATTCCATTTGAAACCCCACCATCAGTCCTTTCCATTTTTAAGTTGCATCACAAATTACTATTTTTAGCATTTTTTCGGGTCCTAAACTTCTGGAGCTGTTTTGAGGCCCTATATGACATTTTTTTTCAGAAAAACGGCAATAAAATTGATCCATGGAACAATTTTTCTCACACAAAGCATTGTAGTCCTCAAATATATCTTTCTAACAAGGTATTGAGCACGTCAAACGGAGATCAGATGCCAAAGTTACATCCCCGAGAAGTTGATACACCAATTTACCCAAACAGGACCCACAGTTTTGGCGCTTCATCTCCTAGGGTTAGGTTTTTGGATGTTTCGGGTATGCCATTATTTCTCAATAATAAATAGGCCTTCGAGCCTCATTGTAACACAGTGGAGGTACCTTTAGCCATCACATCTCTTCGTAGAGATACACTACCAGTACCCTTGCTCATATATTTCCATTATGTCTATAATAGGCCTTCGAGCCTCAATGCAACATAGTTTAGAGGGATATTTCTGCCACATCTCTTCTCAGAGATAAGCTACCAAAATCCTAGCTATTTATTTCTATTACATATATAAGCATATTTCGGTCATTTATTATTAATAAAATGAAGCATTATTTCTGCAGCATCTCTGTGTTTATGGTTATATGTGTATTCTGTTGCATTCCTGCATAAATCTGGATTAGTGGTATCAGAGCGGGTTTGTTATTTCTCTATTTTTATTTTCATGTCCCCAACGTGGTCAGGGTATAAGGAGTTTAGGATCGATCTAGTTGAACAGTTGCAAGAAAAACCTCCCAAACCCCGACGAACCCCCATGGTAGAAGGAAAGAAAGACGAGGGAGCAGGAGATCTTATCAAAATATTGCTCGAGGAGGCCTTTGAGAAAAAAAGGACATGATTATGGATAACTTTGCCCAGATCCTTCAACGACTTCCCACCGGTGGTACATCTACATCCAGCACATTTGCTAACAATTCTGCGACATCCTAGACAAATCCAATACCAAGTTCAACAGAATTTGCCTCTCATGGAGGAACCTAAAAAAATTGGGACCATTGCTTCATAAGGAGGGAGGAATGATCCAGGTGGATATCGGTGGCCACCCACCTATTCCATTTGGACCCGCACCATACTTTATTGTAGCTTTTCACTTTCAGCACATCTTACTATTTTTAGTAGGTTTTCGAGTCCTGCACTCCTGGAGCTGTTTTGGGGCTCTGATGATCCATCTGGATATTGGTGGCAACCCACCTATTCCATTTGAACACCCACCATCAGTTATTTTCATTTTTAATTTGCAGCAAAACTTATTATTTATAGCATTTTTTCGGGTCCTAAACTTCTGAAGTCGTTTGAGGCCCTAAATGATGTTAATTGGGAAAATCGAGAGAAACATTGGTACATGGATATATGTTGCTCACAAAAAAAATTTTAGTCGTCAGATATATCTTTCTAATGAGCTATTGAGCACGTCAAATGGATATCAGATGCCAAAGTTACGTCCCCGAGTAGTTTAGACACCAATTTACCCAAACGGGACCCACTTTTTTGGCACTTCATCTCCTAGGGTTAGGTTTTTGGACGTTTCGGGTTCGCTATTGTTTCTCAACAATAAATAGGCCTTCTAGGCTCATTGTAACATAGTGGAGGGGCCTCTAGCCATCACATATATTCTCAGAGATATGCTACCAGTCCCCTCGCTTAGTTATTTCCATTATGTCTGTAATAGGTCTTCAAGCCTCAATGTAACAAACTTCAGAGGCTTGTAGCCGCCACATATATTCTCAGAGATAAGATACCAATGCCCTAGATATTTATTTCCATTACGTCTGTAAGCATATTTCGGTCATTTATCATTAATAAAATGAAGCATTATTTCCACTACATCTTTGTGTTTATGGTTATAGGTCTATTCTGTTGCGTTCCTGTATAAATCTGGATCAGTGGTGTCAGAGCAGGTATTTTATTTCTCTGTTTTTCTTTGCATGTTCCGAATGCGGTCAGGGTATAAGGATTTTTGGCTTGATTTGGTTGAATCGTTATGAGATCAGTCTCGCAAACCCCTATGAGCCCCAATGGCAGAAGGAAAGAAAGACGAGGGAGAAGGAGATACTATCAAAATTTTTCTCGAGGAAGCCCTTGAGAAACAGAAGAATGCGATGATGGATAAATTTGCCCAGATCCTTCAATGGTTGCCTACCGGTGGCACATCTACATCCAACATGTCCGCTGACAGGTCTGCGACATCTTGGACAGAATCGATACCAAGTTGAGTAGAATTTGCCTCTCATGGCGGAACTTAACACAATGGGGGACATTGCTTCATAAGGAGGGAAGAATGATCCAGTGAATATCGGTGGCCACCAACCTATTCTATTTGGACCCGCACCATCAATTCTTGCAACTTTTCACTTTCAGCACAACTTACTATTTTTTTGCAGGTTTTCAGGTCCTCTAATCTAAGAGCCATTTTGGGGCCCTAATGATCCAGGTGGATATTGGTGGCCACCAACATATTTCATTTCAATCCCCACCATCAGTTCTTTCCATTTTTAAGTTGCAGCACAACTTACTATTTTTATTAGTTTTCTAGAGCCACTTTGAGGCCCTAAACGACATTTTTTGGGAAACCCAAGAGTAACATGGGTCCATGCACTGACGCTTCTCACACAAAAAGTTGTATTCCTAGGATATATCTTTCTAACAAGCCATTGAGCACAAAAAATGGAGATCGGATGCCAAATTTACGTCCATGGGAAGTTGAAACACCAATTTACCCAAATGGGACCCATAGTTTTGGCACTTCATCTCCTAGGGTTAGGTTTTTGGATGTTTCGGGTTTTCCATTGTTTCTCAACAATAAATAGGCCTTCGAGCCTCATTGTAATATAGTGGAGGGGCATGTGGCCATCACATATCTTCTCAAAGATATGCTACCAGTACCCTCGCTCATCTATTTCCATTATGTCTATAATAGGCCTTCAAGCCTCAATGTAACATAACTTAGAGGCTTGTAGCCACTACATCTCTTCTCAAAGATAAGCTACCAGCACCCTAGCTATTTATTTCTATTTCGTCTGTAAGCATATTTTGGTCATTTATTAATAATAAAATGAAGCATTATTTCCTCTGCATCTCTGTATTTTTGGTTATATGTGTATTTTGTTGCGTTCGTGCATAAATTTGGATCAGTGCTATTAGAGCGGGTCTGTTCTTTCTCTATTTTTCTTTGCATGTCCCCAACGTGGTCAAGGTATAAGGATTTATGGCTAAATCTATTTGAATTGTTACAAAATCAGCCTCGCAAACCCCAACGAGGTACCATGGCGGAAGGAAAGAAAGACAAGGGAGCAGAAGATCCTATCAAAATATTGCTTGAGGAGGCACTCGAGAAACAGAGGAACACGATGATGGATAACTTTTCCCAAATCCTTTAATGGCTGCCTACCAGAAGCACATCTCCATCCAACATGTCTGCCAGATCCTGGACAGATCCAATACAAATTTCAACAGAATTTGCCTCTCATGGAGGAACTTAATGCAATGGGGACCATTGCTTCATAAGGAGGGAGGAATGATCTAGGTGGATATCGGTGGCCACCCACCTATTCCATTTGGACACACACCATCAATTATTGCAGCTTTTCACTTTCAGCACAACTTACTATTTTTAGCAGGTTTTCGGGTCCTGCACTCTCGGAGCCGTTTCGGGACCCTGATTATCCAGGTGGATATTGGTGGCCACCCACCTATTCCATTTGAACCACCACCATTAGTTCTTTCCATTTTTAAGTTGCAGCACAACTTACTATTTTTAGCAGTTTTTCAAGTCCTAAACTTTCGGAGCCATTTTAAGGCCCTAAAGGTTGTTTTTTGGGAAAACTAGGAGCAACATGGGTCCATGAAATGATGATGCTCACACCAAAAGTTGTACTCCTTGGATAGATATTTCTAATGAGATATTGAGTGCTTCAAATAGAGATCAGATGCTAAAGTTACATCTCTGAGAAGTTGAAACACCAATTTACTGAAACAACATACACAGTTTTGGTGCTTCATCTCCTAGGGTTAGGTTTTTGGATGTTTCTGGTTCGCCATTGTTTTTCAACAATAACTAGGCCTTCGAGCCTCATTGTAACACAGTGGAGGGGCCTATATCCATCACATCTCTTCTCAGAGATACGCTACCAGTGCCCTCGCTCATCTATTTCCATTATGTCTATAATAGGTGTTCGAGCCTCAATGTAACACAGTTCAGAGTCCTATAGCCACCACATCTCTTCTCAGAGATAAGCTACGAGCGCCCTAGATGTTTATTTCTATTATGTCTGTAACGATATTTCAATCATTTATTATTAATAAAATGAAGCACTATTTCCACTACATCTCTTTTTTTATGGTTATATGTTTATTCTGTTGTGTTCTTACATAAATTTGGATCAGTGGTGTCAGAGCGGGTATGTATTTTCTCTGTTTTTCTTTGAATTTCCCCAACACGGTTAGGGAATAAGGAGTTCATGCTCGATCAGCTTCAATAGTTGCAAGATCAGCCTTGCAAACCCTAACGACCACCCATGGCGGAAGGAAAGAAAGACGAGGAAGCAGGAGATCCTATCAAAATCTTGCTCGAGGAGGCCCTTGAGAAATAGAGGAATGTGATGATGGAAAAATTTGCCCAGATCCTTCAACGACTTCCCACAAGTGGCACATCTATATCCAACACATCCGCTAACAGGTCTGCAACATCCTGGATAGATCCAATACCAAGTTTAGCAGAATTTGCCTCTCATGGAGGAACTTAACGCAATAGGGACCATTGCTTCATAAGGAGGGAAGAATGATCCAATTGGATATTAGTGGCCAGCCACCTATTCCATTTGGACCTGCACCATCAATTATTGCAAGTTTTTACTTTCGACACAACTTACTATTTTTAGCAGGTTTTCGGGTCCTGCACTCCCGGAACTGTTTTGGGGCTCTAATGATTCATGTGGATATTGGTGGCCACCCACCTACTCCATTTGAACCCCCACCATCAGTTCTTTCTATTTTTAAGTTGAAGCACAACTTACTGTTTTTCGCAGTTTTTTGGGTCCTGAACTTCCGAAGCTATTTCGAGGACCTAAGCGACGTTGTTTTGGGAAAATCTGGAGCAACATGTGTCCATAGATTGATTTTCCTCACAAAAATAGTTGTATTCCTTGGATAGCTCTTTCTAGCGAGCTATTGAGCACGTCAAACGGAGATCGGATGCCAAATTTACGTCCCGGGGAAGTTGAAACACAAATTTACCCAAATGGGACCCACAGTTGTGGCGCTTCATTTCCTAGGTTTAGGTTGTCGGATGTTTTGGATTTTCCATTGTTTCTAAACAATAAATAGGCCTTCGAGCCTCATTTTAACACAGTGGAGGGGCCTATAGCCATTACATCTCTTCTCAGATATATGCTACCAGTGTGCTTGCTCATTTATTTCCATTATGTCTGTAATGGGACTTCGAGTCTCAATGTAACACAATTTAGAGCCTTGTAGCCACCACCTCTCTTCTCCAAGATAAGCTACCAGCGCCCTAGCTATTTATTTCTATTATGTATGTAAGTATATTTCATTCATTTATTATTAATAAAATGAAGCATTATTTCCGCTGCATCTCTGTGTTTATGGTTATATGTGTATTGTGTTGTGTTCCTGCATAAATCTGGATCATTGGTATCAGAGAAGGTCTATTCTTTCTCTATTTTTATTTTCATTTCCCCAATATGGTTAGGGTATAAGGAATTCAGGCTCGATTTGGTTGAATCATTGCAATATTAGCCTCAAAAACCCTAACGACCACCCATGGTGAAATGAAATAAAGACGAGGGAGCAGGAGATTGTATCAAAATATTGCTCGAGGAGGCCCTCGAGAAAAAGAGGAATGTGATGATGGATAAATTTACCCATATCCTTCAACGACTGCCCATCGGCTGCACATTTACATCTAGTGTGTCCGCTAATAGGTCCACGACATCTTGGACATATCCAACACCAAGTTTAACAGAATATGCCTCTCATGGAGGAACTTAAGGCATTGGGGACCATTGCTTCATAAAGAGGAAGGAATGATCTAGTTCAATATTAGTGGTCACCCACCTATTCCATTTGGACCTGCACCATCAATTCTTGCAACTTTTCACTTTCAGTACAACTAACTATTTTTAGCAGGTTTTCAAGTCCTACACTCCCGAAGCCGTTTTTGGTCCCTAATGATCCATATGGATAATGGTGGACACCCACCTATTCCATTTGAATCCCCACCATCAATTCTTTCCGTTTTTAAGTTGGAGCAGAACTTACTATTTTTAGCATTTTTTCGGGTCCTAAACATATGGAGCCGTTTTGAGGCCCTAAACGACTTATTTTGGGAAACCTAAGAGAAACATGGGTCTATCGGTTGATGTTTCTCGGACAAAAAGTTTTAGTCCTCGAATAGATATTTCTAACGAGTTATTGAGCGCATCAAATGGAGATCGGATGCCAAAGTTATGTCCCCTAGAAGTTGAAACACCAATTTACCCAAACAGGACCCACAATTTTGGTGTTTCATCTCCTAGGGTTAGGTTTTTGGATGTTTTGGTTTTTCCATTGTTTCTCAACAATAAATAGGCCTTCGAGCCTTATTGTAACACAGTCGAGGGGCCTATAGCCATCACATCTCTTCTCAAAGATAGGCTACCAGTGCCCTCGCTCATATATTTCCATTATGTCTATAATAGGCCTTCGAGCCTCAATGTAACACAGTTCAAAGGCATGTAGCTGCCACATCTCTTTTCATAGATAAGCTACCAGAACCCTAGCTATTTATTTCTATTACGTCTGTAGGCATATTTCGGTCATTTATTATTAATAAAATGAAGCATTATTTCTGCTCCATCTCTGTGTTTATGGTTATATATATATATATATTGTTGTGTTCTAGCATAAATCCGAATCAGTGGTATCAAAGAGGGTCTTTTCTTTCTCTATTTTTATCTAGACATCCCCAACGCGGTCAGGGTATAAGGATTTTGGGCTCGATCTGGTTGAACCATTGCAAGATCAACCTCGCAAACCCCGATGACCCCCCATGGCGAAAGGAAAGAAAGACAAGGGAGCAGGAGATCCTATAAAAATTTTGCTCGAGGAGGCACTCGAGATATAGAGGAACGTGATGGATAAGTTTGCACAGATCCTTCAATAGCTGCCCACCGACAGCACAACTACATCCAACATGTCTGCGACATCCTGGACAAATCCAATACCAAGTTTAGCAAAATTTTCCTTTAATGGAGGAATTTAATGCAATGGGTACCATTGCTTCATAAGGAGGGAGTAATGATCCAGGTGGATATCGGTGGCCACCCACCTATTCCATTTGGACCTGCACCATCAATTCTTGCAACTTTCACTTTCAGCACAACTTACAATTTTTAGCAGGTTTTCGGGTCCTACACTTCTAGAGCCATTTTGGGTCCTGAATGATCCAAGTGGATATTGGTGGTCACCCAAATATTTCATTTGAACCCCCACCATCAGTTCTTTCCAATTTTAAGTTGCAGCAAAAATTACTATTTTTAGTAGTTTTTCAGGTCCTGAACTTTTGGAGCCGTTTTGAGGCCCTAAAGGACATTTTTTTGGGAAAATTTGGAGCAACATGGGTCCATGGATGGATTTTTCTCACACAAAAAGTTTTAATCCTCAGATAGATCTTTCTAATGAGCTATTAAGCATGTCAAAAGAAGATTGGATGCCAAAGTTACATCCCCTGGAAGTTGAAACACCAGTTTACCCAAACAAGACCCATAGTTTTGGTGCTTCATTTCTTAGGGTTAGGTTTTTCGATGATTCAGGTTCACCATTGTTTTTCAACAATAAATAGGCCATCGAGCCTCATTGTAACATAGTGGAGGGGCTTGTAGCCATCACACCTCTTCTTAGAGATACGCTACTAGTGCCCTCGCCCATCTATTTCCATTATGTCTATAATAGGCCTTCGAGCCTCAATGTAATACAGTTTAGACCCCTGTAGCCACTACATATTTTCTCAGAGATAAGCTCCCAGTGCCCTAGCTGTTTATTTCTATTATGTCTGTAAGCATATTTCGGTCATTTATTATTAATAAAATGAAGCATAATTTCCGCTGCATCTCTATGTTAATGGTTATATGTGTATTCTTTTGTGTTCTTGTAGAAATATGGATCAGTGGTATCAGACCAGGTCTTTTATTTCTCTATTTTTCTTCGCATTTCCCCAACGTGGTGAGGGTATAAGGATTTTTGGCTCGATCTAGTTGAATAGTTGCAATATCACCCTCCCAAACCTTGACGACCCCCCATGGTGGAAGGAAATAAATACGAGGGAGCAAGAGATCCTATCAAAATCCTGCTTGAGAAGGCCTTTGAGAAAACAGAGGAATGCGATGATGGATAAATTTTCCCAGATCCTTCAACGACTTCCCACCGGTAGCACATCTACATCTAGCATGTCCACTAACAGGTCTGCAACATCCTGGACAGATACAATACCAAGTTCAGTAGAATTTTCCTCTCATGCAGGAACTTAACGCAATGGGGACCATTGCTTCATAAGGAGGGAGGAATGATCCAAGTGGATATTGTTGGAATCACTATTGTCGTTAGACCAAAACCCACAAGCTTTAGTCTTCGCTACAATTGTCAGATTTATGATCCACGAGAGGGGGTTAATCCATGTCGCGAAACACATGGGGAGTGTTGAACGCAATGTCCAACAATCTCCCCCCCAATGTGAGCCGATTGAGTTTCAAACATGAGACTTATCGCTCTGATACCACTTGTTGGAATCACGATTGTCGTTAGACCAAAACCCGCAGACCTTAGTCTTCGCTACAATCGTCAGAGTTAGGATCCACGAGAGGTGGTTAGTCCATGTCGTGAAACACACGGGGAGCATTGAACACAATGTCCAATAGATATCGGTGTCCACCCACTTATTCCATTTGGACCCACAAAATCAATTCTTGTAGCTTTTCACTTTCAGCACAACTTACTATTTTTTGCAGGTTTTCGGGTCCTACACTCACGGAGCCATTTTGGGGTCCTAATGATCCAGGTGGATATTGGTGGCTACCCACCTATTCCATTTGAACCCCCACCATCAGTTCTTTCCATTTTTAAGTTAAAGCACAACTTATTATTTTTAGCATTTTTTTGTTTCCTGAGCTTCCAAAGCCGTTTTGAGGCCCTAAACGACGTTTTTTGGGAAAATCGAGAGAAACATGGGGCCATGGATTGATGTTTCTCACACCAAAATTTTTATTCCTCGAATAGATATTTCTAATGATCTATTGAGCATGTCAAACAGAGTTCAGATGCCAAATTTACGTCCCCGGGAAGTTGAAACACCAATTTACCCAAACAGGACCCATAGTTTTGGTGCTTCATCTCCTAAGGTTAGTGTTTAGTCTTTTCTACTGTTGTGGATTAGGCTTTACTTTCTTGTCAACCCAAGTAGGTAAGCTTAGAGATACTTGTCTAACATATATAGACCTAAAAGGATTTAATTTCATGAATGAGGGTTTGTTGCAGCAGGATCCAATACCCTTTTACAAGAGATTGTCCTTTGGTTCCTTACACAATTAAACACCTCTCTAATTAAAACAGATCTATCTTCTTAAAAACAAAGTGCTTATGGTTGTCTGAGATTCTAGTCCTTTTACAAGGTTTCAGCTCACAGAATCTCTTCCAATTTCTGAGATTAACACACTAAAAGAAATTATCTAATTCCTATGGTTTGTTTGAGATCCTAGTCCTCTTACAAGGACTCAATTCACAGAGTCTCTTTCAAATCAGCACACTTAAATCAAACTCATTTAAAAACAGAGATCAAGGTAATAATTTCGAATTCAATCAACAATTAAATCCTCTTACAAGGTTTACTCATTAATCTAGTAATTGAATTTCTCAATTATAACCATCAACATAAAGCAGAAATGATAACTGAAACAATAAGCACACTTCTAATCAAGATTCATGAACTTACAGCATCAGAATTAAATGAAAATGTACTATCAGATCTGAATATATAGATGTAAAAGAAAACATAAAGAAAGTGTACTAGCATTGCATGGGGGCCCTCCACACGTTGCAAGCACACTTGGAGTAACTTCAAATGGAGAAAATACTAGATCATAACACCATGAAGAACTAAATTTGTATCTCTATTGAAGTCTAGAAATTAATTACATAAAAGCATATTTTTTAAGCTTGGCACATAAATCTCATGTCTTTATGTCTCTCTCTACATATCAACTACTAGCCTTCAACATTCTTCTTCTAATTATCATAAATTACAAACAAAAGGAAGCTATTCTCATTCCACCAAAAACCTAACTGACTTCCAAAGAAGGTTGAATTAGTTTGAAACCCTAAACATAAGCAAAATATCAAGTCTGCTCATTTATGATTCAGATTTTTCTACGGAACTGGCTGGGTTTGACCAGCGTTGACCGGATACTTAGGAACTTCGAATCTGAGGTTGAATAGATTTTTCACCATATGGGTACATTCTAGATTAAGCCCTCATCCTTCATTTTGTTCTACCTGTCATGCCACATGTCATAACATAAATCATTTACAGGAAGTTACCAAAACTTGTAATTTCCTGAAAATTTTTAGTTTTTAACATGAAAATTCCACAAATTGATTTCAATGTAAAAATAACAATTATGATACTATATTAATCAATTCCAATAGGATATAAGGGATTTATGAAGGTTTATTAGGGAAAATGGTGGATAATGATGAGATTTTTGGATAAAAAGAAGGCCATGAAATGATACCAACAGTTAGGTTTTTGGATATTTCGGGTTTGCCATTATTTCTCAATAATAAATAGGCCTTTGAGCCTCATTGTCACACAGTGAAGGGGCCTATAGCCATCACATCTCTTCTCGGAGATATGCTACCAGTGCCCTCACTCATCTATTTCCATTATGTCTGTAATAAGCCTTTGAGCCTCAATGTAACATAGTTCAGAGCCCTGTAGCCGCCACATCTCTTCTCAGAGATAAGCTACTAGCACCCTAGTTTATTATTTCTATTACATATGTAAGCATATTTCGATCCTTTATTATTAATAAAATGAAGCATTATTTCCACTACATCTCTATTTTTATGGTTATGTGTATTCTGTTACGTTCCTGCATAAATTTGGATTAGTGTTATCAAAGCAAGTTTGTTCTTTCTCTGTTTTTCTTTGCATGTCCCCAATGCGGTCAGGGTATAAGGAGTTCAGGCTCAAACTAGTTGAACCATTGCAATATTAGCCTCGCAAATCTCGACAACCCCCCATGGCGAAAGGAAAGAAAGACGAGGGAGTAGGAGATTGTATCAAAATTTTGCTCAAGGAGGCCCTCGAGAAACAAAGAAACATGATGATGGATAAATTTTCCCAGATCCATCAATGGCTACCCATCGACAACACATCTACATCTAGCACGTCCGCTAACAAGTCCATGACATCCTGGATAGATCCAATACCAAGTTCAGCGGAATTTACCTCTCATAGAGGAACTTAACGTAATGAGGACCATTACTTCATAAGGAGGGAGGAATGATCCAGGTAGATATCGATGGCCACCCACCTATTCCATTTGGACCCACACCATCAATTCTTGCATCTTTTCACTTTCAGCATAACTGACTATTTTTAGCAGGTTTTCGGGTCTTGCACTCCCAGATCATTTTGGGGCCCTAATGGTCCAGGTGGATATTGGTGGACACCGACCTATTCCATTTGAACCCCCACCATTATTTCTTTCCGTTTTTAAGTTGCAGCACAACTTAATATTTTTAGTATATTTTCCGGTCCTGAACTTCCTGAGCCATTTTGAGGCCCTAAACAGCGTTTTTTGGGAAACTTGGGAGAAAGTTGGATTCATGGACTGATGTTTCTCACACCAAAAGTTGTATTCCTCATATAGATATTTATAACAAGCTATTGAGCATGTCAAATAGAGATCAGATGCCAAAGTTATGTTCCTAGGAAGTTGAAACACAAATTTACCCAAATGGGACCCACAGTTCTGGCACTTCATCTCCTAGGGTTAGGTTTCTGGATATTTCAGACTTTCCATTGTTTCTCAACAATAAATAGGCCTTTGAGCCTCATTATAACATAGTGAAGGGGCCTGTATCCATCACATATCTTCTCATAGATATGCTACCAGTGTCCTCGCACATCTATGTCCATTATGTTTGTCATAGGCCTTCAAGCCTCAATGTAACACTGTTCAAAGGCCTGTAGCCGCCACATCTCTTCTTAGAGATAAGCTACCAACGCCCTAGCCTTTTATTTCTATTACGTCTATAAGCACATTTATTTCAGTTATTATTAATAAAATGAAGCATTATTTCAACTGCATCTCTGTCTTTATGGTTATATGTGTATTATGTTGCATTCCTGCATAAATCCAGATCAGTGGTATTAGAGCGAGTCTGTTCTTTCTCTATTTTTCTTTGCATGTCCCCAATGCGGTTAGGGTATAAGGATTTCGGGCTCGATCTGGTTGAACCATTGCAATATCAGCCTCGCAAACCCTGACGACCCCCCATGGTGGAAGGAAATAAAGAAGAGGGAGCAGGATATCCTATCAAAAAATTTCTCGAGGAGGCACTCGAGAAACATAGGAACGCGATGATGGATAACTTTTCCCAGATCCTTCAACGACTGCTTAGTGAAGTTTTCAACAAGAAACAATGAAATTGGAAACCGGAAACAACATCCTTGATCCCAGTGAAAATTAAGCACCTACACTAGGTGGGGCCCACATAGGCTATTTTTAGGTGGATGTCTATTTATAGATGCATGAACAAATTCTATTTATATATGAGGTCTATTTATAGATGTATGTGCAAGTTCTATTTATAGATTGCATGTGTACTTATAGATGCATGTTGACTATTATTACCCCTTAATAAGGGTTGCACAATAAACAATAATATCTTCTCAATGAGCACTTGGAAATAGTTGAATGAAGTGGAAAATCAGTTAGCTATAGGAATTTTGAGTTAAGAGGTTGGTTGGTGGGACATGCAAGTGGAAGTAGTTGTAGCTAAGTGATTGGAAGTTGTAACAGAGTTGGAAGTGTAGTTATGAAAGTTGTAAAGTAGTTTAACTCTGTTAAGTGAGTTAAACTCAGTTGTGGTAGTTGTAACTGAAGATACGCTAGTGAGAGATCAAGTGAATTAATTATTAATTAATTCACAATTAGTGGTGTCACATGCAACTAAAGATTTAGTACTATTAATTGCATGCATGTAAGATCCAGTTGAGATGTAGGTTAAAGGGACAGTTGACTATCAGTTGTGACATTAGTGGTTGCACACATGAAACCACACACGCACATTGGATGTGTACATGATATTGACGCAGTCAAGGAAGGCAATTTATCATTCATTCAAGGGTTCTTTACCATCAAGGATTGTGTAGAGGAGGCAGGCTGTCTGGAGGCAGTAAATTGGCTAAGGAACTTGCCAATTTTTGTATGACAGTGTCAGAAAATTAGCTCATGTACTGGGAGCTCTTGGAGTAGATATTGGTATGTAATTTTTCCATGATCCATGATATATAAATAATATATGATAGTGGATTTTTAGATTTATGCTTTCTCAGTAAAATTATCTATGTTATGTGTGATTGATCTTTCTTCATGATATTGTGATTGGTGATTGTTGTTTAAATTCCACAAAGATTTTATAGAAGTGATTTTGTATTTAAAAGTGGCATATAATTGTTAGATAAGGAGAATTCAGGCAATACATGTAATTTTTATTAAAATTTCTACATGGTATCAGAGCACAAGAGATTGCAATTTTGAAGCAGGAGCTCGGTTTGTTGGTGGAAAGAAATCAAATTTGCAAAAATGCTTTCTTGGCACTATAGCTCATTCAATATTGAAATGGATTTCAGTGGCTTGAGGTTAGAGTATGCACTCGAGGGCAACTCGAACTATATTTCTTGGAAGGACAAGATGGAGGAAGTACTCGAAGATAATGGCTTGAAGGAATTCATTGAAAAAGATGTTCCTAAGCCAGATGCTGTAGATGCTGCTAATCTTGATGCATGGCAAAAGAAGGTGGAAAAGGCAAGGAGGATTCTATAGGAGGGAGTACGATACCACATTGTTTCAATCCTCCATGGGAAATCCACACCATATGTTATGTGGAAGGATTTGACAGATCTATTCCAAAGTAGCAGTGACCATAGGAAATTGGCTCTCAAAGATAAAATCAGGAAGACCAAGATGAAAAAGAATGACACTATTCTGGTATACTTAAAAAATTTTGTCCAATGTCGGGATGAACTTGGGAGTGTAGGAATAAGTGTTTTTGATGATGATTTTGTGAGTTTGGCTCTCCTAGGACTTCCTAAGAGTTGGTACATTTATGAAGACTTTTTCAATGGACGGGAAACATCGCCAGACAGGGAACGACTGTGGTCGGATCTGGTGCAGGAGGAGTTCAGGCGGAACACCAGAGATGAATCTTCATTAAAGCATGATGATGAAGAGGATTTTTCTTTGGCTACCAAGGTGAAGAAGGGTAAGAGGAATAAATTCCATTCTAAATATGAGGCCGGTGAAGATGGCAAGGAGAACAACATGTCCAAAGTGAAGTGTTTTCACTGTCACGAGCATGGACATATTGCCACAAATTGTCCACAAAAGAAGAAGTACAAGATGGTTGCTAGAGCTGTAGCTGGTGAGGCTCTTGCCTTGAAATTTTTGCTTCACTTCTCATTTATCACATGCATGGTGTTAAGTGAATTAGGATCGGGGTGGTACTTGGATAGTGGTGCTTCCTTTCACATGACGAGAGATAAGAAAATTTTCAGTGACTTGGAGGAGAAATATCTCTAGATGCATATTGAGTTGGGCGATGATGGATGATACAGTGTGACTGGAATTGGTACCATTACCTTTTAGAGGGCATCAGGTAAACTCTTTCATTTAAAAGATGTAATTCATGTACCAGGTTTGAAGAAAAATTTAGTCTCAGTCGTAATGTTAGAGGATAAAGGCTATGATGTTATCTTTAGTGAAGGAAAAATTTTCCTACAACACAAAGAAACAGGGCAGGCCAAGAAGGTTGGGATTCGAGTTGAGAATCTCTATAGACTTGATGTATATGGGATTTCTATAGATATTTCTACTATTGGGAAGTGTAAGAAAGCCATGCAATTTATCCTTGAGAGGGAGCTAGATTTTCATGCAGGGAAATGTGAAACTCAAGATGTGGAGTAGCCACATGCGGAGGATCATGGAGTGGTACCAACCACTCATGCAGAGAAATTTCGACCCAGATGGGCAGAGGGAGTGCATGCAGCTATACCACTAGGTAAGAGGTGGGGTGACATGCATGAATAATACCAAGAAGAAATCTCTAGGTAGGATTCATTGAGATGATGTGGATCTCATGAATCAAACCTAGCTACGAGGAGCCCACAGAGCAGCAGTAGAAGGATCAGTTGGATTGATGCAGTCAAATGTTGTGAGGACATGAAATAAAAGTGACAGTGTCAGATACTCGAGCACAAATCAGAGTGGATAGCAAGTGCAGAGTGTATGGCTGTAGAGTTTAACAACGCAGTGGATCCAGAAGACATGTGCAGTTGGTACCAACATAAGTCAAAATACTTTGATGATAAATGCATTATATTGATTCAGTTGTTTTGAGCATATTCAGTTTTAGAAATGTTGCATGCAAAGGTTGCATGGCGCATGCATGGAGTTGCATGTCACATGCATGGAGTTTCATGTCACATGAAAGGACATTCCTTTATTTTTGAGAGGGAGTGTTGAATTTTGCAACAAGAAATAGTGAAATTGGCAACCAGAAACAACATCCTTGATCCTAGTGAAAATTAAGCACCTACACTAGGTGGGGCTCACACAGGCTATTTTTAGGTGGATGTCTATTTATAGATGCATGAAAAAATTCTATTTATAGATGTATGTGCAAGTTCTATTTATAGATTGCATGTCTATTTATAGATGCATGTCAACTATTATTATCCCTTAATAATAGTTGGACAATAAACAATAATCTATTCTCAATGAGCAATTGGAAATAGTTAATTGAAGTGAAAAATTAGTTAGCTATAAGAATTTCGAGTTAACAGGTTGGTTGGTGGGACATGCAAGTGGACTAAGTTGTAACTGAGTGATTTGAAGTTGTAACAGAGTTGGAAGTGCAATTATGAAAGTTGTAAAGTAGTTTAATTCAGTTAAGTGAGTTAAACTCAATTGTGCTAGTTGTAACTGAAGATACAATAGTGAGGGATCAAGAGAATTAACTATTAATTAATTCACAATTAGTGGCCTCACATGCAACTGGAGATTTACTACTATTAACTGTTTGCATGTCAGATCCAGTGGAGACCCAATTGAGATGTAGGTGAAAGGGACAATTGACCATCAGTTGTGAGATTAGTGGTTGCACACATGTGAGCACACACACACATTGGATGTGCCCATGATATTTACGCAGTCAAGGAAGGCAATTTATCATTCATTCAGGGGTTCTTTACCATTAGGGATTGCACAGTGGAGGCAGGTTGTATGGAGGCAGTAAATTTACTATGGAACTTGCCATTTTATGTATCACAGTGTGAGACAATTAGCTCATGTACTGAGAGCTCTTGGAGTAGAGATTTGTATGCAATTGTTTCATGATCCATCATATATACATAATATATAATAGTGGGGTTTTTAGCTTTATGCTTTCCCGATAAAATTATATGTGTTATGTGTGATTGATATTTCTTCATGATATTGTGATTGGCGATTGTTGTTCAAGTTCCGCAAATATTTTGCAGAAGCATTTTTGTATTTGAAAGTTGCATCTAATTGTTAGATCAGGAGATTCCAAGAAATACATGTAATTTAAAATTTCTACACTACCCACCGGCGACACATCTACATCCAGCATATCTGCTAACAAGTCTACGACATCCTAGATAGATCCAATACCAAGTTCAGCAAAATTTTCCTCTCATGGAGGAAATTAACACAATGGGGACCATTTCTTCATAAGGAGGGAGGAATGATCCAGGTGGATATCGATGGCCACCCACCTATTCCATTTAAACCCGCACCATCAATTCTTGCAGCTTTTCACTTTCAACACAAATTACAATTTTTAGCAGGTTTTCGGGTCCTGCACTCCTGGAGCTGTTTTGGGGCCCTAATGATCCAGGTGGATATTTGTGGCCACCCACCTATTCCATTTCAACCCCCACCATCAGTTCTTTACATTTTTAACTTGCACCACAACTTACTATTTTTAGTAGTTTTTCGAGTCCTGAACTTCAGGAGCCGTTTTGAGGCCCTAAAGGACATTTTTGGGGAAAAATGGGAGCAGCATGGGTCAATGGATCAATTTTTATCACAAAAAAAGTTTTATCCCTCAGACAGATCTTTCTAATAAGCTATTGAGCACGTCAAACGAATATCGGATGCCAAATTTACGTCCCCGGGAAGTTGAAACACCAATTTAGCCAAACGGGACCCATAGTTTTGGCGCTTCATCTCCTAGGGTTAGGTTTTTGGAAGTTTCAGTTTTGCCATTGTTTCTCAACAATAAATAGGCCTTCAAGCCTCATTGTAACATAGCAGAGGGTCCTGTAGCCATCACATCTCTTCTTAGAGATAGGTTACTAGTGCCCTCGGTCATCTATTTCCATTATGTCTGTAATAGGACTTCGGGCCTCAATGTAACACAGTTCAAAGGAATGTAGCCGCCACATATCTTCTCACAGATAAGCTACCAGCGCCCTAGCTGTTTATTTCTATTACATCTCTAAGCATATTTCAGTCATTTATTATTAATAAAATGAAGCATTATTTCCGCTGCATCTCTATGTTTATGGTTATATGGGTATTATGTTGCATTCCTGCATAAATATGGATCAATGGTATTAGAGCGGGTCTATTCTTTCTCTATTTTTCTTTGCATTTCCCCAACATGGTTAGGGTATAAGGAATTTGAGCTCGATCTCGTTGAAGAGTTGCAAGATCAACTTCGCAAACCCTGACAACCCCCCATGGAGGAAGGAAAGAGAGAGAAGGGAGTAGGAGATACTATGAAAATCTTGCTCGACGAGGCCCTCAAGAAACAGAGGAATGCAATGATGGATAGATTTTCCCAGATCCTTCAACGACTACCCACCTACGGCACATCTATATCCAACAGGTCCGCGACATCCTGGACAGATCCAATACTAAGTTCAACAAATTTTGCCTCTCATGGAGGAACTTAACGCAATGGGGACCATTGCTTCATAAGGAGGGAGGAATGATCCAGGTGAATTTCAGTGTCCACCCACCTATTCCATTTGGACCCGCACTATAAATTCTTGCAGCTTTTCACTTTCAGCACAACTTACTATTTTTAGCAGGTTTTCAGGTCCTACACTCCCAGATCCATTTTGGGGCCCTAATGATCCAGGTGGATATTGGTGGCCACCCACATATTCCATTTCAACCCCCACCATCAGTTCTTTCTGTTTTTAAGTTGCAGCACAAGTTACTATTTTTATCAGTTTTTCAGGTCCTGAACTTCTGGAATCATTTTGAGGCCCTAAACGACGTTTTTTGGGAAACCCGGGAGCAACATGGGGGCATGGAAAAATGTTTCTCACACCAAAAGTTGTAGTCCTTAGATAGATCTTCCTAATGAGGTATTGAGTGTGTAAAATAGAGATCGGATGCCAAAATTATGTCCCCGGGAAGTTGAAACACCAATTTACCCAAACGAGACCCACAGTTTTGGCGCTTCATCTCGTAGGGTTAGGTTTTTGGATGTTTTGGGTTGGCCATTGTTTCTCAATAATAAATATGCTTTGAGCCTCATTGTAGCATAGTGGAGGGGCCTGTAGCTATCACATCTCTTCTCAGAGATATGCTACCATTTCCCTCGCTCATCTATTTCCATTATGTCTGTAATAGGCCTTCGAACCTCATTGTAACATAGTTCAGAGGCCTGTAGCTACCACATCTCTTCTCAGAGATAAGCTACCAATGCCCTAGTTGTTTATTTGTATTACGTATGTAAGCATATTTTGGTCATTTATTATTAATAAAATGAAGCATTATTTTCGATGCATCTCTGTGTTTATGGTTATATGTGTATTCTCTTGTGTTCCTCCATAAATCTGAATCAGTGTTATCAAAGTGAGAATGTTATTTCTCTATTTTTGTTTGCATGTCCCCAATGCGGTTCGGGTATAAGGATTTCGGGCTCGAACTGATTGAACCGTTGCAAGATCAGCCTTGCAAACCCCGATGACTCCCCATGGCAGAAGGAAAAAAAGATGCGGGAGTAGGAGATCCTATCAAAATATTGTTTGATGAGGCCCTCGAGAAACAAAGGAACGCGATGATGGATAACTTTCCCTAGATCCTTCAACGGGTGCCCACTAACAACACATCTACATCTAGCACGTCCGCTAACATGTCCGCGACATCCTAGATAGATCCAATACCAAATTCAGTAGAATTTGCCTCTCATGGAGGACCTTAACGCAATGGGGACCATTGCTTCATAAGGAAGGAGGAATGATCTAGGTGGATATCAATGGCCACCCATCTATTCCATTTGGACCCGCACCATCAATTCTTGCAGCTTTTCACTTTCAGCATAACGTACTATTTTTAACAGGTTTTTGGGACCTGCACTCCCGTATCCATTTTGGGGCCCTATTGATCCAGGTGGATATTGGTGGCCACCCACCTATTCCATTTGAATTGCCACAATTATTTCTTTCCATTTTTAAGTTGCAGCACAACTTACTATTTTTATCAATTTTTTAGGTCCTGAACTTCTGGAGTTGTTTTGAGGCCCAAAAGGATGTTTTTTGGGGAAAACTGGGAGCAACATGAGTCCATAGACCGATGTTTCTCACACCAAAATTTGTTTTCCTCAGATAGATATTTCTAATGAGCTACTGAGCACGTGAAACGAAGATCGGATGCCAAAGTTACATCCTCGGGAAGTTGAAACACCAATTTATCCAAACGGGACCCATAGTATTGGCACTTCATCTCCTAGGGTTAGGTTTTTGGATGTTTTGGGTTCGCCATTGTTTCTCAACAAAAAATAGGCCTTTAAGCCTCATTGTAACATAGTGGAAGGGGTTGTAGCCATCACATCTCTTCTCAGATATATGCTACCTGTGCCCTTACTCATCTATTTCCATTATGTTTTTAATAGGCCTTTAAGTGTCAATGTAACACAGTTTAGAGGTCTGTAGCTACCACATCTATTATCAAAGATAAACTACCAGTGCCCTAGCTGTTTATTTCTATTACATCTGTAAGCATATTTCGGTTAGGTATTATTAATAAAATGTAGCATTATTTCCACTGCATCTCTGTCTTTATGGTTATATGTGTATTATGTTGCATTCCAACATAAATCTAGATCGATGGTATCAGAGTGGGTCTTTTATTTCTCTGCTTTTCTTTGCATTTCACCAACGCGGTCAGGGTATAAGGAGTTCAACCTCGATCTGGTTGAACAGTTTCAAGATCAGCCTAACAAACCCTAACAACCCCTCATTTTAGAAGGAAAGAAAGACGAGGGAGTAGGAGATCCTATCAAAATATTGCTCTAGGATGCGCTCGAGAAACATAGGAATGCGATGATGGATAAATTTGCCCAGATCCTTCAACGGTTTCCCACCGGCGGCTCATCTACATCCAGCACGTTCGCTAGCAGGTCCATGACATCCTAGACAGATCCAATACCAAGTTCAGATGAACTTGCCTCTCATGGAGGAACTTAATGTAATGGGGACCATCGCTTCATAAGGAGGGAAGAATGGTCCAAGTGGATATCGATGTCCACCCACCTATTCCATTTCGACCCGCACCATCAATTCTTGAAGCTTTTCACTATCAGCATAGCTTACTATTTTTGGCAGGCATTCGGGTCCTACACTCCTAGAGTCATTTTGGGGAACTAATGATCTAGGTGGATATTAGTTGCCACACACCCATTCTATTTGAACCCCCACCAACATTTCTTTCCTTTTTTAAGTTGCAGCACAAACTACTATTTTTAGCAGTTTTTTGGGTCCGGAACTTCTAGAGCCGTTTTGAGGCACTAAACGAAGTTTTTTGGGAAAACCAGGAGCAACATTTTTCTATGGGTCCATGGAGCGTGTCTATCGGAGATCAGATGCCAAAGTTATGTTCCCGGAAATTTCAAACACCAATCTACCCAAAATGGACCCACAGTTTTGGCGCTTCATCTCCTAGGGTTATTTTTTTGGATGTTTCAGGTTTGCCATTGTTTCTCAACAATAAATAGGCCTTTGAGCCTCATTGTAGCACAGTGGAGTTGCATGTATCCATCACATCTATTCTCAGAGATAAGCTATGAGTGCCCTCGCTCATCTATTTACATTATGTCTGTAGTAGGCCTTTGAGCCTCAATGTAACATAGTTGAGAGGCCTGTATCAGCCACATATCTTCTTAGAGATAAGCTATCGGTGTCCTAGCTGTTTATTTCTATTAGGTCTGTCAGAATATTGCGGTAATTTATTATTAATAAAATGAAGCATTATTTCTGCTGCATCTCTGTGTTTATGGTTATATGTGTATTTTGTTGCATTCCTGCATAAATCTGAATCAATGGTATCAGAGCGAGTCTATTCTTTCTTTGTATTTCTTTGCATGTCCCCAACGCGGTCAGGGTATAAGGAGTTCGGGCTTGATCTGGTTGAACAATTGTAATATAAGCCTCACAAACCTCGATGACCCCCCTGTGGTAGAAGGAAAGAAAGACGAGGAAGCAAGAGATCCTATCAAAATCTTGCTCGAGGAGGCCCTCGAGAAACATAGGAACATGATTATGAATAAATTTGGCCAGATCCTTCAACGAGTGCCCACCAGCGGCACATCTACATCCAACACGTCTGCTAACAGGTCTGCGACATCCTGGATAGATCCAATACCAAGCTGAGCAGAATTTGTCTCTCATGGAGGAAATTAACACAATGGGGACCATTGCTTCATAAGGAGGGAGGAATGGTACACATGGATATCAGTGGCCACCCACCTATTCCATTTGAACCCGCACCATCAATTCTTGCAGCTTTTCACTTTAAGCATAACTTACTATTTTTAGCGAGGTTGGTTTTGGGTCCTACCTCCACAGGTACATTGCAGGGCATGTAGTCAGTGGATATTGGTTGCCACCCACCTATTCCATTTGAACCCCCACACCATCAATTATTTCCATTTTTAAGTTGTAGCACATGTTGAGCCTCAAAATTGTGCTTTCTTTCATTCCATTTTACCTCATTTTCCTTTGTCCATTGCCATCCTAGACCCAATTGATCAATGAATATAGTTAAAATTACTTCTAGAATGATTTACATGACTGACTTGCTAAGTTTTTGTGATTTTTTCCATTGTAAAGCATTTTGACCGGAACTAGCTGCAGAATGCAGACATTCCGTAGCTAACTAGCGATTCTACAGCTGCCTTCACGTTTGAGTATGTTTCCGGAGTGGCCTCTCGGGAAAACCGCATATGGGCATAATCCACGTCATGTCTACATGGTTCGTTGCTCATCATGGAGGAAGAAACAGTGCAGGTACGGTTTTGGAACGTGGGAGGAACCACGGTAGGAGCGACTTCTATTAGAATTTTGTCTCGGTCCGGATGTCTTTTTCCTCTTCACGTATACACTTCAAGAGTCCTAATGTGATTCCGATAAGGAAGAACGGTGTTCTGAAATGTTGCAAGTCTTGTTATGTGCATTTGCTTTATAAACACTTGGAAACCGAGAGCTATGTTAGATTTGATGTTAGATTTTATGCTAGATTTTGTTTAGACTACTGTGCTACATTTACGAGAAACATGAGAGTGTTATGTTCAAGTTCTTTCATCACTAATGCAGCCGAGACGGTGTTGTTGTGAAGGCGTTGATTTAATTTTGGAGTTGAATTCCGTCGAGTGGTGAGGGCCTCTTGCACGGATTTATTTTGCGTAAATTAGATAAGTCTTCTAGTTTGCCTTTACGTTTTGAATTTGAATTAATAGTTGTTTTAATTAATACCGTAGTTGTACTCATTCTAACTCTTCCACAAGAAGCTCTTCAAAAGACTATAATGATGAATGGGAAATGACTATAGTATTTTAGGATTAGGATTGAATTCATAGTTGTTTTTAATTAGCTACGCTAGTTGTACTCATTCTAATTCTTCCATACGACGAAGCTCTTCCAATGATTATAATAGTGAATGGGAAATGGCTATAGTCTTGTAAGACTTAGTTGTAGTTTTTGTTGTTCATCATCACGGTTACACTTGTTCCAATCACTCTTCCACAAGAAGAAACTCTTCCAAGAAATTCTTAAGAAGTTCAAGACATGGCCCAGTGATAATGAATGATTTGGTTATGTGTTTGTACTAAGTATCATCTCTTTTCTTGCTCTTAAACGCTTGCCCAAGTTTATCATAATGATGAGTAGGATATGGATATGATATCTTGAGTTTCATTTTCTTTCAGTCCTTTATGTTTGCATTTACCACTCAATTACACGGTCGAAATTGTTCCTAGCTCTTCAAAAGAAGGAATTATTACAAAATATCAATAATGATGGACAAATAGATTGTGTAATTTCATAGAGTAATGCATGATAGCATAGTTAGGATGCGCCGGAGTTTCATGCACTTAATTCATGATTCGGTTATTTTTATTTGAGTTTGATAATGACTTGTAGTTTAGCATTGTTTTAGATTAGTGGCATCTTAAGTTCATTCTTAGATTAACTCATTGCACTTGCACTCCACATCAGTTGTCATCCACTTGCACATTAGATTAACTTCGGTTGTTAGGATTAATAGCTTGACCTTCATTATTCACAAACCTCTTCTTGTTCTAAAATCCATAATTGACCTATAACCATATGAGCAGAAGACAACATCATTTTAAGGCTGAAGTACCTCTGCAATTTCCTCATCATTTCATAAACGAGCTCTCCACTCAAAAGACTACTTTGAAAAAGAAATCAATAACTCTTGAGTAAAGGTTTTGTGACATTCAATTAAATTGCGGGATGAACTAGGAACTAGTCTTAGAATAGAAGATCTTAGAATGGTATCAATGTTTTTCCTCCAAATCTGTTTCAAATCTCTAATTAAGGACAAAAATGTTACATCATTGTAAGATTAGTTATTTAATTGTTTAGTTAGAGGATTTGCATACTCGATGATCATTTCTAAAGTTTAGTTTGTGTTTTGGATTATTTGTTTGAAAGTCATTATCAAGCTTTGCTTTATTTGATCATAGTTTAGGTCGGCTTGATGTTTCCAATTGCATTTGCCATTTGTTATTCATCAATTAGGTTTAACTCTGTTTTTTAATCATCATTTCCATCAACTTTCTAGGCATTTTTCCTTGTGAACATAAAACCACCAAAGACCAAAAAACATCATAAACCACCACAAAAGACCAAAAACATCACAAAACACTACACACAATGCATTAGGAAAAAACACCTAGGTACATACGATATACTTCACTTGACGAGTTTACAAATCACGGTTGACAATTAAATAGCCTCGGTTTAGGAGACTAGGTGAGACCAAACATTTTGAAATACAGCCGTTGCCGGGGAAGTGAAAACTAGGTAACTAACTGTTTCTTAGCATCCAAAAAAAATTTATGCGTAGGGAGAGAGATTCAGGGGAATATTTATAAGCGACGGTAGAAGTTTGATTTCTAAAATTTTCCCACTTGTTTTCATCTAGATCCGGATTTAATTACCTTCAACTCAAACCCATATTCCATCCTCTTCGATCCCTAGACTTCTAGAAAATCTAAGGTCAAATATTCCATTAGAAGAAACCTTCCACTTCATCCCACTTGAACACTGCCATAGAAGAAGATCTAAAAACTCTGTTAGGAACACAAACCTTTCACTTCACGGGAGAGTCAACCATGGCGAAGAAGGAGGAGGAGGAGTTTTTAATGGAGAACACACATTATTTGGAGGTAGAGGTAAGAGGTAGAGGAGAGGAGGAAGAGGTGCAAATGGAGGAAGAGGTAGAATAGGAAGCTCTTTTGGGTTCCCTATACTTGATGAAGAAACCAATACAACCATGAAAAACATTTCACCTCACATCCTTCCAAACTTCTATGGACTTAAAATTTGAAGATCCTGAAACTTTCTTATTCCAAATTTGAAGTGATGTGTAGGACTTATGACTACTTACAAGATGCTCAAAAAAGCGAGAAGTATTTCCTTCAACTTTGAAGGGAGCGACGTGAGAGTGGTTTATGAGCCTAATCCCGGTAGTTCTATCTGAACATGGGAAGATATGAAACAAGAATTTCTAGAGAGATACTTGGATTATTGTATGCCGGTTAATCATAAGGAAGAAGTGTTCAAGATGTTACAAAAAGAAGATGAAAACTTAGAAGATTTGTTGGAAAGATTTAATTACAACATCAAAAGGGCAAAAATGGAAAATCTAGATAAGGACACCTTAAAAGCTCTTTTGTTGAAAAAAATTAGGGATGAATGGTTGGATATTCTTAACATGATGGGAAAAGGGGATATATGCAACTTGCACATTACGAGAATATCGGAGTTATGTATTAACCTTTCAAGAGAAAATCTAAAGCTGTCAAAGGTCCAGAGATCAAAAAAAGAAGCTCTTGCGAGAAATGAAATCATCACATGCAGGACGGTAAGTAGATCGAAATTGGACACATGCTTGATGATTTTAGAGGTACGACATCTTAGGGAATCTTAGTGAACAAATAGACACCCTCAAGATACAAAACAAGCAAAAATTTGAATCCGATGCCTTGGCAATCTTTTGTCCCAAATGTAGAAAGAAACATGCCCTAAGAGAGTGTCCTTTGGATGTAAAAGTTGTAAGAAACTGTGTCATATGTTACGAGAAGGAGATGAGACCAAGAATTGTCCTTCTCTTCTGGTCTCAAGTACGTTTTTCAAGAAGAAACTCCTACGAGATTCCACAGAGTCTCTTAACTTTGAATCTAGAAGACCTTAGCGGGGACCTCGGACAAGGATTCCATGATCAAATGTATAATCAACCTCCACCTTGGAATTCTTGTGACAACCTTGGCCCCAATTTCAAAATCAATCTCAAGCTTGGGCACAAGGATCACAAAGTCCCTATGGAAGATGCTCTCCATACTATCGGTATCCACCATCCTATCCACCATATCCACATTTTTATCCTCCAAAATCCTCAACAAAATTTTCCTCCAAATCTTAACAAAACTTTCAACAAAATCCTCAACAACATCATCGAGAACCAACCACATCAAAATAAACCACTTCCATTACCATTTCCTCAAAAATCCAACCAATTGCCACATTCGGCCCATACCAAACCCCAATAATAAGAATCTCAGAATACATATGATAGAAGGTCAACGGTTTCCAACTTATTCAGTACTCCTCTAGACCTTAGTGATGTTCAACCCAGGTACGGAAGGATACTTGAAGGAAACTAGCCACCGTGATCATACAAGAATAAGATAGTCGAGGAGAATACCTACGGGTTAATAAAGTCTTGAGGAAGACACATCCTTTCAAGATCCAAAACATTGAAAAACTAAAACAAAAAGATCCAATAAATCCAACTCCTGTATTAGAGCAACCATCCATATCTACTTCTATACCTCCCTTTCCGGAAAGATTACAAATTGATAGAGGTGTAGAAAAACAAATCATGGTGCCTAATTATGATTTCTTAGATGAATTGAGAAATGTTTGCATTAAAATTCCATTATTGCAAGCCATCAAGGAAATCCCAATTTTAGCCAAAACAATAAAGGAGTTTAGTATGAAGACAACAAGAAAAAGAATAAGAGAAACCAAGAAAATTCAACTGGTAGGACAAATAGCAGACATTATGATGGGTAAGATTACTATTCCAAAGTACCTTGACCCAGAAAATCCAGTTGTCAAAATCCACATCAATGGAATTGAAATTCAAAACACACTCATTGACTTAGGAGCAGCAATAAATATCATGAGTAGACAAATCATGGACAAACTGAAACTTCCTAATCTTCTCTTTACACCCACACTATTGCAATTAGCAGATAGATCTGTGATCAAACCAGATGGGGTAATAGAAGACATTCCAGTGTCCCTAGATTCTTGGGAATACCCTGTGGATTTCATGATCCTAACTCCCAAGAATAATCTAGGAGGCCATCCTGTTATATTAGGAAGACCTTGGTTGGCTACAGCTGATGCTTTTATTAGTTGTAGGTCTGGTGATATGTATATTTCTGATGGTAGTTCAACTAAGAAATTCACTTTATATCCTCCAGCTAGGACAATTACAGATCTAGATGACACTTAATGGATAGAGGATGAAGAATATTTACAACCACTCTTCACAATTTCAGAAATTAGTGAAGATAATCAAATTCTGAATACTCTAGAAAACTTTGAATCTTCTCCAGAACATAAACATGAATCATTTCAGGAGGGATCCAATATTGAATTTTTGTCATCTAGGCAGATGTCTCTTCATTCTATGGACAAATTTGGCAGCTCTACCAGTGAAATCTTTCCAGGAAAAACTTTGAATATAAATTAAAACCTAGAAAAATCTCAACAAGAAGAGTTAGTCAAAGTATTACAGAGACATTCCTCTGCATATGCATGGGAATACACTGACATGAAAGGGATAAGTCCCAAGACTTGTACTCATCATATCTATATAGAGGCAAATTGCAAACCAATCAGACAGCCTCAAAGACGGATGAATCCAAATCTTAGGGAAATTGTCAAGGAAGAATTGCAAAAATTGTTAAATGTTAATTTCATTTATCCTATTTCAGATAGTCAGTGGGTTTCTCCTTTGGTGATTGTGCCTAAGAAAAATGGAAAATGGAGGGTGTGTGTTGACTACCGAGAACTGAATAAAGATACTCTTAAAGACCATTTTCCCTTACCTTTCATAGATCAAGTATTAGATACATTAGCAGGTAAAAAGTACTTTTCATTCCTAGATGGGTTTAGTAGTTACAATCAAATCCAAGTAGCACTTGAAGACCAAGATAAAACCACATTTACTTGTCCTTGGGGTACCTATGCCTACCGAGTATTGCCATTTGGATTATGCAATGCACTTGCAACATTCCAAAGGGCAGTATTAGGAATTTTTTCGGATCTAATACATGACTGTGTAGAGGTGTACATGGATGATTTCACAGTTTATGGGGACACATTTGAAGAAGCTTTAGAAAACTTGGAAAAAGTCTTAAAAAGATGTCAAGAAGCAAACCTTTCACTTAGTCATGCAAAATGTTTTATGATGTTTACTGAAGGTATTGTTTTAGGGCACCACATTTTAGGGGATGGGATTAGAGTTGATGAGGCAAAAGTTGAAGTCATTTCTAACCTATCCATTCCAAGTTGTCAAAGAGATGTTAGAAGTTTTCTAGGATTTACAGGGTATTATCGGAGATTTATAGAAAACTTCACCAAAATAGCATCTCCACTCTTCAAATTACTCACCAAAGATTGTAAATTTAAGTGGACTTCTGATTGCCAGTTAGCTTTTGAAACCCTGAAAACCAAAATTTCTGAAGCACCTATATTAAGGGGACCTAACTGGAAGTTACCTTTTCATATCTCGACAGATGCTTCCGATACAGCTTTAGGAGTAGTATTGGGACAGAAAGATTTGATTCCCTATGCCATCTATTATACCAGTAAAAATTTGACTCCTGCAGAGTTAAACTATACTGTAACTGAAAAAGAGTTTTTAGCTGTTGTTCATGCCATAAACAAGTTTAGACACTATATAACAGGCTATGAAACTTTTGTTCACACTGATCATTCTTCCATTAGATACTTAATGAATAAATCAATCACTAATGGCAGAGTTATAAGGTGGTTGTTACTATTGCAAGAATTCAACATTACTATTCTAGATAGGCCTGGAAAACAAAACACTGTGGCTGATTTCCTGTCTAGAATCCAAAATATCAAAGATGACACTCCGATTGAAGATCAATTTCCCGATGAATATCTTTTTGCAATCTCTACTCAAACTCCATGGTTTGCTGATATTGCCAATTATTTAGTTTCAGGAAAATTTCCTTCAATTATGAATGCAAGGAATAAAAGAAAAATCATTAATGATAGTGCAAGATATTCATGGGTCGCTAATGAGTTGTACAAGACAGGTCCAGATTTGATCATTAGAAGGTGTGTTCGTGAAGATGAGATGCCCGAAATTCTCAAGGCATGTCATGATGAACCTTGTGGCGGACACTTTGCAGATAAGAGGACAGCCTATAAGATCCTTAATTTAGGATATTATTGGCCATCTTTGTTTAAAGATGAAAGGGAGTATGTAAAAAGGTGTGACAGTTGCCAAAGGGTAGGGAAACCTTCTCCTTCAGGTGAGATGCCATTACAACCTCAGGTACACATTGAACCTTTTGAAAAATGGGCTTTGGATTTTGTAGGACCTATTAGTCCTCCATCAAGACAAAAGAAATATATATTAGTTTGCACTAATTATGTTACTAAGTGGGTAGAAGATAAACCATTACTTGTTGCTAATGAATCATCTGTAGTTACTTTTCTTTTTGAGGATATTTTCACTCGTTTTGGTGTTCCAAGGGAAATTGTTACAGATCAAGGAGCTCAATTTACATCAAGGCTAGTGGAGCAAATGATGGATAAGTACAAAATCAGACATAGAACATCTACTCCTTATCATCCACAAGCAAATGGTCAAGTGGAATCCACTAATAAGGTCATTGAAGGAATCCTAACAAAGATTGTTCATCTACATAGAAGAGATTGGGTAGATAGGCTTCCTGAAGCCTTGTGGGCCTATAGAACTACATGGAGAAACACAACAGGTCATACTCCTTATGAACTTGTTTATGGAAAGCAAGTTTTGCTTCCCATAGAGTTCCAGATTCAAACTTTCAAAATGGCAGTTCAGCTAGGACTTGATTTAACATAGGCACAAAAGCATAGATTGGAGCAGATTAATGAATTGGATGAGATCAGACAAGATGCAGTTCAGAAAACAAGTCTAGTCCAACAACAAAGGACTAGATGGCATGACAAGTACATCAAAGAGAAGAAATTCAAAGAAGGTGACTGGGCTCTCTTGTTTGATTCAAAATTCAAGGATTTTCAAGGTAAATTTCAGACACATTGGCTTGGGCCATATGAAATTGTTGAAATTTTTTATAATGGGGCAGTCAAAATCAGAACTATAGATGAAGAAAAGGTCACTTTTCTTGTGAATGGTCATAGACTGAAGCTATACCACAAGCCACTCTCAAGAGAAGAGTTTGTCAAGAAGTTCCAAGGAAGTAATGATGTGAAGTTAATGAAAAAGAGTCTCTCTTCTTCATCAACTTGATTAAATTTTCTGAAGCAGTTCTTATTGTTTTTAAAAATAAAAAAAAAGGTATAAACATGAAAACCAATCATTGATTGGCATGTTTATACAGAAAAGATAGGGTGAAAATCAGAGTCTCTCTGACACTCTAACTTTTCCCATTTTTGTTTTTATAAGCAGCTGTTACAAAAAATCATGAGTTTAGTTCCATAGTGCTTATGATTCATTTCATTTCATTTCACTCTATTCACTTATTCATCCATACTCCATTTCATTCCACCATTCATATTTCACTCCATTCCACATTTCATTCATCTCATTTCATCCTCCATCCATCTCATTTTCATGACAAAATACAAAATTTGATGTCTTGCTGTAAATGAATAAAACATGTCATGAATTGCAGTACAGTTCTTATGTTCTTTCACTCCATTTCATAAACTGAATCCATTCCATTTCATCATCCACTTCATACATATCATAATCCATCATCCATTTTCATTCATAACATATAACATTTCACCCATATTCCAAAAACACTCCATTTTCATGATTAAAGTGCTCTACAGGAACATTCTGCAGCTCAGTAGACATTCTGCAGCTGATCAGCCTTTCTGCAGCCAGACAGTCTTTCTGCAGCTACAAACCCTGAAGGCATCAATCAGCAGACATTAGAATTTCAACAAAATGATCCAGTGTATCCATGAATCAAAAGCATCAAGAAGATTATGAAGACTCTTCCAAAGGTGAGCAGAGAAGACAAAGACTACAAAAATCGAATGAAAGGCAGAGGTAACAAGTTCAAATTATAATGGCATTTCATTAAAGTTTAGCATAGTTTTAGTTATGGATTGTTCGAAAAGGTTGTTTTAATTATTTTTATTGATCAATACCAATAAACCCTCCACAGACTTTGGATTAAAACTTCTCATTTCAAATTTCATATCCGATATCATATGAGCGGTTAAAATGGCCGAGGTGTTTGAATTCTCCACGTCTCTTAACCAAATCATTCAATGATGATTCCCTCTGCCGTCGTAAAATCCTCCGCCATCTCTTCAATCATTAATACATTCCCTCCACCTCACTCCACTACTTCATTCCGTGACCACTGCCATCACACCATTCTGTAGCCGGCATTTCATTCCGAAGACAGAGATATTAATATCACCGAGAGCAAAGCCAAAGGATATCAGTTTGAATAGCGTTGAGCATTGTAAACTTAGAGCAGAGCAAAAGGGTAAATTTGGAAGCATAGCAGCGTGAGAATTTGAAGCCATTTGATTCCGTGGGCAGAAAAAATATCACTGTGGACAGAGTTTGAGCATCTTCACTATAAACACAGAAGTGTAGCAGTGTGGAGTTTGAAGTCTTTTGTCACTAGAAGATAGAGGTGTTGCAGTGTTGAATTCGAAACCATTTGCTACCAAGAGCTAGAGGTATTGCAGTGAAGAAGTTGAAGCCGGTTGTCACTGTTAAATAGAGACATATCAGTCCAAAGTTCAATTGTCAACAGAGGCATATCAGCCGAAGTTTTGAAGCCGTTTTCATTGTCAATAGAGGCATATCAGCCCGAGGTTTTGAAGTTGTTGCCACTATAAATCAAAGGTATGTCATTCCAAAGTTTGAAGCCACTTCCATTCAGAACTTAAAAGTCATTTCAATCCGAAAGAGAAAGTCATTGTTTTTGTGGGTAGAAGAGTGTTAATTTGAAAATTGAAGAAGCAATCATGGGTTTCATTGTAAGGACTGAACCAGTAGGTTCAAAATATTTAGAAGGCTACCCTCAATGCAAATAAATGTTACAACAAATAGGATGGCTTCAATTTTTGGAGAAATTTAATGGCTTCCACAAGGAAGTCACTAAAACATTTGCAAGATCATTTCAAGGAACCGAAGTTGAAGTAGGAGATGTCAAATTTAATGTCACTGAAGTGTTCATTGCAAAGGCTACAGGATTGCTCAGAACTGGAGAGAGATGGTTTAAAAATAGAGAATTCCACAATGACTCCTGGAAACAAATTTTAAAATCACCAAATATGGATGTCAGTGTATTTAAGAAAGGAATTCCCAGTTCTGCATTGAAAAACAAATGGAGAAACATACTACTTTTTTTGCAAAAATTTATTACATGTGAGGGTAGATATGGAACATTTTATGTCTACCACATTAGACTAATGATGAATTTTCTGGGGGAAGACTTAAACCTACCATATTTCTTGCTTCAAAGTCTGAAGAAGATGGCTTCCTGTGTTCAGAGAAGGGTTCAATTTTTAGAGACAACCCTATATCATCATGGTTTAGTCAAAATTTTGATTGAACATCATCTAGCTAAAACAAATGATACATGGGACGATTTCTTAATAAGAAATCATTTTGAAGAAGCAAAAGAACCATCACCTGAACCACAGCCTACAAAAAGAAGTAGGAAATGGAGGGCCTCAAAAGTTGAAATTGACAAACCAGTCCAAGAGAGTAGTGAGGAAATCATTTTAGAGAAGTTGACCCAAATCAAGAGGCAACTTAAGGAAGGAAAGGTAATCAAGAAATCTGCCATGGAGAAAGGAGAAGGATCTTCTCAGCCTAGGAGAAGCCACAGATTAAAGGGAAAACTAAAGAAAACTCAAATCAAACAAACAGGGGTGATTGATATAGAAGATGAGGAAACATCCATGGAAGAAGATGTTGAAGAGGAATTTTATGAAGGAACCCCTGAAATTGACCCTGCTCAACAGGAAATTTATGACTATGTGGAAAATTTGGAGAGGAGAGCTTCAGAAAGCAGAGAGAGAACCCCCAGTCCTCCACTGTCTGAAACAGATATATTAAGAAGGGATAGGTATGAGTTGGAATTACTGAATAGACACATCAAAAATGAGAATGAAATTCTCAAGGATCAAGTCAAGCTCAAAACTGAGATGAACTCAACCTTATCCCTGCATATAGACAAAGTGGAGAGGACCAATGAGAAGTTGAAGACAAGGAACAAAAAGCTAATCAGGGCACTCACCAACCTAAGGTTCAAACTTGTTATCAGAAAACCCAGAAGATCTCTAGTTTCTAGACAAAGGAGAAGGAGAGGACTAGATGTCCTTGCAGAAGCCTCTGAGTTCATAGGATAATTTTCATGAGGACATGCAAAGAGACAGCAGTGGGGGTATGTTGAGCCTCAAAATTGTGCTTTCTTTCACCTCATTTTACCTCATTTTCCTTTGTCCATTGCTATCCTAGACCCAATTGATCAGTGAATATAGTTAAAATTACTTCTAGAATGATTTACATGACTAACTTGCTAAATTTTGTGATGTTTTCCATTGTAAAGCATTTTGACCGGAACTAGCTGCAGAATGCAGACATTCCGTAGCTAACCGGCGATTCTGCAGCTGCCTTCACGTTTGAGTATGTTCCAGGTGGCCTCTTGAGAAAAACCGCATATGGGCATGATCCACGTCATGTCTACATGATTCGTTGCTCATCATGGAGGAAGAAACGAATTCTGGGTATGGTTTTGAACGTGGGAACACATTTAGGAAGGAAGACTTCTATTAGGACTGTCTCAGTCCAGATGTCTTTTCCTCTTCACGCAGCCACTTCAAAGAGTCCTAACGTGATTCTGATAAGGAAAGACAGTGTTCCTGAATTATTGCAATTATTGTTATGTGCATTTGCTTTATAAACGCTTGGGAGACCGAGAGCTATGTTAGAGATTTTATGTTAGATTTGCTACTAGATTTTGTTTAAACTCTGTGCTACATTTCTGAAGACGCAGAGTGTTATGTTCAAACTATTTCATCTTTAATGGAGCAAACCATGTTGTTCTGAAGCGTGATTTAATTTGGAGTTGAATTCCGTCAAGTGGTAGAGGGCCCCTGCCTCTTGCACGGATTTATTTTGCGTAAATTAGATAAGTTTCCTAGCTGCCTTTACGTTTTGCATTTGAATTAATAGTTGTTCTAATTAGCTACTGTAGTCGTACTCATTCTAACTCTTCCACAAGAAGACACTATTCCAAAAGACTATAATGATGAATGGGAAAATGACTATAGTATTGTAGGATTAGAAGTTGAATTTCTAGTTGTTTTTAACTAGCTACTGTAGTTATATTCATTCTAACTCTTCCACAAGAAGACACTCTTCCAAAAGATTATAATGATGAATGATGAATAGCTATAGTAATGTAGGATTTAGTTGTAGTTTTTGCTGTTCACTATCACAGTTACACTTGTTCTAATCACTCTTCCACAAGAAGAAACTCTTCCAAGAAATTATTAAGAAGTTCAAGACATGACCGTGATAATGAATGATTTGGTTGTGTGTTTGTACTAAGTATCATCTCTGTTCTTGCTCTTAAACGCTTGCCCAAGACATCATAATGACGAGTAGGATATGGATATGATATCTTAGTTTTTCATTTGCTTTCAGTCCTTTATATTTTCATTTGCATCCAATTACACAGTCAGAATTGTTCTAACTCTTCCAAAAGAAGGAACTCTTCCAAAATATCAATAATGATGGAAAAAAAGATTGTGTAATTTCATAGAATAATGCATGGTAGCTTAGTTAGAATACTCCGGAGTTTAATTGCACTTAACTCATGTTCAGTTACTTTGTTTCAAGTTTGATGATGACTTATAGTTCAGCATTGTTTTAGATTAGTGGCATCTTAAGTTCATTCTTAGATTAACTCATTGCACTTGCACTTCATATTCAAATTGTCATCCATTGCACAATAGATTACTTCAGTTGTTAGGATTAACAATACAGCCTTCATTATTCACAAACCTCTTCTTGTTCTAAAATCCATAATTGATCTATAACCATATGAACAGAAGACAACATCATTTTAAGGCCTGAAGTACCTCTACAATTTCCTCATAATTTTATAAACAGAGCTCTTCCTCAAAAGACTACTTTGGAAAGAAATCAATAACTCTTGAGTAAAGGTTTTGTGACATTCAATTAAATTGCAGAATAGAGATAGGAACTAGAATATAAGATCTTATGATGATAACAATGTTTTTCCCCTAAATATGTTTCAAATCTCTAATCAAGGACAAAATATTGCATCATTGTAAGTTAGTTGTTTCACTATTTAGTTAGAGGATTTGCATACTTAGTGATCATTTCTCAAGTTTAGTTTGTGTTTTGAATCATTTTTTTGAAAGTCATTATCAAGCTTTGCTTTTATTTAGTCATAGTTTAGATTTAATTGTACTTCAGTGTTTCCAATTGCATTTGCCATTTTTCATTCCATCAATTAGGCTTAACTCTGTTTTTAATCACCAGCTTCTTTAGCTTTCTAGGCATTTTTCCTGCAAACATAAAACCACCAAAAGACCAAAAACATCATAAATCATCACAAAAGACCAAAAACATCACAAAACACTACACACAACGCATTAGGAAACAAGCACCTAGGTACATACAGTACACTTCACTTCAGCAGTTTACAAATCCTCGTTGACAATTAAATGAGCTCAGTTTAGGAGACTAGATTGAGACCAAACATTTTGGCGCCGTTGCCGGGGAAGTGAAAACTAGGTAACCTTTGTTTCTTATCATCCAAAAACAATTTTATGCATAGGGAGAGAGATTCAAGGGGAAGATTTATAAGCAGCAGAGGCAGAAGTTTGATTTCTAGAACACCACTTGTTTCATCTAGATCCAGAGCTAGTACACCTTCAACTCAAACCAATCTTCCATCCTTTACTGATCCTGGACTTCTAGAAGATCTAAGGTCACCTATTTCATTAGAGAAACTCTGAGAACAACTCCCGATCTCCCGTCATATGAAATGACGCACCGCTGTCCAAGAACCACACCGATCCCATCACACTTGAAACCAAGCATGCAATCAGTGAAAAGTCAAGCTCGAACTGTGAAGCCAAAGCTTCTCCATCTGCAGATCTTCCCGCTTGCTTGTTCTTCTTCTTCTTTGGACAATTGGTAGCATAATGTCCGTGATCATGGCAGTGAAAGCACTTCACTTTTGCCATATCCCGCTTCTTGCCCTTTGCCCCAGAATGAGAGGTTTTCTTACCCTTCCCTTTCTTTGCTTTGGCCACCAAAGCGTAGTTTTCTTCATCAGCTCCCTTTGATGAAGATCCATCACGAGTAGTCCTCCTTATCTCCTCCTGCATGAGATCTGCCCAAAGGCGCTCCCATCCTAGCAGCTTCTCCCGACCATTGACACTATCTTGATATGAGTGCCAAGCCTTCGGAAGACCAAGGAGAGCCAGGTCGACCATGTCCTCGTCTTCGACAGTCACCCCCACACTTCCCAGCTCATCTCTGCACTGAGTGAACTTCGTGAGGTATTTGGCGATATTGTCGCCCTTCTCCATCTTGATGTTCCTGAGCTTATCTTTGAGCGCTAGCTTCCTTTGGTCGCTCTTACTCTGGAATAGATCCATCAAAGCTTTCCACATTAAATATGGAGTAGCCTTTCCATGCAGGCTGGATACAATATGATCCTTGACGCCCTCCAACAGGATCCTTCGACACTTCACCATCTTCTTTTGCCATGCATCAACTTCAGCAGGATCAGTGGGATTTTGGACATCCGTATCTACGAACTCCTTGAGACCATTATCTTCTAATACTGCTTCCATGCGATCCTTCCATGCAACATAATTTGAACTGCCTTCAAGAGCATATTCGAGTCGCAAACCGTTGAAAGACATTTTCAACACTGGCACCAAGAAAACAAAACTGCTGCAAAATTTCGAATTCCACCTCAAAGCTCAGCCGCTCTAGATCTGTGAGAACAAATTATTTCTAGCACGGAGATTGACTGCAAGGGGCATTTACCAGACCTTTCACTTTCCGAAGAAAGATGAATCCGGAGGCTACCTGGCCCGCATGCAGACTCTGTCTATCGAAATAAGTTTGTAATCACTGTGATGATCAATATCTGCTTCAATAGCTCCGATACCATGTAGAAATTTGCTGAATAATGATTAATTATCCACCGAGACTATCCTGATCACATACAATTCGAATTTATATGCAACACATAATCTCTTCCACTCAGATCATCACACATGCGGAAATAAAAATCAAGCGATAACACATCAAATCATCATACACATTAACACAGTATGTATGAGGAAAGCTTATAGCTGAAAACCCCGCAGCTATTGTGTATATTATAATGGAGAAATCATGTAACAAACTCAGTACAATACTCCTCACAAGTACTGAGTACTTTCTCATGAAGTTACACACAAACTAGCTCAGTTTTGAACAGGTTACTGGTTCAAACTCCGCATGATGCCTTGCCTCTGTTAGCATGATCATCGCTGTCTATATAGATATCAAAGGTTTGAATCTCCTTGGCTTGACCGCAATCATCATGGGCAATTCCTCGAGTGTGGTGCAAATCTCATGCACAACTGATGTCGCCTTTGATAGCTAACTCCACCCTTTTCATCTACCTCTTTCACTGGTCTCCAGGCAGTCATGCAACGTAGTGAACGTGTGTTCTTGAGTTGAATAATGAGTTACTAATTAATGAATTAAATAATATTTAATTCACTCCCTCATAACTAATTGATTAGCTAGTTAAACTAATCTCAACCCGATTCGACTAAAATAAACGAGAACACGGCTCACTGATTTTGTCTCATTCACTCCTGAAGCTTACCTTGCCAGGCCCTAGCGAAGTCAACCATGCATGTGCCATCAAACCCTTGGGAATAGCGTAATTCCTCTGTCAGATGCATGAGCCACTTCCAAGGCTCGAACTGAAGTGCTCCAAGAGAGTAAACTGAAGTTTATAGTCCAAATATTATTAAGAGTAAATAATATTTGACTTCCCTATTTTAAGGAGAGGCAGTCTAAAAATAGACTTCGACCTATACGTCCAAAAAATAGAGTCCCATCTATTTTTACCAACATGACACATACTCCAAGAATCTCATACTGCAATCCCCGGACCATGCTCCATATGTCTAAAAATGGACATAGTCTAAAAATAGAATTTTGCGCCAGAATTTGCCTGTGGGCCCACTTAGTGAAGGCGACTTCATTTCACTAAGCTCCATCATCTTGCTGCATTTTCAACAATTATACGATCGAGTCAAACATGGCGTGCAACCCTTTGGCGAAAAAGGATGTTAGCCGAAATGACCAATCTCACCTCTCCTTCTCTTCCACACAATATAAACAGACTCTGATAAGTAGAATGAGCCTGATTGACCTCTGAGCTGAATGGCCTCTCTTAATATTAATAATTAAACGTAATCAAATTGAGATTGATTGAGCCTATGTCCATTGACCTAGCCCATGTCCGTCTGATTGACTAATATTCAGGGAATCAACAATCCACATGATTGACTAATATTCAGGGAATCAACAATCCGCATGAAGATATCTTGAATGACACCATCCCTTCTCACCTCTCATGATTGACGAATATTCAGAGAATCAACAATCCATATAAGAATACTCTGAATGACACCATCCCTTCCCACCTTGAATGATTGAAAAATATTTAAGAAATCAACAATCCACATAAGGATACCCTGAATGACACCATCCTTTCCCACCTCGGAAATTTAGAACTCCTCTATAAGAATACTCTGAATGACACCATCCCTTCCCACCTCGAATTATTGAAAAATATTCAAGAAATCAACAATCCACATAAGGATACCCTGAATGACACCATCCTTTCCCACCTCGGAAATTTAGAACTCCTCTAGTGATAGGAATTTAAGGGATTTACAGGGAACATACATGGGGCTTTGGGACCTCTAATGTAACCGAAAGATATCTACCTTGCTAACACAAAACACTCATTTTGAAATAGGTTTCAATTTTAAACAACACCTTAGTCAACCCCTTAGTCAACCTTTAATGTGTTAAAATCATTTTTTCATTCTTGAGTTTACTGTTTTTTTGGAAAGTTATTGAGCTTAGAGATTTATTCTACAGTTTAATATAAGAAAATGTGTAAGTATCTGTCAATCAAAAAATTTTCTTAAAATAAAATTAAAAATTAAAAAATATATTATAATTAAAAAAATAATATCTATTATAATACTAAAAAATAAATATACTATAAATTAATTAAAAATAAAATAATAAAAATTAACATATTATATTTTACACTTTAAAACTTGAAAGAATTTGATCTCTTAACTCATATTAAATCTTTAATTAATTAAAATACATCTATTCTAATATTAGCCCAGTTCATTTTATTCAAAAAAAAATTCTGGAGCCACTGGTCACTTTGAAATCTAAACGCGCCATTGTCAGTTTAAATCTGGAAAATAGAGGTGACATTGAATAATTTGAAATGCAAGAAGCTGAGATGGCATTGAATACATATAGACGGAAGAGTCATTGACCGCACATTCAACACATCCGCATTGTGGAGTCATAGCTCTGCAGTTGCTACCTAAATAGCTGAGCGGCCTTAATATATGACGTTGTCTGACCATACATATTTTTATATTTATATTTGTATATTTTGTATGATGGGCATTGGCTTAGTGCATGCTAAATAATGTTGGCCAATTGGGGAGTAGTCCAAAAATGAATTTGAAAAACCACCTGAAAATGATGAGAATATTTTGATGCTAAACCTGGTTCAATAACAAAAGAATCCTCGAGTTATAAAATTTTGGATGGCGTGTAGAGTTTCTTTTTATTGCATGTTTAATGCTCGAAAAGGCTCTATCATAGTTTTTAAACATTGGTTTTTTTTTTTCTCATAAGCTTATCATTGCATTTATTGGGTCATCTTTATAAATATTTATTATTAATAATATTAATAATCAATTTTATAAATTTGCAATTCACATAATGTAATTTAAAAGTAGTAGATTTTTTTTTAGATTATTAATGGAATATTATGAAAAATATGAAAAATATATTTGTTAATAAATAAATTAAAAAATATTTAATAATTTTTTATAAGGTATAGAGCTTATTATCACAATATTTTGTTAATTCATTTGATGGTGTAAATGTCACTGATTCTAAAATAGTAATGCTAAGGGTTGGTGTTATCCAGAAAAGGTGTGATTTTTGACAACTTAGATGCCCCTAAGTAACCATTATAAGCACAAGTTAAACATGTGAGTCATCTCTAAAGTCAAATAACCAACCAACCAAACAAACAAACAATATATATATATATATATATATATATATATATATATATATATATATATTTCTTACCAAATATTTAAAACTTAATAAATTTTTGAAAGAAATAACAAGTCATGGATTTTTTTTTTAATATTTATAGTTTAAATTATTTAATGATTGTTGCCCATAAAATTTATTTCTTTATCAAAATATCTATAATTTTACTTTAGTTAACCATTTCAAATATTTTTGATTTAAGGTATCCACTCTTACCATTATAAATATGTAGAATTTCAATGTAAATATCATTTTTCTTACAAATTTGTATCTTTATCAATTTAAATATTTTCCAATTTCATTTTTGAATTTTGCTTCAACATTTTATAATTCTTTTATTTTATAGTTGTGACAGATATGTCGATTGCAAATCAATTTGACCCGAACCGACCCCCATCAAATGAAGAAATAATCGCATATCTTTCGCATCAACTATTGATAATCCATTGGTTCCAGCCAACTAGCCAACCTGCCCCGCCATGTGGCCACCGGTAAATATAGGTTTCCGTTTAGGTGGTGAAGACTTTTCAGTTTGTGTATTTTATAGTCATTACTAACTAGAAATTGCCCTCAAAGCTGTAAAGAGAGGACAATAGGATTGTTAAATTGGAATTGTACAATTGGAAAATTTGATGCGTTGACAAATTGTATCAGGAATTTTTGGAATGTAATGTTGTGTCGTTGACATCGTTGATTACATGATATATGTAGATGGGATACCTTGTTGAATCCCTGGAATTGTTTTAGAAAATTTCAGAATAAGATGATATTACATGGATCGCAATGATTGCTAGCTTTGCACAAAATGGGTATGTTGATGAGTCCTTCGAGCTCTTTAAGAAAATGCCTAATTCGTTCATTGGTTGGAAAGGTGAGCACTGAGATATCTAAATTAAGTGGAATATGCGGTGTGGATGGTGATCAATGTATGAGAAAAAAAAAATATCAAACAAGAAAACATATATTGAACAATGAAATGTCGACGTTTAGGGAACCCCAAAGTTTGTAAAAAAACCTTATTAGATGATTAAAAACATGTTGAGAGGTTATCATCAAATCCCTAAATAAGATTTAACAAAACATTAAATTACGACTATATGTTTTGTGAGTTTAATATATTTTTGAATTAGATTATGTGTTTTTCTTGTATAATATTTTTTTTTAAATACATAAATAAATCTAAGACTGTTCAAATCTTTGAGATGGTCTAATGATTTAGAGTTCATCTCAAACAAAATCTCCAATTTTAGATTAATTTAACAAAAAATATATGAAAACACACCCTTAAAATATAAAATAGTTGAACTACGACATATAAAAAAAACTTCAAAATGTACAACAACTAAAATACCTCATAAAATTATTACTCTAAGAGATTGATTAAATTTAATAAAAAGTGATTATAAAATTCCAAATTTAATTACTTTCTAGTTTAAATTAAAATTATACAAAATATTTTATATCTTCTTGTTGATTCAGTTATGAGCCTAAGAGAGTTCGCGAAGAAGATGAAACAAAATACAATCATTTTTGATGATCGGAATCCAAGGATAACATCCCTTTGTATGAGGTAGAAACCCTACTGAAATAAGATTTGAGCAGAGTGAGTTTTCTCCATCTAGGAACCCCTTGACCATAGAAATAACCTTTATATGAGTCAGATTGAAATGCACAGGAGAAACCCTGTAAAAGTTATAAATAGAGCTGACAATAAGAGTAATGGGTTTTGACTGTCGAATCCTAATTATGAAGTAATGGCATCAAATACACTCGTTGATAAATCGTTGGCATGTAATTCAAGATTTAACTATCCAGAAAGATGTCACATTTAATAGTCTGTAGAGATGAATTTCAGGTACGGACTGAGACTGGTGACTCTTCTAAAGCCTTTAAATGAAATGCTAAACAATGTGGCCAAATTATCAAATTTTTACACCTTCCCTCTCTTGATATTTTGTACACCAAATCCCAACGGTGAACGGAAATTTCGACAACAAGTAACAACTTCTCTTAAACTATGGAAACGTGGAAACAGAGGTGGAGACCTCGCCCATTTTATAAGGGTGGTACACCAGCTAAGAGATTCCATACCAGGTAGTTAAAGTGGGACAAATATGAGGCATAAAGATGGTAGAATACACATGTTAGTTGGAGAAGAAAAAGGTTGAGAAAATTATGAGGTAAAATAATTCAAGAGAGAGGCCTATCAACCTAATTAAATAATTCATTTAGAAACATCAAAATGAGTTCAAAATTGATTATCCAATAATATTTGAAATTAACATTTAGAAATAAACTTAAATAAATACAACGAAAGAATGTAACATGATTTCTCAACATCTTGTTCCAATATTTGGTTTTGTCTAGAATGTTGTCTTTGAATGTCTATTTGTCGGCATGATATTAATGGAAAAGATGGTGTTGGTTGATTTCAAATCAAGTTATGTTTTAAATATATATATAAATATAAATGAGATATATATCATTTGTATTAAATAGTTGATAATGTAATCTACAAATGTCCATAACTTAGCTTTCTTTGAAATTATACTGAATGGCATAGTATTTTAACAAAACATGACTTATATACAAAGAGATATACTGAATTGCTGAGTAGTTCAACGAAACATGAAATGGACCAGAAGGTGAATAAATAAACATATGTACAATAAAAGTATGTATTTTCATGTAAATCTAAATGACAATGAGTATCTAATCATATATACATGATGAGGCACAACATCGGCAACACCAATTGATGTCTATTGTGACTCCACAATGTGAAAGTCATTCTTTCCATTCAACCTGTATTTTTGATGGATGTGGATTGTTTTTCTTAGTATTTTCCATATCTTTTGTAGTGAGGCAATAGTTGGAAAAAAATGGTATAAAGGCAATGATTGTGGCGGCATGAACCTCATTTGTATAGTTTGTAAGGTTACTTCTTAATGTTGAATTTATCGACAGCATTCATAAAGCATGTTTAAGTAGTGTGCATCCATATCTGTTGATCATGGATGAAAATAAATAGTAATTGTTATTGGAAGCATTTAATGAAAGCGTAATATTTATAGAGTAAAAAAATACTTAAAGTAAACATAAACATATTTTTTAAATAAGAGTAAAATAGTATGAGGGTAAATGTAACAGCAAATAATTGTGTGGAATTTCGATAAGTCTTAAGTTATGTTTACCATTGGTAGATTTGAAAGGAAGATTGTATTGTTGGTTACAGTGTACTCTTCTACATAGATTTTGATGCGAGAAATGCTTCTTCTTTCTTCCTACATTGTACATATGGATTCTCTTCCATCCGTGATATGCGCGAGAATGGAAATGTTGGATTGATTCGAAGGTCCAACAACGAACTTACTCTTGAAATGGAAGTGAATATTAAACCTTGGCGTTCTTTGGGGCCAGTGAATATTAAACCTTGGCGTTCTTTGGGGCCAATGACTACTGTTTATTTTTCTAATGTCATTCTTTGTGACTTGTGTATTGTTAAATCCATATCATTCGAAGTAGTATTTGTTAGCATGCGCCTCTTGTGATAGGGGAAATGGGTACATATGTTGGGTGTGATATTTCCCACGGTTTTCCTCTGTATTTCTTGAAGCCAACTACTAAAAAGGATGGAAATTGCGGGGTTTTGAGTCAGGTGCATAAAAATTGAAATGACTTTGCCAAGTGCGTCATTAACAAGGCCTGCATGTACCCATAAGTTTCTGGTGAGCATAAATTTGTGTTCATTTCATAAGAGTACATTTGCGTCTATTTTTTCTTCTTCAGATGTAGTAAATGCTTGTTGCCTTTGTTTCTCTGCAGAGAAAAGCGCTAATGGCATGTTCAATTTTTTATATATATTTTCATTAACTTTGAGCTAAGTTCTTATACCTTCCAATATAAAATCCCTATACCCCATATATATCCCCCAATATATTATTCCATTTTTTTGTCAATATATATCCCCCAATATGAACTCACGTGGTATGGTATTTCTCCCCTAGTGAAGCCCCTGTGTTCATAGTATTCAATTTGTGTTGACACGAAGAATGATGTTGTGTCAAGAAAACATAGGTTGTGCTCTGCTGACTGGTGAAGTGAAGAATCGTGATGTTGGGGGTTTCACTGGTTCGAAGCAGTAATGTAATGGTGAAAATATCTTTGAGCATTGAGAACTTCTATTTTACTATTCCAGTTGCGGGTGTCCATATTTGGTGCATCTTGCAATCAAATAAATCCATGTGTGTGTGCATATCCTATATGTTTCCATTCGTACCTAAATGTAATATTGAAAATAATTATTGGTTTAGATGTGGTTGTAATGTAAAAATAGGTGTAGAGAGGAATGGTAATAAAATATACGAGCACCAATAATCAATTGTGTGGACGCATTTTTGTAGGACTTCTTACAGGAAAATTGTAAATATGCAATGCATATATTGCGATGTTAAATGTGGGTTTTTAATTATATTTTTAATTCTCCATTTGTAGTGATTGTTCGAATTGGAGGGAACATTAGTTGGCATAATCTTGTGCAAGTCATGCTATTTGGTATCCGTTGCACTAGATTGAAGAAGAATTTTGGGCTTCCAATTTGTGTTATCGTGGAAGTTATCTCATTCTAATGCTCATTCCAAAAAGAGTGTGTTCCTCATAGGGCTTAGCCAATGTGCATGACTTGTTCGTAAATTCTTGAATTTGGGAACTCATGAAGACATTGTCGCAAATTTGAAACAATTGCTGCCAAGTTGTTCTCAATGTAGTTCTTCAGAAAAATAGTACCAGTTTATTGGATATGGTGGCGCATTAGAATATTATATAAGTAGTAGCGGAATCGTGGATGCTGGCGAAATCGGTTTTCATGGTAGTGTAATAGGTGAAAGGAATATTCTTGCATTTCAACTTTTATAATTCTTGGTTATGTGAGCATGGAAAAGGGTGTAGGGATGAGTGTGCGGAATGCCATGGAAAAGAGGCCCTTAGTGGTGTATCTCTTCATAGGGGATAGAGATATTGTAGGCAAGTTGATTGCATTATTGAGTTTGGATGGGTGGAGTGCAAATAAGCACGAATGTGCTCAAGTTCAGTACACAAGTTTTGGAGAATTGGAAAAAATAAAGAAGCATTAGAGAACTTTTGAGGTCTAAAATGGCCCCCCTAAGAAAAATGTACAACCAAAATAAACTTTATAAGAACCAATAGGATTCAAGATGATGATGCCAATCATGTGGGATAATTTACCATTTTTGAAGTAAAAAAGTAAAAATATTAAAAAATAACAAAATAATAAAACTCCTTTTCCAACTTTTAATTTCAACATATATCCTTTATTTTTTACTCAAATTTTGAGTGGGAGTTCTTGTTTAATGAAAAATTGAATTCCTCATCGAAGGAGTACCTATGTTTCATACTTTCGATGGAACCTGTTACACGAAAAGTGAGAAATACATGAAAAACATTATTGCAATCAAATGTTTCATGTATTTATCATTTTCAGTGTAGAAGGTTCAATTAATAGCATGCAACATCGGTATGCCTTAGATGATGAATCACATTCTGCAGCCAACGAGTCTTCCCACTCGAAATTTGAGTAAACCAATTGGGAGAAAAGTTGAAAATACGAGTTGAAAAAGTAGGTTTTTTTTTCCCCTCTAAAATTTAATGATGTAGTCAAATATTATTTTATTATGTTCACTATTATTTTATAATTTCATTAGTAGGCCCATTTTATACCTCAAAATTCCCATAATGGTTGGATATCTAATGGAGTTAACATGGAATCATGATCATAAGTAGAATTGACTATGGTTTGATGGTATATAAAAGAGGATGTAGTTACATTATGAAGAGGAGAAGAAATTAAATATCTGTAGGTTGATATGGAAGAGTAGAAATTGCAGATGGGTTGAGCTCATCATATTTGTAGTAGGGATCATTAGCAATTTTGTATTCAAGTGCTACAAGTACACGTGATTTACACATGAAAGATTCATAAGCTATTTCAGAAGGATTGTGCCTTTTCACAATGAGGATGTCCAATTTAGAAACCATTCGAGGTAGGTATTTGGAAATAGTAGTGATGTGTTGAGGGAAGTTGATTGTATGGCTGCTATATTTGTATTGACCACCACGAGCATGAGTTACTTGCAGAATAGGATTTACACGTGCGATGAGGATTTCCTCAACTTCTTTTAAATATTGAAGGACATATAGTTGTTGTCTAGTGTCCATGTTATTCAGATGAGTAAAAATTTTGGTTGATTTAGATGATGCATAATGAAAGTAACAAATGTTAACATATGAAAGCCTTGTTTTCATACTTGGGTATGATTCTTTACATGCTGTGAAAACATGCATGCTAGAAAGTTTATCTATCCTCTGTCAAAAGCGACGGTGTTCATCATTAAGTTGGGGGTGGGGTGGGCGGGGGGGGTGGGGGGTTATATTCATTTTCATGAACAACATAGTTAACGATCAAATGAGAAATATTACCTCAAAACGAGAACTTTAGCTCAAAAAAACTCAAAAAACAACGAAAAACAACCGAAAAACTTAAACTGTGTCTTCCAGAGTGCACTTTTTTTTATGGTCAAATTTCAACATTTTTTAAAATTATGCTAAACGCATTCAAACAAAAAGTGTTGATGGTGGAATAACGTCGCAAATTTCTTGTGTGCAAAAAACATCCTGAAAACAAAGAATGTTGATGTCGGAATAACGTATTTTTCATTTCAGGGTAAATTGTCAACAACTTTTAATAATGACATTAAAGATAAAATATCACGACTCTCAAAAACCTTAAAATTTCAACAATAAACATGATATTCAAGATCAAATATCAAGTTTTAAAATTCCAACGATTTTTAGGCATGGTATTAAAGATAAAATATCACTTATAATATATATATATATATATATATATATATATATATATATATATATATATATATATATATATATATATATATGCAAAAAATTAAAAAAAAAACACAATTTAAAGAAAATAAAAGTTAACAAAAAAACAATCTTTTTTTAATTTTTTTAAGTTTTAATATGTTAATGATAATAATAAAACGCATAATTAAAAAAAATAATTAAAATTAGTTAAAATTAAAAAATAATAAATATTAAAAAAAAAAAAAAAAATTTACAAATTTAATTTTAAAACAAAAAACATTAACTTGCAAAGGAAAAAAATGAAATAATAAAAATTAAAAATTAAAAAAAAACGAAAAAATTAGAAAGAAAAATTTAAATAACGATCTAAATTATATATATATATATATATATTTTTTTTTTTTTTTTTTTAAATTAAAAAAGGCGTAATTTTTTTTTTTAAATAATAAAATTAAAACATTTTTTAATATAAAATAAAATAAAAAATAAAAATATCAAATTAATTAATTAATTAAAAAATAAGTTAAAAAATAAAAATAGTTAAAAATAATAATAATAGTAATAAAATTAAAAATAAATAAAAAAAAAATCAGTTTGGACGCTGCCCTCGGGTTGCGGGCCACAGTCGACCAGCACTCCCGCCACCTGTTAAGCGAACCTAGCAGTTATCAGGGCGACAGGGGTCTATTATGTAAGATCTTTCGTCGCTTATCAACTGAGCCCCGCGGCCCCCAGGATGGCAGGGGTCGATTCCCAGAGTCGACCCTTGCCTCCCTAGGGGCTGCGAGGCTCAGCCAATGCATGGTGAGAGAGTTGCAGCTCTCTAGCAACCTATCGGTCGAGCGCCGTGGCCCCCACACAGGAAGGGTCGATTCCCAGAATTGACCTCGGCCGCCTTAAGGGTCGCGGGGCTCAACCGGTGTGCGACACAAGCGTTACGAGCTCTCCCATCGCCCGCAGGCTGAGCCACATGGCCCAAGGTTACTGGGGTCAATTCTGGGATTGACCCTTTTTAGCATCGCGACCCTAGGGCGGTCATGAAAACCCATTCTTTAAAAAAAAAAAAAAAATCTTAATTTTATTTTTTTATTTTTTTTTATTAATTTTTATTTTTATTTTTATTTTTTTTTAATTTAATTTTTAATTTTTTATCTATTTTAATTTATAATTATATTTATTTATTATTTCTTAAAAAAATTGTATTTACATTTTTTTTTTTTTTAATGAAAAAAATGTGTTTTATTATTTCAATTTTTTTATTTTTTTATTTTGTTTGTTTCAATATTATATTTTTTTGGGTAAAAAAATGAATTATGTTTTTTTTTTTTTTTAATTCTTAGAAAATATTGTATTTTTCGTAGTTTTTTTAATGTTTTTTTTTTTTTTTTTAAATTTTAATTTTTATTCTCTTAAATTTTTTATTTTTATTCTAATGTTATTTTTAAAATTTAAATTTTGTTTTTCAATTTAAATCTATCAAATTTTAAGTATTTTATATTTTAGTATTTATTATTTTTATTTTTTTATTTTTTTATTTTAATTATTTTATTTTATCATATTCTTTAATTATGTTGTTTTTTTGGTTCAATTTTTTTTCTTTAAATTATGTTTTTTTCCCTTTTCATTTATTTTTTTATTTTTTCTATTTTTTAAATTTCTTTATTTTTAAATTTTTTTATTTTTCAATTTTTTTTTTTTTGTATTTTTTTACATTTTTATAAGTTTTTTTTTTCATATTTTTTTTTTTAATGTTTTTTTATATTGGATTTTATTTTGTCTGTTTATTTTATTTTATTTTTATATTTTATTACCAAGATGAAAATCACCACTCTAAACAAAAATTATTGATCTTGCATCAACGCTTCTGAAAATTAGCGTGAAAATCACTCACGTTTTAAAACAAATATTCATACTTGATAAATAAAAAAAAATTATAAGTTCCAAAAATATGCTCCAAAAAAAAAACAGGTTGTTCTACATCGCCCCTTTTCAAAAGCTACATGAAAATCACGACATTAAAAAAAAAAATCCATAAGAAAATTTAAATTTCAAAAACTATGCTCCAAAAAAAAGGTGTTGCTGCATCACCAATTTTCAAAATCGGGTGTTTTTTTTGCTACTTCAAAAAAATGGGTACCAAGTAATTTTCCCATTTGATCGGTAACTATGTTGAAGGTGTGGTGAAGTGTTATGCATATTTGGGAGAGCACTTGAGAAGGGAAGGGGTGTAGCGGAAGAAGTAGGTTTTTTTTCTCGTTTTTATAAAGAAGTTGTCGATGTGCATTTATTGTATCGTTATTTTGAGCATAAAGAAGGCACCTTCATGCTTTTCTATTTGAATTTTGATCGTTGGATGACATATCTAAGCAAGTAAAAATAATTTTTCGTTAGTTGTGAGACATGATAAATTTAGAGTGAATTATAATTGAGTTATGAGTGCATAGGAAATTTGTCTTACAATTTTATTTAATTTCAACTTTGTAATTGAATATCATAAAACAATAGAAAGAATAGGGAAATGGATAAACATTCAATCTATAAATATATAGATGGTCAATTACGTTTCAATTGACTTTGGAAAATATTTTGAACAAGAGTATTAACAAAAATACACACAATTGTAGCGTCAAACATCGAAATGTATTTTATGTAAATTGTGAGGGGGTAAATATACATATTTGCAATTATTGAAAAAAAAATATTGTAAAAGAAAGTGTGTAACACAACAACATGGTCGTATTTTACCATAATATGAAAGAACGATCTATACAAAGATTTTATTTCATGTATAGAAAAGTAGCATTCTGTGCAACTATGAAGGGAGCTCAAATGCTGCGAATAATAGATTGTTGTGCAACTGAAAATGCTTGAATGTCTTTAAAGACATCCATGCATGTAGATTAATATTGAATTTCTTCTGAATTTACCAGTATTGTTTGCAAATGCTCGACACGATTGTAGTAGTCTGTTTTGATGGAAAGTGTGAATAGGAAGTGACGACCTAATATACATCCACAAATTTCTTGTAGATCAATTGGTTCGATACAGATAAGGAATAAGTATTTTTTTGTGATGCCCATGAGTTCATTCCCTGCATCATTGAAATATCTGACATTTTGAAGTTTCCCTGTGTGGTCATGTTACTCTAATTTAATTTTGGAATGATAGTCACATTTTGGGAACTCATTGTTACACTTTGTACAATGCCAAAGATTGTTAGAATGGTGCACTACGTTTTTCATGCATTTCTTCTCGTTGAAATCTAATGGACATGTAAGAAAATAGAAGTCTTCCATGTGTATAGAAGTCACAGTGGCATGAATCAAAACGCATATTTATTTGTCAGAGGCTTCAATGCAAGTAATTTCATGAATCACGTTATGTCATAAAGCTCATTTGGAAACAACGTTGTAGTTTCTACTTAAATATGGAGATGAAGAGTTATATGTTGATTCACAGAACCAAGTATGGAGTTGTTGAGTTTCTTTAATGTTTGGATTTATGATGAGAGTTGTAGTGGAGACTGTCCCTATGGCGATTCCATTATATTCAGTTACACGACCTCCCTTGATACCAATTATTGGCAGGTTGTCAGAAGATAATGATTCGACAAGGTTCTTTCCTTTAGACTCACATTGGTCTCCCCATATTGTTACATCAATGCTAAAACCTAACTTTTCCTTTAATGTCAATATTTTTCTTAGCGTTTCAGTTCCATCTCTAAGTCAAATTGTTGAAGCGGGTGAGGTGGAGCTAACAACACCAATAACATCTACAATGGTATTTGGGCTTATGGATTTGATTTCAGCGATTGTTTTGAAATAAAATCATTGATAAGGGAAGGTTGGATCATCTACCAAACATGTCTTGACAGTGGATGCAACAAATAAGTAAATCTCCCATTTCTTTTCTAGGTGGTTGTAGTTTGGGTTTGTTTGTTTAATTGTTCCATTCGAAACAATATATAGTTTCCCAACTTGGATTAGAGTGTAAATGGATTCAACCAATTCAACAAATGTAGAAAGGTGGATCTCATGTCTATCACGATCAATAAGTTCAAATCCAAAGACTTTTCATGAGTCATGTGCGGTGTTGTAATTCTTCAGTGTTGTCTTTGCAGATGATCTACCTTGGATTGACCAATACTTTGAGTAGGGTTTGAGTGCCTTGAATGATATAGTTGTAGTTGTGATCATATTCATTGGAGTTACTATAGAGGGCAGGATCTCTTGTGCCGATGAAGAGCTTCATTAGGATGTGCCTGCTTTTGCATGTAATTGTGTTGATGAGTCCTTAATAAAATATTCTTTACGTCGCACAACCTCAAGTTCAACAACTCAAATGGAACTGGTTTAAATGAATGGAAAAAATTAATTAATTAATTAATTAATTAAATTAATGTAGAATCCTTTGTTATGGAGGAAGAGTGTAAATACAAAAATGTAGAAGAAGTTACATTTGAAATTTAATCTTACGAAGAGTTTTGAAGCACTGTGAAAGTTTCTTTTTTAAGCATAATGACTGAGCCGATTTGATTTCTTCAGATGCAACTTGTGCACTATACACAGATGCTAGCAGAGTCTTGCGTTCATGCATCCCATCAAAGAGAGTGATGTGGAAGTGTGAGGATGTATTTTTTGATGAGGTAATAGAACCGATATCAATTATTTCGAGTAGAGGTTGAATCTCAGTGGAACCATTCAGCAATAGAGGGATGACATTCTTAGTCAAGGTTCGCTCCATGATATTAGGAAAGTAAAACCTTTTTTTTTGTAATGGTAATACATGTAATTAATTTTAATGCATTGGAATAGATATTAAAGCATAACATAATATGTAAGAGAAGCATGAATTACAATTGTAAGTATAATTTATATCATGATTTCCTTAATATGCTATGTAGCCACCCTCTTCTCCTCTTCTACAATATCACTTGTTTAATGCCTATCTAATAGATCTGATCATAGTCAACACTTGGATTTTCAATTGGAAGTATTGCTATAAAAACCACCAAAACTTCCCTTTCCTTATCCAATTCCACAACTACCATTTTTGGGAAAATGTACACCTGCAACACCTTCCAAGTCTGATTCTAATGTAAAACCATCAACAATGCCACAATAAAATGGCCACATGTTAGGTCTTCCACCATCAACATTTAAAATTTTAGGTATTTCTTCAAAAGAATTCAGTTTATGTCTTGGGAAATCTCCAAGAAAAATTAATTGGAGTAGTGTTCAGTAAGATAACTTGCATCACATATATAACAAATACAAGTGAAATATGGTCCACAAGGCAAGACACTAAAATCACTGAGGTTGTTAGTGTGAGAACAAGAGAAAAATGGAATAAAGTCATTTTATGATTTTTCTGCTAGTATAGTTGGGTAATCTGAAGCTAGCACTAGGAGTGGGTACATATATCAACTAATGAGAAACAAAATGTTGTGACTATGAATGTGAACAAGCCATAGGTTAAAAAAAGAAAGGCTAAAATATTCCTTAGAGTATTTTCAATTTCTTGAGCTAGGAACACTATGTAGGATCAAACTTTGGAGGTAGTACAAAGTACTATACATCCATGCAAATGTGGCTTAGGTATCCAGTACTATTTATTGTAAAACATACCTTCAATATTAAACATAGGAATCATAATTAAGGCATGCCTTCCTAGTCAATTTGGAATTTGGGTTTCATTGGCAAATTTATTTTGAAGAGAGGTTATGAAGATTCCAAAATAGTCATAAGGAAACCATCCAATCCTAGTCAAGGATATCATGGTTGCTGGTGACTAGAATGTTGTCCATATAAAATGCATTGGGCCATAAATTTGGGATGATGATTAGGTTTAGTTTTACCTTGTTAAAATAATCTTCTCTCAGGTTGAGGTGCATCATCTTTAAATTATCGGCGAGTAGGTACTCATCCTTAGATAGAACAGAGGGATAATATGTCACCAAGAATGAACTCTTCTTCTTCTAACGTTAAAATAAATGCATTTAAGTCACTTTATTGTCACCAAAAACCCTATATTTTTTAATAGCATTTGTTCTTTTGGTTGTATGTAATTTTTTTTTAATATCTTGTAAGCAGATAATATTGTTGTTACTAAATCTGCAGGGCTTCCATGCTGCTACAAATTGGAGAATTTATCCAACTCTTAAATAGGGATCGTGGAAGATTGAATTCTTAGAATTGTAGAATTAGATGTTGTCCTAGATTGAAGTATTTTTTTTCACCCTTTAATTTACTAAAATTGTATAACAAGCGTCATTATCAATTTTCCGAAACTAATTGAAAAGAAAATCATAAAAACTTCCTGGAAATAAGAAAATGTAAATTAATGTTTCAAGAAAGTGGGAAAAGGTAACCAAAAACAAATATTGGAAGACTAAATTCTTAGAATTGTAGAATTTGGATGATGTCCTAGATTGAAGTATCCATTTCACAATTTATATAACAAGCATGTCATTCTATAATGTCTGAAACTAAGAGGAAAAAAATTATCAAATCTTTTTGGAAATAAGAAAATGTAAATTAGTGTTTCAAGAAAGTGGGGAAAATGTAATCAGAAGAGAAAATAAATAATTAAAAAGGAAAAAGCACAATCTTAATGTAGTTAAATAAAGAGAAGCTCAAACCAACCAACTATTCATAAAATGGATTTGACCTTTTGTGAAGTATTAATTCTTTGACATGGGTCAACATGCAGTTAAAAGCATCTAAATCATCATGTTCTAAGTGTTTCAATACAAATTAGAGAAAAATATTCAAACTTGATATAAAAGAGGTATGAAAGCACTAATAGAGTTTGGAGAGGTTGTTTCCTTCATGCTCGGAATAGATTTTATTGTAACTATCTTCACTACTGGATTGTGTTCCCGCTACAAGTCGTTCGATCTAAATTTTCTTGCTGAGATGGTGAGTTGTGTTTCCCAAACCTTGACCGATATGATGGAAGTCAGCCGATATTTGTTGGACATGAGTGAAGTCAACATTTTGACTTTTCTCATGTCAATCAAATTTCTAAAATATTGCAGAATATTCTCTCCACTTATACTCAAATATTCGATCGTAATAATATAACATGCATCACATATATATCAACTACAACTCAAATTTGGTCCACAAGGCAGGACACTAAAACCATGGATGTTGTTAGTTTCAAACCAAGAGAAAAATTACATAAATGCATCGTATGAATTTGCAGCGGGAATAGATAGATAATCCTGTTATCCACCCATAAAATTCTGTCATATCAGATGGTGGCTAAATAATGTTGGATAGCCTTCAAGAAACAATTTCATGATTAAAAATTGCTGATAATTGAAGACTCTTGATAATGTCCTATCCTTGGTTAATATTCACTACTGTTTCCATTCAGAACTCAGAAATCCTGCTAATTTCTAAAGCCAAAGTATTGCTGCAAAGGACCCTTTTTCCCTCCTTTCTCCTCGAAACTAATCTCAGTCCCTTCTTTCCATCTCCCTTGAAAACCCCTCGACTTCATGATTTTTCCTTTTTTTTTTCATTTAAATCCATTTCCTAAAGGTCTAAGACCCCTTCTTGACCTTATTGGAAGCCTTCATTTTCCTTCGAAAACCATTAAAAACATACATTTTCTATGCATTGGACTTAAGCCCCTCAGGCTAAAACCCCTACCTCTTTTCCTCCATGCGCCCGAGCGCCAGAACCAATTGCTTTAAAGTATCGGGTGCTTGTCCTTCCAATAAATTTCTTCCGCTCAAAAAACATTAAACCTATGTAAATTGTGTTTTTTCGGGTTTTAACCCATTTTTAAAGTTTTCCGCCCAAGTAATTTATGAAGTCATCTCGACCGTCGATCTGCTTCGCAGATCGGACGGTGCGGAATGCTACTTGCCCTGTGGACCCCGCCTTTCCCCTCGCTGTTTTCCAAAACCACGGTTTATTTTGCACCACTCTTCGGGCAAAGGCTGTTTTCGCCCGAGGCCCAGCGATTCCACACACCTCTTGACACGCGTCCTCTGTACCATCCAAAAACCACCGCATAAAGTCAATCCCCTGCGCATTATCCGTCAGACCATAGCCACCCAGCGGAATAAATAACAGTCGTCCGATCTGGTCCTGCACATCTAACGGTGATCGCCTATCTGAGCTGCCCGCCCTTTAATCAAGCTGCATGCGTTTTAGCTGGACCCTGGCGCAACTGAAAATCCATCTCTGCCGTCGATCTTTGCAGATCTACGGTCCGCATTCAATTTCCTGATTCCATTACGCGGTCAACCTTTTTTCCTCCTCGGACTTTCCAAATCGCTCCCGACCATTGATCACAGCGCGATTAATGGTTCCGATCGCCCCGTTTCTCCCGCACGCCCTCCGATGCAGATTTTCCCATATAAACGCAGGATTTTATAATTTTGTTTGTATTTTGCAGGTTTTAAAATTATTTCGCCATGTCTGAAGAAGATTCGAAGGACGAGGGTGATGACTCCCATTCTTTCGATTTAACAAATGAAATTGACCACAGGGTATAGAACTGTGTTGTCAACAAGGTTTCATGAGCCGTTGACGCAGCATGCCCCTGTCAAACTTGGAAAACATCGAACAAACCCAGAAAAAGAGTATCAGAAAGCAGAAATGGATCAGAGCAGGAGTTTAATGGACAGATTGAAAGGGATTACGGCTGAGACGGCCATCAGAAACCTAATCTCCCAGCCTAAAACACAGTTTAAAAGGAAAACCTAAAAGTGTTTATCAAACATAATGTCTCTACCTCCATATCTGAGGAAAATTGATTCCTCAACCACCACAACGCCACCTGTGCCTCAAAGGATTCAATCAGGAGCTGGATTTATTGATCAGGATCAGATTTTTCCCTCGATACAGCCAAAGAAGTCACTTCCACCAGGGCCTTCAATGCATAGAATATCTGCAGAGTTACTTCGGACTACCTATGCCTCAAAGGTCAAAAAATACTCCTTCCCAGCTTGAATCATGAGTGTAAATCAATTAATACGGTGAACACCTCTTCTGTTTATTCATTGAGCATCCCAAGGGCCAATGGGCCATTTAAATCCTTTATTAATTGTAATTGAGATCTTTTTCAGATCTCACCTCCTCATCTTTCAATATATATCACAGTAGAGATGAGTGAGGGGGGGTTGGTTGTTGGTTGTTGTTTGATCACAAGTTGTAACATTGAAACTCTCGGAAATAAATATATAAGTATGTTGAAGTTGAAAAACAAATTGAAGTCTTGGATGTCTTGATGATGTTGTTGCATGCCCGTTCCTGAGAAGGCTCTATCATTGGATTCATGAGCTTGGTTGTCGGTGAAGTATTCTGACTGTTTAAAGTTTCCTCCTGTTTTCATTATGTTTCATAATTTCTTGCTATAGTAGGCTGAAATTTTTAGGCTAAGAAATGACTCCTGGAAGCACCTTAGACCTGTTCACCCTTCACTATTTTATGTTTTCTTCTGCTGAAGTATTTTAGAGGCTTTAAACCTTCTCTTTAGTCTTCATGCTCGTTTATTTCCTTAATAACTCAAATAGTTGGTTTCAGCATGATTTATGGTTCTCCCTGCTTGTCTGCTATCATTTGAAAGTTGTTATTGAAGTCTCCCTTTGAAGTACCATTTTTTTAAGTTAATCAAAGAGGTCAGTTTTGATCTTGCCCTTTGCCATTGCTTGAACAGTTGTTTTGAAGGTCTTTATAGTTGTAAGCATAGATGTTATTTAGGTGTTCCCTCTTCTATGACTGCAATTATCAGTGAATATTTTATGCTTTCTAAGTCCTTTAAAATAAAATCTTTGAGGAAATAGGGAGTTTCCCGAATCTTAGATTTCATTTTAAAAGTTGTCTTGAAGTCATTATTTTCTTAAAGAATGTTTGTAGAATTTATGGTTAGCCCTGTCTATCAAATGTCTCTTTATTTTTAAGTTATGTTTTCAAGTTCCCTTTGTTGAGAATTAAAATTCTCTTTCCAAAACATTAATGTCCATCTCATTCCAAACAAAGGATCTTGTGGCCAAGTTAGATTTTCCCTTCGATATCCCATATCCCTTGAAGAGTTTTCGTGACCTTATTTTGACTCCATTGCCCAATGAACCAGATATTTCCTCTTTCTTTCTATCTTTCCTAGACCTTTCATATTCTGCTGTATCAACTCAACCCAACCAAACAAATATCTGCACTTAATAACTAGTCTAAAATCCACAATCAAAGCAAACAAGATAAACCTTTGCAAACAAAAATTTGAGAGATCCCTCTCTGAGAACAGGAGGACTAGATCCTGGAACTCTAAAGATTGGTTCTGATGTTTCCTTGTCTTTTGATTTTCCAAACTGTCAAAACACGGGATACCAACATAATGGCGATCACGGTGGGACATACTGAGAATTAGAGGTTTCAAAACCTTTCTTAAAACCTTTAGGTCCAGTATAACATGAGTAGCTTTCTTCAAGCATTGCCTAAGGTAATGGCAATCATGATAGGACTTGATTGAATCAGTGACAAACTAAGTAACCCTTAGGATTCCTTTTAATCCTTATCAAACCTTGAAGGAACTAGTTACCAAGCCATAAATATCAACTCTGTTTGTTTGAACACCTTAGCTAAGTGAAAAATCAGACTTAGAACACTCTCTTAACCTATAAAACCAAAATAAACTCAGAAAAACTCAAAAATAATTCAAGTTTGGCTTCATAATAAACATGGTAGTGGACCATAGAACCTTTTACCTCCTCACGAGCTAAAAACTTGCACTTTGTAGTGAAACACTCATTCCCACATATCACTTACCTTTGATGTGTTTTACCTTGTACTCTTAGATAGAGTCTGGAAAGGGCGAGATAGCCTCTGGATCTCATCCTCTTTTAGAGGTGATATATCTGGTGAATGCCTTCCCAGTCAATCTCTAGTTAGAGTTTGTTGTGTTTCGGGATATCCTTGAAAAAGAATGTTTCAGAAGCACTGTGGTGGACAGTATACCTCTTTGAAAATACTCTAAATTTTCCACCTGGCGACTCCACAATCCTGAGCAGACCTTAAGACTCCACTGGAAAGAACCCTTAGCAGTATAACATTTTCCAAATCTAGTTAGAGGACTGTAGGATCAAAATTTGTGTAAACAGATCAGTTAACCTCTCAAAGATTGTCATACTTGGTTGAACTTTTCTTGTTATTTTGGGTCTAAAAACATAGCATAGTGGCTTCTAGAAAGATCCACACTAGAGCCCATCCTGACCCCAACCCACCTGAGATAGTTGATGACCCATAAAGTATCCTCTAGAAATCTCCTAAGATTAAATTATCAACTGTTTTCAGATCACCCCCAAGAGTTAAATCAGTTCCTGAAAAACATTCAGCTCTACAACACTCACAAGCTGACTTGGTTAATCCATTTAGGACTAGGTCATTTAGTGAGTTAGAACAACTAGATTCTGAGTCTTCACTATCATCTCCTGAAACAAGTGAACATCTTGGTAGAAGAGAAACAACACCTCCTGATTTACATTTCCTTCACATCCTAGGTGTCTCTCATCCAAGATCAGCTCAGCAGGCTACTCCTGGTCCATCCACTTCTACTCATCCTACATCCACTTTTCAAACCACCACACCTCAGCCCACTTTCCCTCTTGTCAATCCACCACTTGTTAATCCACCCCCACCACATATCATGGCAGCATGGTATGCTCCCTTAGCCCTTACTGTACCACTAGTAAATCTTCCACAGGACTATCAGTCCAAAATTCCATTATATGATGCTAATAATGCTACAACTGCATCACAACATGTGGATAAGATGAATGACTATTTTGACCGAAATGAAATTGATGATGATTTTGTCAAACTTAGATTATTTTCTCAGAGCTTAGGGGGAGAATTAAGAAAATGGTTTAAAGGTTTAGCCCCCCGTAGTATTAACGATCTCCAAGCCTTTCATCAAACATTCCTAAACAAATGGGAAGTAAAGAAGAATCCTCTCCAAGTCCTTGCTGATTACAACAATCTCTGTAGGAATCCTGGGGAAAGTGTACAAGCATATTGTACTAGATTTAACAGTGTATATAATGCACTTTCTCTAGAACTAAAACCTCCACAAGGCTCAGCCTTAAACAAGTTTCCTGAAGGATTTGACTCTGACATGACTTATTCACTGAGAGAAAGAGATTTTGCAACTCTTGAAGATATGAAAAGGGGTGCTCTTTCTGTGGAACTCAACTTAATAGAAAAGAGAGAAATAATGAAAACTGAAAAGAGAGTATCTTTCAGAGAGGAATCCCCTCCCTCTATTTCAAGCTCAAAAATGGAGAGAATGTTGGAAGAAATGATGAAAGAGATGAACATAATTAAGAAAGCACAAGCAAATCAAAACCAGACTGCACTTCAAAACAATCAAAACAGAAATAGAAGTCAGAATTATAGAAGAGATAACAATCAAGATAAGCAAAAAGAAAGTGACAAACAAATTATACCTCCCTTTCAACAGAACTATGTAGATCAATATGAGGAAGATAGGGAGTTGGAAAGGTTGGAAGAATCACATGTAAACTTGATTGGATCAAACAGTGGCGACGATGTTTTCCTCACTAAGGAAGAACATGGTTTCTTCTCTAATCATCAGAATACAAACACCTATGAATATTCTGATGACTATAGATTGGGTTTTGAAAATGCAATCATGGAGGTACACAAACAGTATAATCTTAGGAGCAAGGGAAGTGTAGAAAATCCAAAAGATAAGAATACTAGCACTGCTGTCAAGAAAAACGCAGAAAACCAGCCTAAGAAGACAGCAGAAAAAACCAACATTTCGAACAAAAAACCAGATTTAAATAAAGACAAGGGAATCTAGCCAAATGTTGAACAAAGCACCCTTAGCACTTCAACTAGTGGTCCTACTAAAACTATTCCTATCACTAGTTCAAGCAAGGTTCAACAAATCAAAGCTGCTGAAAAGAATTCAATTGAAAAAACAGATGTAAATATTAACAAGTCAATTATTCCTTTCAACCTTGAGGGAGAGATTGCTAAGATAAAAATTACCATCCCCTTTGCTGAACTACTAACCCAAGAAGTGTACAAAAACCAAGTTTTGAAAGCTTTAAACTTAGGAAGTGATACTGACACCTTAAACTTGACAGATGACAAACCTAAGTTGTTGTTTGGCCCAGAGGTTGAAGGAAAATATCAAGAAGGACCAGTCCCTCCCTTCTATGTTAGTTTGAACATACACGATAAAATTCTACACAACGCCATGTTAGATTCTGGAGCTTCACACAATCTAATGCCCAAAGTAGTAATGGAAAGTCTAGGCTTAGAAATTACTAAACCATACAAAGATTTGTATTCTTTTGACTCAAGCAGAGTCAAATGTTTGGGTTTAATCAAAGATTTATGTGTTAACTTAGCTCAGATCCCCGCCAAGAATATAGTAATGGATATAGTTGTAGCTGACATTCCCCCTAAGTATGACATGCTCTTATCAAGATCATGGGGAGCCAAACTTCAGGGAAGCCTTCAAATGGATATGTCTTATGCCACCATCCCTATTTTTAACCAAAACAGAAGACTATACAGAGAATCCCACATGAAGTACATGGTGAGTAACATGGACAAACCAAACAACACTCTAATCTATTCTATTCAATCAAGTTTAGACTCCTTTATCTTGTGTAACGAAGATGAAATTACCCAACAAGGTAAAGAAAACATGGACCCAATCAATTCACTAGAACAATCCAATCTTACCTCGAATCAACTTCAAAATATTGACAATCAACAGCAACAAGAAAGTGAAAATGAGTCAAACATACTCTGGACAGTAAATTTCAATGGATCCTGCAATAAAACTAGTGTAGGGGCAGGTGTCTAGATTCAGAACACAAATCAGAGTTTTTCATACAAATTAGATTTCCCGTGCACTAACAACATCGCTGAGTACGAAGCCCTCCTCCTAGGTTTACAATTTCTCAAACAATTAAAAGCCCAAAGGATATCTATCTTATGAGATTCTGAACTTATCATCAAACAAATCAAAGGAGAATACTCAGCCAAGAATCCAAGGCTTAGGGAATATCGAAATGATGCCCTAGACCTACTAAATGTTTTTGAAAAATATGAACTCGTTTTCATTCCGAGAGCACTGAATCATCTAGCAAATGAACTTGCCTTCATGGCCAGCAATTGCCAAGTACCTGAAATAAATGAACAACTCAGTATAAAGGTGAAACACAGACCTGTTGTGCCTGATAATGAAGATCACTGGCAGGTGTTTGAATCTGACAAACACATAGATGATTTCTTGAAATCAGAAAATGATTTCAGCATACCAACACCAGAAACTAGCCATGAAGAAAACTATTTGTATATTGAACAAATCCCAGAGGCTGAAATGACATATCCTGCTAATATAAATCCTCGCGAAAATCCATTTGAAGCAGAGGTAGTAAACAATGAAGATCAAGAAGACTTGGAAGTCTTACAATGCAAAAATGATAAGATCCCAAGAGGTCTCACACCTTTAGAACACCTGTTTGATCTCAACGATGTAGCTAAATAACCCAGAATGGAGCCTGTGGAAACAAATGTAGAAGAACATAACATAGGAAGTCTAGCAGAACCCAAGATGATCAAGCTATCCAGCACCCTCTCAGCCCACATAAAATTGCACTACATAGAGCTTTTCAAAGAATTTAAATATGTGTTTGCATGGGAATACAAAGACTTGAAATCATATGATATCAGCATCATCCAGCATAAAATCCCCTTGAAGGAAAATCAAAAGCCTTTCAAGCAGAAACTAAGGAGAATAAATCCTCTTTTACTACCTTTGGTTAAGGCAGAAATTGAGAAAATGTATAATGCTGGGATCATAGTACCCATTAGATTTTCAGAATGGGTATCAAACTTAGTTTCTATTAGAAAGAAAACTGGGGAAATCAGGTTCTGTATTGACTTCAGAAATTTAAACAGAGCCTCTTTAAAAGAAAACTACCCCTTGCCCAAAATGGACCATATACTTCAAAGAGTAGTTGGGTCAAGAAGAATATCCCTTTTAGATGGTTTCTCGGGTTGCAATCAGGTGTTAGTGTTCCCAAGTGATCAAATCAAAATTGCTTTTACCACACCTTGGGGCACCTTTATGTATTTCAATATGCCTTTCGGATTAATGAACACAGGGGCCACTTTTCAAAGGGCCATGGACATAGCTTCCTCTGAAGATATTGGCTATTTTATAATTATTTACCTTGATGACATAACTGTTTTCTCAAAAACTGATGAAGAGCATTTGATTCACCTAAGAAAGGTTTTTGAGAAGTGTAGGAAATTTGGCTTATCACTGAATCCCAAGAAAACCCTCTTTGGTCTCCAAGAAGGGAAACTTCTTGGTCATATAATTTCAGAAGAAGGAATCAAAATAGACCCTACAAGGATAGATGGCATATTGCAAATTAGCCATCCTAGAAGCCTCAAATGATTGCAATCCTTCATTGGAAAGATAAATTTTTTGAGAAGGTTTATTCCCAAACTTGCTGAGTTATTAAAAAACATTACAAACATGCTTAAGAAAAACGTGGGTGTAAAATGGACTTTACCAGCTAAACAATCATTCGAACTGGTCAAACAAGCTCTTACCCAAACACCAGTCCTGATTAGTCCTGATTTTACCAAAGACTTTTATATTTTTTCTTTTGCATCTGAACATACAATAGCTGCAGTCTTGCTTCAGAAAATTTTTTTAGGGCAAGAACAGCCAATATCCTTCTTTATTAGGGCCTTAAGAGATGCTCCTCTCAATTATAACATCATGGAGAAGCAAGCCTTAGCATTAATGAAAGCTTTAAAAGACTTTAGGGTCTACATCTTACACTCTCACATAATTGCTTTTGTTCCACATACTGTTGTCAAGGACATTCTAAGTCAATACCCTGATGGTAAAAGGGGAAAATGGATTGCAACTATTCTTGAATATGACTTGGAAATTAGGCCCACTAAACTAGTTAAGGGGCAAGGATTAGCAAAACTTATGGCTGAGTCTAACTTCCAAGCACTAAACATAAATATGGTGGATGTGTTGGAAGAAATGGAAGAATCTGATGCTCCTTTTATTGAAGAAACATTTCTAAATTCTCTTTGGTATGCTGACATTGTTTATGTGCTTTTATATTTAAATACCCCTCCTTCTTTGACTAAAACTAAAGCTAGATTCTTGAAACAAAAAGCTTTGAGTTTTTACATATTAGATGGAGTATTATATTGGAAAAATGCTGTTGGAATTTTGCTTAAATGTTTTCTTGAAGATGATGCAGGAAAAATCATACATGAATTGCACAATGGTGAATGTGGAGGCCACCTCTACTGCAAGGCCACAACAAAAAAAAAATCTCAGATTAGGTTACTATTGGCCTACCCTTTTCCCAGACACTCAGAAGCTGGTCATGTCTTGCCATAAGTGTCAAGTCTTTGATGGAAAGAGAAAGCTCCTTCCCTTACCCCTACACCCTATCAGAGTTGAGGCACCTTTTCAACAATGGGGGCTGGACTTCATTGGAGAAATTCATCCATCCTCCTCAGCTCAACATAAGTGGATCCTCACAGCCATTGAATTCTTCACCAAATGGATAGAAGCTATACCTACCAGGAATGCTAATGACTCTGTCATTATCAAGTTTCTTGAAACCCATATCCTATCCAGATTTGGTTGTCCCAGAAAAATCATAACAGACAATGCTGCTGCTTTCAGATCTAAAAAGATGGTTGATTTCTGCCACAAATACCATATAACCTTGAGCCATTCCACTGTTTACTATCCCCAAGGAAATGGATTAGCTGAATCCTCCAACAAGAGTCTCATTAATATCATTAAAAAGCTATTGGAAGAAAATAGAAAATTATGGCACAGTAAGCTGGTCCATGCCTTATGGGCTGATAGATTAACTACAAAGAAATCAATAAATATGTCCCCCTGTCAGTTAGTTTATGGCATGGATGTAATTTTTCCTACCTCATTAGGAGTTCCATTCATGAAGCTTCTTCAAGAAGTACAAGTTGAAGAAAATGATATGCAGAGGAGGATCAACCAAACAATCCATTTGCAGCAGACCAGAGAAGAAGTTTATGAAAGAACACAGTTAGTCCAAGAAAGTATGAAGAAGAAATTTGATAAAAGGACTAAGGCAAACAACTTCCAGGTTTGAAGTGTTGTTCTTAAATGGGATTCAAGGAAAGAAGAGAAGGGGAAACATGGAAAGTTTGAGAACTTGTGGAAAGCGCCATATATTATTCATACTGAGAGGGGTCATAATACATTTTTCTTGAAAGAAATGAATGGAGAAGACCTGTATGGAGGTCCTGTCAATGGAAGGATGCTCAAGCATTACTTCTGCCAAGAATCTTAAGTTTTAAAGCATTTTTGTTTTTATCATTGTGAATATCATAGTCTAACCATTGCATTCAAAGTTATGAAGGATCAAAAATACAAAAACAAAGAAAAGAAAAGAGGGCATATTGTGAAAACAAGAAAGGAAAAGCCCCATGCCAAAAAAGAGAAACAAATCTGAAAGTGTGCAGGCTTAAATGCCACTCCCGATAACCACACTTCTAGTTGGTCAAACAACCTAATCTTGACTAATTAGTTTTAAATTTTCTGCTGATAGGGTAGTGAAATTGGTTTGTCAAACTGTTTAATCTTGGCTTATTAGTAGATAGATTAGGGTAGAAATTAAAGGTTCAAACAAATTCAAAATCTGAACCAAAGTCCCCAAAGAAAGATGACTCAAAAACTGTTTTATTTTTCTGAGTCATAAAAGAGAAAAACTGGTTCTAATTTGCCCAAAACCTGAATCAGTTATCAAAGAAGAGACAACTCAAACAAAAGCAAAGACAGAGCTATGAAGAGAAGAGAAGGCCATGATGAGAAACTGTCAGATCTTAAGCCTTCCATTTTGATTTTAATTTTATGCAAATAATAATCTATGTGCAGCTTGTTTTTATGCCATAGATCACAGCAATTTAAAACAACTTAATCCTGACTTAACTGTTTTTGAATTTATCTTATAGAATTTATAGAATGAAAGTCTGATTGGACAACTTAATCCCAACAGACAGTAGATTAGGTAGAGAATCATATGGATCCAACTGTTTAATCTGGGTCCATGAAGAAATAAGGAGTAGAGTTAGATTAGTTTTTATGCTTTCAAAAGAATAAAATTTTGTAAGAGAGTTTGCCAATCCAAGTGCACTCTGATGAAGAGAAAATGTTAGATCAGTAGGATTGGGTAGGTAGAAAGTTTGTTGATAAGAGCTCCATTTTTTTCCAAAGATTGATAATTGGTTTCCAAAACAAAGAAAGATCTTTCAAGCAGAAGAAACAGCCCAATGGATGAGGCGACTGATCAGCCTCCCAGAGAATACAAGTCTGCAGTTCTTGATGCCCTCAAAAAGGACACCATCCCCAAGTGGAGCCACTATTAGCCACCCATAAAATTCTGTCATATCAGATGGTGGCTAAATAATGTTGGATAACCTTCAAGAAATAATTTCATGATTAAAAATTGCTGATAATTGAAGACTCTTGATAATTTCCTATCCTTGGTTAATATTCACTACTGTTTCCATTCAGAACTCAGAAATCCTGCTAATTTCTAAAGCCAAAGTACTGCTGCAAAGGACCCTTTTTCCCTCCCTTCTCCTCAAAACTAATCTCAGTCCCTTCTCTCCATCTCCCTTGAAAACCCCTCGACTTCATGATTTTTCCTTTTTTTTTCATTTAAATCCATTTCCTAAAGGTCTAAGACCCCTTCTTGACCTTATTGGAAGCCTTGATTTCCCTTCGAAAACCATTAAAAACGCACATTTTCTATGCGTTGGACTTAAGCCCCTCAGGCTAAAACCCCTACCTCTTTTCCTCCATGCGCCCGAGCGCCAGAACCAATTTCTTTAAAGTATCGGGCGCTTGTCCTTCCAATAAATTTCTTCCGCTCAAAAAACATTAAACCTATGTAAATTGTGTTTTTTCGGGTTTTAACCAATTTTTAAAATTTTCCGCCCCAATAATTTATGAAGTCATCTCGACCATCGATCTGCTCCGTAGATCGGACGGCGCGGAATGCTACTTGCCCTGTGGACGCCGCCTTTCCCCGCGCTGTTTTCCAAAACCACGGTTTATTCTGCACCACTCTTCAGGAAAAGGTTGTTTTGGCCCGAGGCCCAGCGATTCCACACACCTCTTGACACGCGTCCTCTGTACCATCCAAAAACCACCGCATAAAGTCAATCCCCCACGCATTATCCGTCAAACCATAGCCGCCCAGCGGAATAAATAACAGCCGTCCGATCTAGTCCCGCACATCTAAAGGTGATCGCCTATCCGAGCTGCCCGCCCTTTAATCAAGCTGCATGCGTTTTAGCTGGACCCCGGCGCAACTGAAAATCCATCTCTGCCGTCGATCTTTGCAGATCGATGGTCCGCATTCAATTTCCTGATTCCATTACGCGGTCAACCTTTTTTCCTCCGTGGACTTTCCAAATCGCTCCCGACCATTGATCATAGCGCGATCAACGGTTCTGATCGCCCCGTTTCTCCCGCACGCCCTCCGATGCAGATTTTCCCATATAAACGCAAGATTTTATAATTTTTTTTGTATTTTGCAGGTTTTAAAATTCTTTCGCCATTTCTAAAGAAGATTCGAAGGACAAGGGTGACGACTCCCATTCTTTCGATTTAACAAAGGAAATCGACCACATGGTATAGAACTGTGTTGTCAACAAGGTTTCATGAGCCGTTGACACAACATGCCCCTGTCAAACCTGGAAAACATCGAAAAAACCCAGAAAAAGAGTATCAGAAAGCATAAATGGATCAGAGCAGGAGTTTAATGGACAGATTGAATGGGATTACGGCTAAAACGGCCATCAGAAGCCTAATCTCCCAGCCTAAAACACAGTTTAAAAGGAAAACCTAAAAGTGTTTATCAGACATAATGTCTCTACCACCATATCTGAGGCAAATTGATTCCTCAACCACCACAGCGCCACCTATGCCTCAAAGGATTCAATCAGGAGCTGGATTTATTGATCAGGATCATATTTTTGCCTCGATACAGCCAAAGAAGTCACTTCCACCAGGGCCTTCAATGCAAAGAATATCTACAGAGTTACTTCGGACTACCTATGCCTCAAAGGTCAAAAAATACTCCTTCCCAGCTTGAATCATGAGTGTAAATCAATTAATATGGTGAACACCTCTTCTGTTTCTTCATTGAGCATCCCAAGGGCCAATGGGCCATTTAAATCCTGTATTAATTGTAATTGAGATCTTTTTCAGATCTCACCTCCTCATCTTTCTATATATATCACAGTAGAGATGAGTGAGGGGGGGTTGGTTGTTGGTTGTTGTTTGATCACAAGTTATAACATTGAAACTCTCGGAAATAAATATACAAGTCTGTTGAAGTTGAAAAACAAATTGAAGTCTTGGATGTCTTGATGATGCTGTTGCATGCCCGTTCCTGAGAAGGATCTATCATTGGATTCATGAGCTTGGTTGTCGGTGAAGTATTCTGACTGTTTAAAGTTTCCTCCTGTTTTCATTATGTTTCATAATTTCTTGCTACAGTAAGCTGAAAGTTTTAGGCTAAGAAATGACTCCTGGAAGCACCTTAGACCTATTCACCCTTCACTGTTTTATGTTTTCTTCTGCTAAAGTATTTTAGAGGCTTTAAAACTTCTCTTTAGTCTTCATGCTCGTTTATTTCCTTAATAACTCAAATAGTTGGTTTCAGCATGATTTATGGTTCTCCCTGCTTGTCTGCTATCACTTGAAAGCTGTTATTGAAGTCTCCCTTTGAAGTACCATTGTTTTAAGTTAATCAAAGAGGTCGATTTTGATCTTGCCCTTTTCCATTGCTTGAACAGTTGTTTTGAAGGTCTTTATAGTTGTAAGCATAGATTTTATTTAGGTGTTCCCTCTTCTATGACTGCAATTATCAGTGAATCTTTTATGTTTTCTAAGTCCTTTAAAATAAAATATTTGAGGAAATAGGGAGTTCCCCGAATCTTAGATTTCATTTTAAAATTTGTCTTGAAGTCATTATTTGCTTAAAGAATGTTTGTAGAATTTATGGTTAGCCCTGTCTATCAAATGTCTCTTTATTGTTAAGTTATGTTTTCAAGTTCCCTTTGTTTAGAATTAAACTTCTCTTTCCAAAACATTAATGTCCATCTCATTCCAAAACAAAGGATCATGTGGCCAAGTTAGATTTTCCCTTTGATATCCCATATCCCTTGAAGAGTTTTTCGTGACCTTATTTTGACTCCATTGCCCAATGAACCAGATATTTCCTCTTTCTGTCTATCTTTCCTAGACCTTTCATATTCTGTTGTATCAACTCAACCCAACCAAACAAACATCTGCACTTAATAACTAGTATAAAATCCATAATCAAAGCAAACAAGATAAACCTTTGCAAGCAAAAATTTGAGAGATCCCTCTCTGAGAACATGAGGACTAGATCCTGGAACTCTAAAGATTGGTTCTGATGTTGCCTTGTCTTTTGATTTGCCAAACTGTCAAAACACGGGATACCAACAAATCCAAATCTAGCTATAGAAGTGGGTATGGATATCAACTAATCAGAAGCATAATCTTGTAACTATGAATGCTTACCATAGAAGAAAGAATTGAAATCTAGTGAGGGTTCTCCTTTCTTGATGGGGTAATGTAAAAGAGTAGTTTTTATGGAAGATTTCAACAATTTCTTAGCTGAACCAACAAGGAGAATAAAATATTCCAATGTGCCTGAACATGCGTAGAATAATGAAACAAAGGTATTCCTCATAAGGTTGAACTAAATCTGAATGGATCTCAATGAACCTAGATAAATGACTATCAGATTACAACCTTTAAATGAAGAATCTGCCATGATGCAAGGGTCTAATGGTTGCTTGCAGAAGAACGATACAAAAAGTGGAATGACATTCAAAGGAATAATATTTCAAACCCATAGGTGCCATGTAGGGGGATCCAAAAATTTGAGAGGAAGAAAATAATACCCAAAAGGAAAGCAACCAAAATTATAGACATACCAACTACAAATAATGCCCAAGAAGATGGATGAAAAGCTCCAACAGACTCTCAAGTCTCAACACAGTATAAAACCACATTTGAGAAGAGGAAGTAGGAGAATCTATATAATCAGACAAAGTCTTCGAAGAAACATCTATTTCAAGAGATAATTTATATGTACAGATTATATTTTCCAATAATATTTGTTTCAAGGGTCTTCACACTGTAATTTACATATGTCAATAATATAATTACAGGAAAATATGCAATATGAAAATAAACTCCAACCACGAGAACACATAAAATCTATAAATAAATACCTGAAAAGAGATATAAGTGTCAATTTAATACCTACAAATATTTCTTCGAAGTAATAGAAAATGGTACTTGCATTACTTTAAAGTAAAACAAAATAGGATGCATGGCAATACCACTCAAAATTAAGGTACAAACAATGTTCAATATCTAGCTAATTAAGACTCAAATCATGGAAAACCTACAAAATTTTATTAGAATAGAGTTCACAATCTAAGCTGACTTAATTCTTTCAACAAAGTGGGTCCAAAGAATATAGTTCTAGTATGGTGCTCAAGAAACTTTCTATCTAAGATTGTGAATTATAGTAATAAACATGGACAGGTACAACCTTACAAATAGAAGAACATGAACTAATGGAAACCATATAGAGGTTGGTAGGTCGATAAAAAGACTCATTTGTTTTAGCACGCAAAGAAAAAATAATAATAATAATTGAACATCACTACTAAAATAAGATATTAAGAAGAAAAATAAATAGCATTAATTGATGAAGATTATTAATTTTAAATAAAAATAATTAAAAGAAAAATAATAATTTATATAAACAATTTCCTATAGATTAACATTATTAACTTGAAATAAAATAATATTAAAACAAAATCATACTAAAATGATTTACAAAAAGATCTGCCACTTTGTACTATATTTATAATCACATAACTAGCAATTGTACCTAGTGTTGCAAAGGAAACGCCGTAAGGAAGATGCTAGAAAGAGATCAACTGTAATTAATTTGATGTGTCGTTATATATATATTTAATGTCATTGGATATGTGTATATATATATCTATCTATCTATCTATCTATCTATATATATATATATATATATATAGAATTAATAATGTTTGTAATAGACATTACATTTTGATATTTGAAAAGAAAGTTATGGTAGAATTTGTTGAAGATATCGTGGATCTGTAGAACAATATTTTTTGTGAAATATGGAAATGTAAAAATATTGAAATGAATTATTGAAGTTGTTTTTATTTAGTAGGAGTTATAGTACTATAATAATATGATACTGAAAATAATACATAATTACATTGTTGAAAAAAGTACAAGATGAAATGGAAAGGTTAGTTGTTGGAAATTGATTTCTATTATATGACATTTTAAGAATCTACAATGTTTGAAATGTACATTTGAAGGGTGTGCAATTGTTGAAATGTACATTGAATTTTAGTATTTTGTAATAAAATTGTTATTCTTTGTAAAATATTACAAGTATATCATGAACAAAATGATTGATGTTGAGCTTGTCGAGGAGTTAGGAGATATGCCAAAGTAATAAGAAACCTGCAAAGAGAAATATGTTTTTTGAAAAATTAGAAGATTTTTTTTTTTTTTGAAAAATGGAAATTAACTTGTTCAAAATGACTATAATGAGGTTGCATGTGAAGTCTATCATAAAGAAATTGTATTTAATGAAATTGAAGTTACCTATAAAGTGGGAAATTGAAAACATTCAGTCGTAGATGCAGGTTGATCGATGGCATACTGAACACCATTGGAGATTTATTCTGAATTGCAGATGCCTATTTATGGATTGGCATTCTTCTCTTATTTTTCACATTTTATCTCATTCGTGTATGTGGATCATACATTTTATAGTAGATTTTATTTTAAGTAACAATTTTATAGTTGGTCATAGTATGTATAGCGGTAGTTTTGATTTTGCACTGGCATGAATTGTTTTTGTATGCCCTATAATGCATGAATTGTTGTATCTATTTCTGCACAGTAGTTTTGTAGCTGTGATATCAAGGAGTCCATGTTTTCTATTTCAAAACAAATAAAATGTTAGAAGCAAATAGTTAAGAATTATATCAAGAATGTAATATTTTGAACCATGTCTTAAAAATGAGTAAATTAGGTTATTGTTAATAGGTAGAAATGATGTGTGATCAAAATACTTTGGAGTTGATAATATTTGGAAACCTTTAGGAGATGTTATATATCGAATGCAGTAGTTGTGTAGCTGTGATATCTTTGAGTCCATGTGTTCTGTTTCAAAAGATAGAAAATGTTAGAAGGAAATAGTTAATAATTATATAAGGAACGTAATATTTTAAAACATTTATTAATAATGAGTAAATTAGGTTATTGTTAATAGGTAGAAATGATATGTGATGAAAATATTTTGGAGTTTATGGTATGTGGAAACCTGTAGGGGATGTTAACATATGGAATTGAGTTGGTCGTCTGTACGAGAGACTGAATGGAGAAGTTCTTCTACTTGTTTTTTGTGAGCAATATTTTTGTTGTCTTTCATTTTCATGAAATGATCAAAACTGAATGAAGGGAAAATTCAGAGATTCTGTAGTGAATGGAATCTTCAAATTGTTGTGAATGAGAGGCCTTTTCATTTAGTTTTTCCAAGGTCTATTGTTACTTTTGTTGGAGTCATACCTTGAGATTTGTGTATAGTTAATCCCCAAGCCATTTTTAGTGGAATTTGCGTGCAATCGTTTCTTTTTATTACTGGAATAGGCAAGTGAGTGGGGTTTGTTTCATACCAAGCATGCACGATGTATTTTGGAAATTCAATGACGAAAAATGTTGGATGTTTTGGAGGTGAAGTTGATTCTTTGTAGAAGATGGATATGATTTCCCCGAGGGAACCATTAACAAGCCCTGTTGAAAGCCAATGGTTGGAAGTCAACATTAATTTTTTCCCTTTGCAGAGGTAAAAAATTCGATCGAGTTGCTCGTCGTCTGAAGCGAAGTTAGAATATGTGTTGTCATCTTCTGCGATGGATCTTGCAACTGGAGTGTTTAAAGATTTTATCATTTTCTTGTTATGATCCAATGTTTGAGAATTTGTTGGAAATAGATGCATAGAATCATGGAAAGAATGTATTTCATCTTCAGATAAGAAAGAGTCTGTTCGTGTCATAAGGATGTTGTAGTCGTCAATTCTTGGATTTTCAGTTTTAATTTTGTAGAGGATGTTTCTGAAAGTAACTTGAGCATTTTTCTCACCTTTTTGATGAAATATTTTGTCCAATATGATGATTGTTTTCAATGTGTTCCACAATGCGGTTCCGTGACTTGTGCCTGCATATAGTGGTATGTCTTTGATGGATGGTAACTGGCCGAGATCACCAACTAATATAATGGAACAAGCACCGAATGGAAATTTTCTCTTTAATGTAAATGCATCTCAAGGACATTCATCAATCTGGCTAAGAATATTAGGTCCAATGAAGCTCATTTCATCGATTAGTATGTACCTGATATGCTTAAGTTCTTCTTGGAATTTTGCAAGAGCATTGCCTTCTAATGGTGTAAGATCTTTTATTTGGAAGGTGGAGGGTGGCATGGATTGTCGATGCTTGTATGTTGAATGTTGCAACACCTGTAGGGGATAGGAGCATGATCGATGAAGGTTTTGAGCCGACAAGTGTTATGAGAATTTCTCTGATGTAATTTATAAGAAGGGATTTCCCAGTTCCAGCAGTGCCTTGTATTATCATTCATAGAGCAGGTAAGATATCCTTCTTACTTGAGTGAGTACAAATAATATTCAGAGCTTTTTTTCCATTGGAGATAATGAGTTAAGGTACGTCATAATATCTGTATTTGTTTGAATAATGTGATGGACAGAGCGATTATTCTCAATTAATTGTGGGCCTATTTCTTGGAGATGAAATGGGATAGTAGTATGATTCCAGTTATGGTTGTCATCAAAACCACAAATCCTAACCATTTCAAGGTAATTTATGGGAATTTCGTCTGTAGGGTACAACTGAGAGAGTAATTCCCATTAATTTAGGTCCATGGTTTTTGTAGAATGGAAATCATGTGAGTTGTCATTTGTAAGAGGATCGATATCAGATAGTGTGTGGTGTTGATGCCAAGGTTCATAGAATGGACGAAATGCTTTCTAGTTTCTGATAAATTCTTCAACATAATTTCCTATCTCATGGGCGATATGGAAAAACCGCTTGTAAAGCATAAGTTCAACTCTACAGATGTCAACATAGGAATATTCGGTTGTGGATAGTATTGAGGAATAGCATGGTATGATACGAAGAATTGCTTGTTCCGGTCTTTGTTTCCATTTGTTTGTCTTAGGACGGGGATCATATGACCATGATCTTGTTATTTCTATAAGTGATGTGGATTCTAAGGCACATGGGCGATGGATTTATGTATATATGTAGTGTGGTGATGGAGGAGTGGTGGTGTTATTTTTAGGAAGGTGCGTATATATTTGTCGGCTTACATTTAAAGGGAATAAGGAGCGACTACACAATGTTAATGGTAATTTTTGTATCATATGACAAGTTTCCTGTGCTCCTATTTCACGATCGACAAGAGTTTCTGCAAGGAATTTTCGAAATTAGGTGAAGTGAGTACAATTATACGTAGCATGTCATGGAATGTTTCAGATTTATTTTCTTCTTTGGATGCATATTTCACAATATATTTCTAAACGACATGGATTTAGAGAACTAGTTGACAATCAACATTTTCACAACAACTAGATATGATGGTAGGGTTATGGGTATTTATTCGATCATCATTGCGAGAAGGGGTGTATGTATTTTGGCCATTGGACTCAAAGGAGGAATCTGCATATAATTCCCAAGGTGATTTATATTGAATTTGAATGAGGAGATTTTTTTTCGGAGGCATGTGTTTTCAGTGCATTTTGTGTGTCTCTCAATGAAATTGATAAGTTGGACATAATCATTAAAAGTA